>CM076579.1:720408091-720833183 GCA_034641835.2 Pinus albicaulis
AGCCTTCTACTTGTTTATGAAGGAGGCCTATGTTTCAAAAATGCTTGGGCCCTTTTCAACCCCTATTTTAGCCAAATGAAGAATTTTTACGAACACACTGTTAGTGGTTTTCTTTGTATTTGATAGCAGAAGTCAGTTTAAGACCAAGATTGTTTTACTTCCTTGGCCATTTACTTAACAATATTTCTTCATTCATAATCACCCAATTAGCTTCACACTGTATTTCAATTATGTGTTTTAACAGTGAAACTCATGTAAACACCTTTTTAAAACACCACTGATTTCCCTCTGCTTTTAACACCATTTTCTATTCATAAGCCTTAAATTGTCTCCTACTGTCCTTAAAATTTGCCTTTCAGTTAGTGAAAACCCTATAATCAATCTCTGTCCCTGGCCCTCTGCTTATTAGATGAAGGAGGACTTTATCACATTGCCAAAACCTCTGCTTGTAAAATGAAGGAGGTTTTCAACCAATGACCTAACCATCTACTCATGTATGGATGAGGTTTTCTCAGTCTTTCAACCCTCTGCTCATGTATGGAGGAGGTTTTCTTAGTGATGCCATTTCCTCAACTTTCAAACAGTGTTATCTTTCCTTTCACTGCCTATTCATACTTAAGCAAATGAAAATGAAAAAGTGACAATATTCCATGATGGGAGTTTCTTTGAGACATGTAATTTTGTTGTTAAAATACCTTTGTGCCTCTTTAGACATCACAAGCAACTTGACCAGTATCTGCTATTCATAAATTACTAACCTTTGGACTGTGTTTGCAAGAGCTTATTGAAATAACTCTCTGTCCTGTAGCTGCATCCCAGGCTCAAGACCACATGAGAAGCAACTGTCTTCTCATGTTAAGTTTAATATTGTCTTCTGGAACACTGGTACACTAGTACACTTCTGCTCTTGAAAGAGACATTGAAACACTGTAGGTCTACCTAACATCAATTTCACATGTGGCATATGTATCGTTGAGACATCAAAGCTTGTTAGTGGCATGACCTAAGGGTGTAATCAAGATTTATTTGTAGAATAGGAAGGTCATCTAGGACTGGTTGATATTAGATAGAGGTTCTTTTGGCTTTAGGATAATTTTCCAAGGGATGATCACCTAAAGCGCCACTACCTAACTTAAGGGAGACTTTTTGGACAGATTTGGAGTATTCTCTTTAGGGCTGATGGACAAGTTTGTATGGCTGAGGCTAGATAGGGCTTGACAATGAGGTTTTATCTCATCAGGGGCTGATTTAAAAGGTAGGAGGACAAAAAAAATTATGGTTGTTTTCCAGCTGGAAAATTTGACAAATTTGAGATCAGCTGCTAGAAAATTTCGCTTTAAAAACTAGTCATCATCAACAAGTGAAAAATGTTGATGACTAACACTATGTATGGTCCCATTGATAGTGACCTGGTCTCAATCAAGACTTTGGCAAACAATTCTGACGCTCCTGCCAATCCAACATTGACCGATACTTTAGGGCCTACCTTATTGCGGTTGAGCCCAAACGGGTCTACACCAGTCTACACTTACATGTATTTGCCTACTCTTTACCCTATGGCAAACTTTGAGACCTCATTACTGTTTGCATCAGTATTCTTGACTTCCATGTCAGCGTTGCCACCTCTTAGCATGGATATTCCTACTCCTCCATCCACACCTATCACTTATTCCTGGGGCATTCCATGAGTCTCATCTATGGCTCCCACTAGTTTCCCAAATGTTTTTATGCCCACACCACCCTCTATGCCGACTATAGTACCCCAACCTAGTCAGCTGGTAGGTCCAGGAATTTATTCACCAACCTTTTCCCAACCAACCATTCTTGTTCCTTAGTTAGGCATGGTTAGTTCCGGGAATACGTGAATGGGATCGCCAGTTGTACCTCATAATCCTAGGGGAAATGTAGCTTCTAGTATGTCGTAATCTTGGTATAGTTAGCTCTTTGGAGGGGCACCGCCTATGGCAGTACTTTTACTAGAGGGGCAAGTTTACATGGGGGAAACCCCACTGCCAGTACTGTCGCTCACATAGGTTATCCTCCTTATCTCAGCCCTATTGTGCATTGTGGTCCTTCTTTTAACCCTGGGTACAACCCCATAAGCAGTCATGCTCTTGGGGGTCCATTTCTCTACGCGGTTTCTACCTTGGGGGGAAACATCCATCTACCAGTTATGTTTGCCCGCAATAACCTTTTGTCAAGGTGAACCCTTTTCTCCACCATCAAGTGCATCCATCTAATTCGTATATGGGGGTACTGCAAGGTTGGTCATGGGATTCTCCCGCCTATGACCCATTCATTCAAATCCATATTGTGTTTCTAATCTCTCGAGTTACCATATTTGGAAAAATTGACTAATGACCCCATCTGTCATGATCCGTGGTGGCCACCCATGCCTTCCAAGTTATCATCTGATATTCCCAAGTTTGAAGGGAATCCTTGGGAGAATCCAACCACTCACATCACCACCTACCATTTATGGCGATCATATAATTATTTGGTGGATTATTCTGTTAAAATTCGCTTGTTCCAATGAACGTTAACCAGAGATGTTGCCAAGTGGTATATTGAATTAGATACTACATCCTATGGTGTCTTTGCCTCTTTAGCTCAAAATTTCTTGACACGTTTCTAGTTTCCCACTTGGTATGATCTTGACTCTAACCTTTTCTCCAAATTCAAACAAGATGATGCCACGCTAATTTTTTATCACATTCATGAGTGGCATTGTCGGAAGAGGTTAGTAAGAACCAAGTTACCCGATGAGATTTTACGTAAATGGTTTATTCGATCTCTCCAACCTAAAATTGTCAAGGATTGGTCCATGTTTCGATTCATTACTGATGAGAAAGCTATTTTGGTTGCACAGCAGTTGGATCTCATATATTCACAATTGGGTACATTGTAGGAAGTGTTTCCTAACTCCCCTAGGCCTTCCATTGACCCACCTAAACCAGTTCCTAGCCCACATGTCGATGGTGTGATTGGGTCCATTTCTGATCCCATAAGCCAAATTCCTTCCCAACTTGGGAAATTGATTGTTACATATCAATCCCGAAGGGTGTTCTTCGTAAGACGACACACAATCCTTCTGCCAGGGCTGCTCAGCATTACATTATTGTTGAAGATCTTGCACAGGCTCCTTGTGCCATGTCTACCTTGGAGGTCTTGCAAAGTTGTCCTCATCAATGCAAAGCCTTGTTTTATGCCATCATTGGAGTTGATTTATTTGACTCTAGTCTCATTTCTTTCAATGCCGAGAAAGTTTCTCCTCATCTTTCCCATCATATTGTTTTTCAAATTATTGTGTGAATCTTTCACAAGAACATCCATCGCTCTTTCATGTATTAGGGCTCTTCCACATGTTTCATGTCAATATTTTGGAAAGCTCTTGGCTCTCTGACACTCATCACGTCCAACACCACTCTCCAATCCTTTGACAGACACAACTTCGTACCCAAAGGGGCTCTTCCAAAATTTTCCATTGATTTTGGAGGTAAATTTATTTATGTCGATCTTGAAGTCATCGACGCTCGTTTGGATTACAACCTAATCCTTGGTCGTAGTTGGTTTTATGTGATTATCGTAGTCGTCTCATATGTTCTCCATCTACTTTGCTTTCCTTGTGAAGGAAAAATTGTCACTATTGACCAGCTTGACTATTGTGTGTCATCAACCTAGATTTCCACTACAGGGAATTTTGTACCACTCGTGGGAGATCACCCTGGTCAATTGCAGAGTGATGGAGTGGGACTCTTCAGAAGTTCAGCTCTTATGGAATTTTTCTCTTGGCTACCGCTGCTTAGAACTCCCTCTGTCTCTTCATCTAAGACTCCTATTCATATGATATACTCTGGCACTTTTGGACCCCATATACTTATTGATCTGTGGGTGGTGTTGCATGTTATTATAGAATATTATCAACCTCGTGAGCACCCTGTACCACTTGTTGTGGAAGAGATTTCCTCTTTGGCAGTCCCATCAATACCTCCTGATGATGGCTAGAAACTCCATCTCAATATGGAATATTATTAGGTTCTTTTTCCCAGACGAGTCACCCCTCCACTTGTTCCCCATGACTCCCTTGAGGATAAGCCTACTTGGTTATTCAATTTTGAGGCCATGGATCTATCCATTGAAAATAATAGGGAGGTTATTCTTATTTCTTCCTGTAGTTTCCTGGATTTGAAACAAGCAGAGCTTGGAAACATAAATCTTGAATTGACCCAAGGGGTACCTCCTCAGCATTCCTTGGAATTTCCATCCATGGACCAAATCAAATCTTGGGCTTCTAATACTGAAATTTCTAATGAATTTTTCGTACCACCTATTAACAAGCATCTTGTACCCCCTTTATGTCTTAATCCTCCCTTATGTCCTCTGGTTAATTTCGAGAGTGTGATTGTGTTAGAATTTCCTTGGCATGGTAAAACTTTCCATATTGGGTAGTTTGACTTTCTTTGGCACGGCCCCACTTTAGTGAGCCATATGGTTCCCTTTCCCTCAGTGAGTTTTTGTATAGAAACCCTTGGCATGTTCCCTACTGAGGGAACACCTTAACATGACCTACTGGACTATGTCATGCTTATACATAACGATACATATGAGTGTGATGCTTTATTTATTTTTGGTTTTGTGTGTGATGCGAGTATTTTTCATGCCTTATTTATGCCAAAAATTAAAAAAAAAATTATAAAATCCAATATATATATATAACTAAAAAAACCAAAAATATATGGTCTTGTTTTTACCTTATCCATGCTTATCTATTTCATTATGTGATTTAATCATGGGTCTAGTCTTTCTAGATGGTTTTTACAGGATAGGGTGGCATCTTATTACGACATCCATGGACCTTAGGTGCATTTCTCTTGAACTTACATATAGGGGTAGGTAATTTTTGTTGTCCTTGTTTCATTTTGACCGTAAGTGCCATATTTATGCCTTAGGTCTGACCCCGTCAAGTTACGACATTCGCCACTTCCTGTATGCATGTCATAGCTTGGCAATGGAACTTACCTACTCATCGATACCCTTGTTAGCACCTTCTTGCTGAATTGGTGTCCATGCAGTCATTTTTATTCTCTTTTCAAAATCCCTCCTTCTGATCCACCATGACCTATAATTTGAGCCTCATGTCCTCTTCTTCATCTTTTTTCTGGAAATACCCCAGGAGGATTCCACACTTTTATCCCTTGTGATTGCTATTGTTTTCATCAGCCTACTTTTGCATGATGAGCCTTGGTTTCATCATTCCATTTCATCATTTTCATGGCCTATCATCCGCTTTCACTTGGTGTTTTACCCTTTCTTGGAGGAACCACTATGATGAGTGGTCCTATTAGCCAACCTCTTGCCCTCTTTATTTCATGATAAGTTCCACCATTATTGGAACCAGTTGCTATCCATTATACCACTTGTTCCTCCAAGAGGATTTTCCTTTAATATCTTTTCAAACTCATTAATTTAGAAAATATTTCTAAGTGAAATTATCTCATTTATTCTTGTAAAATTACTTTAAGGGTCATCTACCCAATATAAGCTTAACCATTTTCTGGACTAGGATAGTCTAATTCCGAAAAATGAATACCCTAGTCTACTGTGGCTAGGAGGTTCCCCCTTGTATACTTTTATCTCTTTTTTGGGCTTGGGGGAAAGATTTACGAAAAAGGAAATTATAAAAAAAGAAGGGAGGGAACATTTATTTCCATTAGTCATCAAATTGTAGCTTCAATTGCATAACCCTTGAACATGGCACCTATCTATTTCATTTTCTCATAGTTGAGTTTTAGCTTGCCTAGGATTTGTACCATACATATGATTCTATCGAATCCTCTAGTTGATTACTATTCCAGTCATATGGAGCATGCATCGATGCCTTTTGTGTCATTCATGATCTCACATAGTCCTCATTAGTCATGCTGCCAAGTCACTCTTGTGTCATGCTGCTATGTGTTCAAGGGAAGTCTCAGCCTGTGTCAGCCATCTTCAGTAACCTTTTGACCTTTTTAAGTCGGTCATCTTTGTGTCAGTTGTACTTCATCGCTTCATGAATTCATCCATACATCACATCATAATGGTATGTTCCGTGTTGATTTATGGGGGATACATTAAGTCCCTCCTTCGACGGATCTTATCCTGTCAACTTTAACTCATATCCAAGAGCTTGATCTAGGAACCATTAGTACCTTGGAGCTTGTAGACCTCAGTGAAAGGCTTCCTCGCCATCGACAGTGGGTTTACATCATTGGCTTCTGATTGGTTGAGTTCATTTTTGTTCTATTTCAGCTCATTATTCAAACTTAGTGGACTGTACCAGGTACCTTGGGGTCCATTTTCCTCATTAGTGGATTCCCTCCCATATATTACTGGTTTTCCTCATTGGTCGGTAATCAGGCGGTTTCTACCCTATTCTACCTCAGGTCATATATTCTTCGGATGTATATTAGTACCATCAGGCTTATGTTGAAGACCCTTGGTTAGGGACATATCACTCTTATATGGCACGCTTCCCAATTTTCGTTGGATTTATGTATCATTTGTGTACTTTAGGACTATATTGAGACACTCTATCTTTCATGTGTCCATACTTTTACAGATGTATACTGTGACATATATCCACATTGTATTTTCCAGTGGTTATGCTCTATATGTTGAGTCACATGGATCTATTATGTATGTCTTTGTGTCCATGTTATAGCATTTCATGTCATGGATCAGCAGTGTATGTTTTGGCGGACATGTTTAGTATCCTCTTATGATCGAGCATGGGTATGCCCACCTTGAGGATGTTATCAACACAGATGAAACTTCAGAATTTGGTTTCTTCTAATCTGGATTCTTTGATTTGTCTCCTTCCTTGTATTTTGACCTTTGAGCTTTATTGTAATGTATTTCGGCCATAATTTTCTCTTCTGACCTCATGCATTAGGGGGCCACTTTTATACCCCTATTTTCCACTCCCTTACACTGAGAGAAACAACGCCAATTGCTAAAGAAAAGAAAATCCACTCTAAGGTGGGGTGTTAACACCCATAGTATCAGTTTTGGAAGACAAGTGCCATCTTCCTCTACTATAAAAAGGGTGAGGTGTTGGGGAAAGGTAGTTGAAGTAGAAAGCCGAGTACGAAGTCTATTCCTATATCTGTGGAGAACAGGCCATACCACCGGGTCAATTAGCAAGGGAAAGAATTTGTGACGCCGAAGTAGGCTTTTGAGTAGAAATCTGGTTCAAGAAGTGCTTCACATAGGTACTATAATTACCATAGTATTACTAACACATGAGCCTATCATGTAAAGTAATGGTAATCTCTAACCCATGCTTAGTGATATAGAAAAAGGGTAATCACTATGCTTAGCTAGCTTATTCAAAGTGTATAGATGTTTTAATTAGGTCAAATGTTGTAACATACCTTGTGTAAAGTATTCAGCTATAAGGTATACCAAGTTGAACTTACCTTAGTTTTTGGCTAAAATTCATCCATTTTCCACCTTTTCTTTTACTTATGTGAGATTTATCCCATGTTAAAATGGTGAAATTACATAATAGAGAAATTTCTCATAATTTTTTTGCCCAAATATTATAATTATGACATAATAATTATTTCATAATTGAGATAATTGAGAAAAAACTCATAATTTTGAAAAAGGTTTCTAGAGTTTGTCATTCCCAAGGAGATCAACTTGACCCACTTATGTATGAGTTGGGTAGGGGTCCATTATTATATAATTTTCCTAACTTATCAAGCCCCTAGGTATCTAGAAATATTCTTCGAAAGGATAGAATAAACCTATATAATCTCACCAAGAGGAAAGGGAGAGGGAAGAATGGGAATTATATCGAGATATTGCTACCTTGATTTAGAGATTGAGATACATACTTTTTCTTGAGGTCATATTGGTCAGAGAGGGGGAGACTCTTCCAGATTTCACAGAGGATATATTATGCTTGAAGGTATAATTATACCATTTGATTCATGATTAATGAACATTTATGATTCTTTCCCTTACATGTTTATGTGTTCAGTAGATCTTATAATCAATTTATATCACTTTTGATCTAACGATCTTCCGAGGAAGATCACTTGTCTTCTGATGGCGGAAAAAAACTCACAGTCCTAGTCTTACCCGAATTTCTAATCTCCACCTGTGTATAACATGTATCCAAAATTTCATTGCCAAACAACTCCACCAATTGGCACTTACTCTACTCTAATTATTTGTACTGGAAAATTAGAAAAATAAATCTAAGAGTGTTAATATCTCAAATCCCTGAGATTTGAGAGATTTGAGATATTAATTTCAAGTCCCTTATGTTATGCGCTAACTCTCCACTATCCAGAATTTCAACAAGAGGGCTTTTCTTCCTAAGGTTATAAACCCTCAATACATGTAAAAAACTCTTTGGTAATTTCATTCCAACGTGCACTGACCCTATATACACCTTATATTGTAACCTTGGCCCTTTTCTATCAAGAGCTCAATTTACCATCGAATTTTCCTCCTTTATACATTGTACAAAGGACTCGACCTTGTGTCCAAACCCTTAGCACACCTTGTAATCATACATGTATCGGCAACAAGATTGTTATGCGTTCAACCCTTATGTGCTTCTAAGGTTCAACCAATTCATAACCCCCATATATTTCATATGGCGCTAACTTCACAAACATATTTATATGGCCTACACCCTTAATACTTAAATCTTGTACAAGTCTTCTTTGCAATGGTTCATTTAACGACAATGCATTATAACAAGTCTTGAATTTGATTCCAGCGCTAATCACCTTCCAGGTTCCACAACTCACACAAACATACCTTGGGTTATCTCGCCCTTCTTGTCCGACGGCGGAGGTGTTGTCGCGCTCACTTCGGTGATCCGACAGTTATCAATGGATATCACGCAGGCTAGATGCATGGGCTTTAGTTCGTGATGAGAGTGGTTTCTCCAAACCGCTTAAGGCCACGTGTCAGCCTATAGCATAGATCATGTTCAAATTGGGAATACAGCTTACCGGTTTAGATTAACGCGAAATCCATGGTTTCGCCTCCTGAACCCACCATTACTATTAATTCCTTCGTGGTTACACCTCTTTATCTTTAAGGTTCCACCATTTCTTTAATTGGGTTCCTCCGCGCTCGAAACACTACATACCCTCGCTCCTTTTTTATACATAGTTCACCTTGCGAACATCGCTCCCGTTGTTATTATGAAAAGTCCTTATATAACTATTAAATCCTCACTAATAGGAATCGAGTTGTGGCATTGACCGTTCACTAGTCGATCCGCACGGTTCTATTACACTGCAAGGTTCCGCTCCCTTGAGGACTCAACAACTCTTTCCTCTGTTTTATCTTGTTCAACGCCCAACAAGACGCGTCTCCCTTTCGACAGACAGGGTTAATCTACCCTGTATGCATAGGCCCAATCGTTGCTCGCGTCCAACAGAACTTCACATTTCTTCACAATGGTTCACACCAGCATCAGAACGACTTCAGATACGATTGGCCTCTTTAGACATTCCATACTTACACAGAAGCATATAACTACCAACATTCGGGAAATATGCAATTACACAAAGGCTGAGCAATTTAACTACAGAGTCCACCCATTCTCACGCATGTCATATAGGTCGAATCCTTATCACAGAATATATATGCAAGCTCTTAATGCAAATTACAAAATATACTCCTAACCAACTTACAAAGAGTTAAAGCCTTCTTCACACAGGGATTGACCAGCAAATGTACACGGGTACTGAAACAAATCTTCAATTATACAGTGAAATAACTTACAACTTCTGGCCAGATCTTCAATCAAATAGCCTTCAACAATCTAATCTTCCATCCCTACAGTCCTATGCAATTATATGCAGCTCTCTATGCAGGTTCCCCTGACTCTGCCACAGGGATTTTATTTTTATACAAATTAGGAATCAATCGATTCAGCGTCCCTGATGACTCTTGGAATCCTAAAATTAGCCTAACCTCTGAAACTGACTATCTCTTCAGGTGCCCATTAATCATTTGGGCAGCTACAATTTTCTCCAGATCTAACTAAAATTTCTCAAATGAAAATAATTACATAGGGAATTCAAAACAAGACACCCCCTATGTTTATTTATATACAAAATATTTTCTTGGGCCTAATTCCCCTGCATCATCTTCCTTGAGTGTTTTTGGTTGTGTGTAGGTGTTGAGATCGAGTGCAGATGACGTAGATCACTTGAGTCGAGCGCGAGTGTGGTAGTGTATTTGGCTTAGGGGCGTACGTAATACACTTCTTTAGAAACATGGCTACTACCTGCATAAGGTCATAGATAAAAATTATTTCCTACTGTTAGTGGAATAGATTCGACACAATGTAAACTAAATTTGAGGGAAAACTAGGCATACAACACTAAGAACAAATCAAAACACAAGATACAAAATACAAAATCTCGATGGACAAAAGAACCTAATAAAACAAGTGGAGAGTTCTCCATTTATTAGGAGATGGTGGTAAAAACGATACAATGCTAAACACTTGAAAAGGGTCCTATGAGCTATGGAGCTCAAATACCCAAAACAAGGAGGTATCCTTCCCTCGAGTTCCTGCGAGTGTCTCTTCCCTCTCTCAAAGGGTAGTATATCAAGATCAAGTGGTGAACCTCTCTCTCTTGGACTGAGATGTTGGTTGGCCAACATATGAGTCCTTCCAATCCCTCTGCTGATAGACTATGCAAGATGGTTTACTATGAAAAAATTTGGCCAGCATAAGAATGTTTCTCTGATTATTCTTCCAAAGGCTTGTTTATATAGACATTTTTTGAATTCTCCCTCATTCTCTTGCCCCGAGATAGATGGCGACACGAGAGTGGATGGGTGATTCCTTTGTGTGCTACATTTAAGCCTCAAGGTGGATCAAAGACGACTGTACTTGGTAGTACTGAGGAATATTCCTAACCAAGTGTGCCAAGTAGTCTCGGATGGTGACATTTCCCCATCTACTAGACCACGCGGCTATCGAAGGAATAGTTACGATGTGCGCAAAAGTCCTAGGTATCTTGTGCACTATCCATAAATTTATGCCTGAACCTTAGGAAGAATTATATTTTTGGCTTTTCCTAATGCATTCCTTCTCTGAAAATATGTATCTTTACCTTATGCTTGACATTTTTAATGTATGTTTCTTGAATTTTTTCCAGTTTTAATAGTTTCCCCCTAATGTATGAGGACTAGGAAGAACCGCATAGCCGAAATACATTATATTTTATTTTTTCTGTGTGATCCTTTTGAGAGAGAGAGTGTGTGTGACTTGCTTTAGAACTGAGTTGGGAGATCCCTTGTCTTAAATAAAAAGACACCATTCTTTGTAGGAAGCCTACAAGAGATAGAATGAATAAGATATTTCTATGAGACAGGCATGTCCCATGCTCTTGATGTTTGACTAGTTATGCTAATATGACAAATAGTGGTTCTGTTTATGTCACTTTTTGGTAGTGACCTGCTGTTGGTTGATGATGACAGTTGTTGATGCCCTCGAGGGATTTTTTATTTGAAAGAAGGTTGAATATGGTGCCCACATGCATAATCTTGGTATGACACATTTTAGAAAAAATACTCATTGTATGCATGGGTCTTGTGTATTTTGAAAATAAAAATTTCGCAAATGGGGTATGCTGATGGGGGTGTGATAGGCCAAATGTGAAACGTGATGGTGCCTTTTTTTTATTCACATGTGGAGAATGGTGGCTTGGGAAAGGGGTTTTAACATGTAATGGGTAAAACTTGACTTGAAGTTTGATGATGGATGGATGAACATGAAGTGGTTCCGGGGCCTGGGGTTTTATGGCCATGGCTCTGGACTTTGGGTTTATGGTCTACATGAGTGATGGATGCCATGGAGGGTGAGGCTCTACCAACCTACAAGGGTGTTTATCATGTGCAATGTGGGGTGATGATAAACATGGTCAGGTAAATGAAACCTATGGTTTTATTTTTCTGAAGAAATGATGTCAAGATATGCAAAGCTTTATAGGGAAGCCTATCATGCTGAGGATAGAATGATACCTACTCTTGTACCTTTATTTTCTGGGGCATATAGTAATTTGGCGTGCTTGCAATACCTGCAGCAAATACCCCAAGTAAAATAATATATTTGATATAAATGTATTTGAAGTAACTTGAATTTAAATCAATAAGAGAGGGCATACCTGAATTGTGTTGTGGAGGCTTTCGCCTCATGGGTGGAATTTCTTGGGGTATAGCCCATTGACGTGGTTGGAAAGGCATGTATCGTCGAGTTCTGAGAGAATTTTCGCAATGGTTTTTTTTTTTTTAATCTAGGGGAGATTCATGCTCTCTTGACAGTGTACTAGGGATACACACATCTTCTTTTACTTGAAGATTGTGCTGACTACAGAGGTGCCTAAATGCTTGCAGCATAGGGAATGTTCATGTGTCATGGTTATGGCTCATGCAGATGGTGCACATAGTAAAGGTACTTAGAGAGTAGATGGTGTGAGATCCACTACTACTCTCCATGCAAGATATGGATGCTTAGAGATGATTGTGCATTGGTGCATTTCTGCACTTCTTCCATCTCTGAGTTCTTGTTCTTGGATGGTATGTTCCTTTGGGGAGTCTTGACTCAACGTTGATCTGGCCACTCGTAACCTTGACAAGTATTTAAAATTCATGGTGTGGTGAAATTGCGAGCATATGTGGCAGTAGTAGCGCATGATCTTCTCTTGTTTAGAGAGATGAATATGTGGTATGGTTGTGACTTGTGAATATTGTCTATGAACATATTGAGTTCACGACATTGATTGACAATGTGGTCATTCTTATCACATAGATCACATGATATTTTTGGTTGGTTTCATGTCTTTCTAGGGTGATTGGGCACCTTTGCTCTTCTAGGGGCTAGGTGACAATGGGGGGAAGGCCTCGTTTCTCCTGGATGCCTAGGTTTGAAACTGATTACATCCAAATTTTTGGTGACGAATGAGTGCATGATGTCTAACATAGGTTGAAATTGTGGGATGTAAGGACAATGTTGAGTGTGATGGTTGTCTTGGAAAATTTCCTTTGGGCCACCAGAATGATTGGGTAACATTTGATAAATGGTACCAAATCTGGGCACTGAGTGATCATGTGATCATGTTCGTCACACAGTACGCAGGCTTGGATTGGGCATTGACGGTGGTTAGGGGTGGTAATCATCCCCCTTGGCAGTCATTTCTCTCCAAATATGAAGAGGATGGACCTATTTTCCTCATTCTCTTGGGTTGTCAAACTTTCCACTGACTCTGATTCTGATTCGTCCTCTTCGACAAGATGGGTTATGGCCTGACGTAGAAAATATAACGCCAAATGGAAAAGGGGGATGTAGGGACAACGATGAATCAAGTGGTTATCTAGACACACCTGGAAATAATATTGAACTGCTCATAAGCCATCGTAGTACACTAAGTTGACTGGGTACCATATTTGAAACAATTCTAGAACTGCACGGTCAACGATGAAGTGATCATGTTCATCGCAGAGCACGCAAAGGTGGTCATTCAAGTGACCATCTCTCCTCTAAAATATAAAATATTTTCCTTGTTGCTTCTACCCTTTGAGTAGTAGTGTTGCTCATGGATTATGTGTCTAAATCGTCTAAGTCATGGTTTTCAACGATGAAGCGTCACATGAAATCCAACATAGACCAAAATCAACAAATTTGGGGGAAAGGGCACATGTTGTGGTTGGTCTAACAAATCTCACACATATTTCATCTATTTCAAACTAAGTTTCTTTGCGAAACATGTGGAATTGGATACCAATGGTTGAACACCCTTAACTCGTGGCACTATGTAGGCTCATTACCCAGTGCCCAAACTAGGACATGCGGTGTGGCCTTTGTTTTCCATCTTTGGGTTATTGGGGTGACTGTGTACAGGCAAGATGTAGGTTCCTCTTGTACGTAAAATATGGTTCTGGTTTCACCCTCGGCCATTTGCATGGATGGTTTTGAGGGGTCCTCCTGGTAAGATTGTTCTATGGCTTGCAAGGCATCCTTATATCGTGGCATCTCCAGGTAGCTATGGGTATAATGCCCATACTGGTCGCATATGGCACACACTTGATTGGTATGTAATTATTTCCTTTGGTTTTTTGTGACTTGTTCCTTTTTAGAGAATCTGAGGTCGCGAAAATTCTTTTAGTGTGTAGAAGGGCTTTTAAGTATTCTAACTATAGGAAAGTATTAGTATGATGGCCTACGATATCACATAATGCACAAGGTTGCAATGCCCTAGATAAATTGGGTGGTTCGACCTTTCTCCCTTTTTTGTTTTTCTGTTTGGTTGTACCAGTTAGTGCCACTATAAGGGTTTCTTTAATTGTTATGACCTCTTTGGGAGGGATAGGAGTCATACATGTAGAGGTAATACCTGGGCTCCCTAGCATGTTTGGAGGGAAAAAATACCATACTAGTATTGTGAAATCCATTTTTGGAAATTTTATAGTGTCCATGACCTACTTTGACACAAAACCGAGTGGGGGATACAAAAATGGGGTCTGGGAAAGAGCATATGGTAGGAAGTCATTTCATTGACTTCGAAATTTGTAGTAGTGGTTTCCGTTTCTGGGTTGGTTTCGGTGTTTGATGTGATCATCATGCACACCAATGCCTTCGTGCTCTTGGGGGCTTCCCCTGGTACAATAGGGGGATCTCCTAGGAAAGATCCTAGTATGGATGATGGTTTGAATTGGCCAGGGTTGAATTCTGTGTACCTTGTGAGTGGTTATGTGGATGTGTCTACATAGGGTAGTACAACATCAACATCGGTCATAGGTTTCTTTTAAAGTATGTGAGTTGGTCGATGATGATGATTATGTCCTCATGGAGGAACACCATCACTCTAAAAACAGAGGATTTTATCGCGTTCATAGCATACATGTAACTCTGCCTGAGGAGTATATTGTAGTCTAGCTGCGCATTTAGGACCTCAATGTCTATGAAGATTATTTTACCAGCCAGGTTCACTGGTACATTTTGATAAACACCCATGGGGGCTTATGGGCACCTGTGATATGATATAAGCATGATGTCTGATGGTTTTAGTTCATGAGATCCTAACTTTTGCCACATTGCCTTAGACATGATGCATGTAGATTCCCCTTCGTCCACAATGCAACGATGTATGGTGGTGTTCTATACTAACACCAATATCTAGAAGGCAGCTAGAGAAGGAATCCTAGGGCTTGCCTTGTCTAGGTCGAAAACCATTAGGTGAGAATTGGTAGGGTCAATTTCACCTAGAGAAAAAAGTAAGGCTTTCCGCTAGGTTGGGCATGGCTACAGGACTTCCAATGCTAACATGGAAGCCAGAGATTCAACCAAATCATCCACTATAATATAGCTATGGGTGCATTTGGAATGATGTATTACGCACCTATGTGGTATTTTGGCCATTTTGGGGAGGGTCTCAACATGTACTTTGGAGATTGTTAGCGGCACGGAAGGTGTACTCGTACTTTTATATGGAGGTTTGGTATCCGGGGGAGTGTCGTAGTTTCTATTCCTTTTCTGGAAGAACAATTCTTCTTCAATCATGAAGATATAATGACTGCTACCTTCGGCTTTGGTTTGGGGTGGTTGTTGCGATTGGGTGTTAATCACCCCTTTATGGGGAAATGGTTCCTACAACACTGTAGGCTGCTGGGTTGGTCCCCCTTATTTGCAGTTACCTTGGAGTCTCTTCAACTCAGGGATTTCAGGACAATGGTGAGTGTAATGGCCATATTCACCACATATGGCACAAGAGTGGTATGTCCTTAGACTGGGTCTCTTGTTTTTCCCTTGGGAGTTGTTACTTGTCTCTTGGTTTTGATTCTGGTTGGGGTTGCCCCCATCTCGAGACCACAAGGGGCGTTCATGATTATTTTCCCCCTGTCCAAGATCTCCCTTTTGTTTGTTTCTCCAATTTTTACAACATTTGGAGGATTTTCATAATTGTCCTGGTTGTATTTTTGTTGATGAGCCTGGGAAGGTTGCACTAGATTGAATGGCACATTATGTTGTGGTGGTGTTCCATTCTATGTGGGGAATGGGGGATATTGGTTCCCTTTTCTCTGGTTGGTATATGAGTGCTGGGGTGACTCTCTTGTATCGCCATTTCTAGCTGAATATTGGTTCCCCTGCGAGGGAGGATATGGTCGTCCTTGGTGATGGTGATATGGAATCGCCCTATTTTTCATGTTCTGAAGAGGTGCAATGTGACTTTGATTATAGCCAAGTTTTGATACGTTCTGAGTAGAATCGTACAATTATCCTGAGTACTACTTACTACTACCTAGGTGACCTTAGGAAAAGGACTCGATCAAACCGTCTACAGTATTTGACGCACCTGGTAACTGTCTATAAGTTTGCAGGCATGGGGAATTTGGCAGGACATTGTAAATATATCCTGACTGGGTGTAAATGAGTTCGAGTTGTTGGGCTATGCATATGGAATACTCCTTCGAGGTTGGATTCTGTGTCACTATGTCTTTTGAAATCTTAGCGGTGAGTGTTTTCAAAAACAATCCCAGCAAGACTCTATCGTCAAGTTTGGCTTTGCACAAAATATGACGTCATTGCCATTCATCGATATGGTCTGATATATGGACAGTTGGTTTCTATCTAAAATGTGTCAAAAGCTCCATTCT
Organism: Pinus albicaulis; assembly: GCA_034641835.2. Classification (NCBI taxonomy): domain Eukaryota; kingdom Viridiplantae; phylum Streptophyta; class Pinopsida; order Pinales; family Pinaceae; genus Pinus; species Pinus albicaulis. The sequence goes on from CM076579.1 coordinate 720,424,772, forward strand.
TGAATCATGATGGATGGGGATCTGGAAATATGTGAGGACTGCAGTAGCGAGGGCACCAAAGGTTCCATGTGAAGCAAAAGGATGCTCGACATACCATTTCGCCAGAGCCATGTTAGGGTGTGTTGAAATAGTCTCAACTGAATGGTATCATCAATGATATTATTCAACGAACACCACAGGTGGAAAGCCATTATATGATTTCTAGGGTCTTCCACTTGCTTCCCTTCTAATTTTGGTATATCCGAAGGGCACTTCGTGGGAATGGGGGGACATTTAGGGCCATGAAAAATGGGGTTATTAGATAACTTCGTTTGATCTAGAATATTAAGTGATTCTAAGAAGGGTAACTGTGTATTGACTACCATTTTACACTTAAAAAAATAGGTATGTGATTTAGGGGAGGTGCCTGGTGATGTTACCCTGCGGCATGCCCTAATGGGTGTTTTGCTAAATCCCCAAAGGGGTAGCGCTCCTCGAACCTTTAGGTGTTGTGGGAGGGATTGAGTGGGCTGACCCTATTGGGGTTTCCACTATTGTTTTGTTGGGTGACCCTTGGGGGTTTCCAATCATAGATTCTTAGATAAAGAATGAATCGATAATGGTGGCAACGTGTCGTCCTCGACGCCTAAATGGCAGGAGACCTGGAACTCCTCCCTCTAATGGGAGGAGGTATAAGAAAATCCTATATCGACGGGGTCCGGTTGGGTCCATTATAGTGTCGAATAGATTAATATTGCTGATATTTTTGGTTTCTTGGAAAAAGGAATATTTTTATTAAAGAAAATATGATCACATGCATAAAAAAAATCGAAAAAAGAAGAGTTAATTTTTCCTTTAATTTAAAGCTATGTGATCAATAAAGAAAAAAATGTGGTTTTTTTGTTTTATGTATGATACTCAAAATACTATATAGACCTACTCATCCTTACACTCTCAATGTAACTGGGCCTTGCAAAGATATCTCCTAATGGGTATTGGGGCTAACGTCCCAAAATAACTGGTGATGCCTTCTAGTAGTTGAAGAATCGACCAAGATAATGGTATAAGGATCAAGTTATGCCTACACTGTCACCTATAGGGAAGGATGCCCTAGTTTTGGCCACTAAATTTCTGTCGTCCCACATGAGCATTCGAGTCTTGAGCATCTTGGTAATCAGCTACCATTACCAAGCACTAGATAGGTTAGGTAGCCCCAAAAAGCACTGCACACACTGATCCTAAGCTTAACCCCTCTGAAATGGGTCTCTTGTAACGCTTGGGTATTCATTCTATGGGCGGATAAGAGGATTTGAAGCTCCCTAAAGTCAACATCTATGTTTCAAAATGTATTATGACCACGACAGCTTATTGGATGCCTACCCCTGATGGTCCTAATCTGGACTATAATTTCTTTTGTGGCCCTTGTGGAGATAATTTAGTGAGTTTGGTTAATGATTATTTTTAGAGTGTCTCATTTTTTCTTAGGGTGTGCTTTGGTGAAGTAATTGTAATAAGAGGATAAAGGTCTCAACAAACTGGGTTCCTTTTGGTCCAATGCTTACCAATGCTTTGTGTGTGCTTTGGAGTGAAAAATCACAAGTGCTATGAGATTTTGACATGCATTGATCCTTTACAATCCTTCTCTAATTACCCTATGTTTGATTTTTCCTTGCAAAAATTTAAAATGATGTGCGGATTATGGGTCGCTTACACCTTTCCTAGTTAGACCATGTTTTCACTATAGGGAGATGGAAAATTATCTTAGCAAATCATTCATATGCATACCCAGGCTCACCGTGAGGTGCAAGGGTGGCAGAGATTACTTGCTTTGTTTTTTATAGTTTGGTCCTAGTCTCGATTCCTAATGAAAAATTGAACTATCCTAATGAAAAAATTTGACAAACTTGAACTAGCAAAAGATATGTGGATATATGGGCCACTTACTCTTTACTAATTAAGCTATGTTTTTTGTATATTTTATCAGAAAATAATTTTTTCAGCAAATATATGTGGATTTAAGACCACTTGCTTTTCCCTATTTAAACTATGTGTAATTTGCAAAATAAAATACTAAAATTAAAACTACCTAGTTGCTAAGCTAATTTGAGGTTACACATAGCACCTGGGTGTCCTAATAGTAGTGAAATAGAGATACAAAGTGATGGAAATTCATTAGGGGTTTACAGTCACCTCAAAAATGGGAAAAAGTAGAAAAATTTTGCTTGCTAGTCTGTCGCACGAGTTATCATCCCATAGGCATGGAACACGTATTTGTCAGAGCACAAAGCGCGTTGTCAGGAAGACTGAAGAAAAATTGCTTCCTCTACTATGAAAAACTTTTCACTTAGTGTGATTGTATAAATTATACATAAGCTCTATACCAATGGATTCAATTTGATCTTGTGATGTACTAAAACAAGATACTGAATCCTTCTACAATATTTTCGAAATATAAAACATGATCTCTCAATCACATGCAAGTAAGAGAAAGGAATTATTAATCACAAAAAACAAGATGTATCTGGGGAAAGAAACTACTCAAAACCTCTCTATCATATATTGTACAAAGTCAAATAATAATGAAACAATACAATGCTTTCTCACACCCAGAAAATCCAACACTCTCCTGACTGTCTCACTCTGTTCCTGCTCAAAACTGACTTGCAATGCTCAGGAAAAATTGACAAACACTTAGCCAATTCACATCCACTGCTAAGCCCAACCTTGCTATGCAATCCCTAGGGAAATAGGACCCTATTAAATAGGAAAATCAACCTTATTTGATTGCACAATCCACCATGGCCTTCCTATGACTTTATAATTGTGCCCGGGTAATTTTCTAATAATACAACTGATAGTTATCTTCCCTTTAACCTCTGTCTCAACTGGTGCTTCATCATCACTGACATGCATGAAACTATTAATAACAAATCATTAGTTATCTAATTGATCACTACTTAAGAATTAAATTAAATTTAATTCACTGGACCTCTCACTAGCTCATCACTCAGTTAGAACTAGTTAAACTGATTTTAACTTAATTAATTTGAGTTAACTGATTACAATCACCCCACACTAGTGCTACAACTGCAAATGGACCCAAAAAATATTAGAATCACTCTACATGCCTCATCTTAGAGCCTCAACTCAAAATTCTTAAGTTAGCTCAGTCTTCATGACTTAGTTAACTGATACAAGTTGTTATGAGATGAAATTAAAATTTATTGTCCAATTCATTTAAGGGAAAAATAAATTATACACACACATTTAGCACTAATGTGTAACTTAATTCCTCACCAATGTGTGACTGGAATCCCACACTAGTGTGTGTGCATTTTTTGTCCTTTTTGGTTGCCAATTTCATTGTTTCTTGTTGCAAATTTCAACACTCCCTCTCAAAAAGAAAGGAATTCAATCTATTCCGATCTGGTACCTTTGGAATATTCTGCATGCAACACTTCTCTAGTGTTTTTTGCACTTGCAACTCCTGAAACTGAATAGCCTCCGAACAACTAAATCATTGTGATGCATATTTCATTAGAGTCTCTAACTATTCGATCCTACTGCACCTGTCTACTGAACTCTCTGCTTTGTTTCTAACATATGGATCCATGTCCTCTGCACTACTACCAACTTTGATCTGCGCTCCAATGTCCAACATCTATCACTCTAATTTCTATCCTCCTGACATCTAATTGCATCAATCCAACTGATCCTTCCTGATACTGTTGTACTGTGGTCTCCACGTAGTGAGATTCGATCCATGAGACACACCATCTCAATGGAACCTGCCAAAATTTCTTCTTGGGATTATATTTTTACATCGCCCCACCTCTCACCTAGAGGTATAACTGCATGTGTTCCCTCTTCCCATCTGGCTCAAAAATTCCCCCTTCTGGAGGTCTCTTCTTGAGTGGACTCTTCCACTCGATCTCCTCTATGCTTCTCCAATTATGGTTGCTCCACAATATTTTGAGATTGCTTCTGAGGCTGCATGTTGAGAGATAATTTCTCCCTCTCAACCACCAAGTCATTAACCACTGATTTTCTCCTTAAAGCTTTGCATGCATCCTCAACCTTGAGAGAATACAGGTTCTTGACTCTTACACTAATCTGTTTCACCTGTCCCGTGGCTATGTGTTTAATCTAAACCTTTCCTTTTCTAAACATCACATCATAACTACGTTCTTCCAATACCACTACGAAGACAAGATTCTTCCTTAGGCATGGAACATACAAAACATCTGCCAGTCTGAGACAGGAGCTAGACTCCCTCTAAAAGGTAACTGTATCTATTCCAGTCGCGCTATACCTCTCGTCATCTCCAAACTCTATGTTTTGTTGGAGGTTACAAAGAGATATCTAATTCCCTTCATATGGAATGAGGCACCACTATCTAGATACCACATGCATTCCATTACAGTGTTGGCCATGCATGTAATGAGAGTAAAATCAAGCTTGAAATGTGAAGCCTATGCTTCACCCACTGCAACTGCAGGCTCCTTCTTGCTTTCTTTCTTGTGTGGAAAATTTGAGGCATAGTGCCCATGCTCGTGACAGTGAAAACATCTAATCTTGGACAAGTCTCTCTTGCCCTCTTTGCCTTAGGACTTCTTTCCCTTGGCTTTCTTTCCTTCTCTGAATAATGCACAATATTCTTCTTTTTTGGTGCTAGAGGTCCCGTCTCTGATGCTCCGCCTTATCTCTTCTATTACCAAGTTGGACCACAAATGCTCCCAGTCTGGTAACTTCTCCCTCCCATTCATAAAGTCCTCATAACTATACTAGCTCTTAGGAAGGCCTAGAAGTGTTAAGCTCGCCAAATCATCCTAGGATACGGTCACATCATCCCGGGATACGGTCACCCCAAAACTTCCAATCTCATATCGACATTGAGTGAACTTCACCAAGTATGTTGGTACCATCTCGCCCTCCTCCATCTTGATATTTCTGAGCTTGTCCCTTAGCGCCAAATTCCTATGGTCACTTCTATTTTGAAATATATTTCTCAAGGCCTTCCACATATCATATGGAGTTGCCTTCCCATGGAGACACGAGACAATATGATCTCGAACTCCCTATAACAAGTTCCTTCTCGCCTTTGCTACCTTCTTCTGCCATGCATCAATAAGTTGGTCATCTACTGTTGCGGGCTTGGGAATATCAAAATCTATGAATTCCTTCAACCCGTTGTCCTCCAACACTACCTCCATCATGTACTTCCATGCAATATAATTTTAATTTTCCGCGAGTGCATATTCAAGTCTGAAGCCATTGAAAGACATCTTGATCCGCTAATACATCCTAAAGAATAAATCTGCGAATTTGAACATGTTCAAGACAAACTCAATTTCTTCTCTTCTATTGTGATTCCTAGTGCTCTGATAACATGTAGAAATTATACATAAGCTCTATACCAATGGATTCAATATGAGCTTTTGATGTACTAAAACAAGATATTGAATCATTCTACAATATTTGTGGAATATAAAACACGATCACTCAATCACATGCAAGTAAGAGAAAGGAATTATCCATCACACAACATAAGATGTATATGGGGAAATAAACTACTGAAAACCCCTCTATCATATATTTTACGAAGTCAAAGAATCATGAAATAATATAATGCTTTCTCACACTGAGAAAATCCAGCACTCTCGTGATTGTCTCACTCTGATCCTACTCAAAACTGACTTGCAATTCTCAGGCAAGATTGACAAACACTTAGCCAATTCTCAACCTCTGTTAAGCCCAACCTTGCTCACAAAATCCCTAGGGAAATAATACCCTATTAAATATGAAAATCAACCTTCCTTGATTGTGCAATCCATCATGGCCTTCATGTGACTTTATAATTGCGCCCAGGAAATTTCCTAATAATACAATTGATAGTTGTCTTCCCTTTAACCTCTGTCTCAACTGGGTCTTCATCAGAAATGACATGCATGAAACTATTAATAGTGAATAATAAACTATCTAATTTATCACTACTTTTGAATTAAATCTAATTTAATTCACTGGACCTATTAGTAGCTCATCACTCAGTTAGAACTAGTTAAACTGAATTTAACTCAATTGATTTGAGTTAATTGATTACACTCACATCACATTAGTGCTACAACTGCAACTGCATCCCCAAAATATTAGAATCACTCTACATGCCTCATATTAGACCCTCAACTCGAAATTATTGAGCTAAATCATTCTTCATGACTTAGTTAACTGATACAAGTTGTTATGAGATGAAATTACAATTTATTGTCCAATTTATTTAAGGGAAAAATAAATTAGACACACACATTTAGCACTAATGTGCAACTGAATTCCTCACAAATGTATGACTGGAATCCGACACCAGTGTGTGTGCATTTTTTATCCTTTCTGGTTTCTAATTTCACAGTTTCTTGTTTCAAATTTCAACATATTGGAGATGTTGAGAGGATTTAAGGGTGGTTTGTAGCAAACTAAACAGGAAGAAGGACCTGCATGAACAACCATTAACTAAAAAAGAAAAAATCTAGTGGAGTCACCATTCCTGTGGTAGTGTATTTGGTTCAAGGGCATACGAAATACACTTCTTTATCAAGATCGTTGCTACATGCACAAGGTCACAAAGAAAAATTATTGCCTACTGTTAGTGGAACAGACTAGACACAATGTAAACTAAGTTTGAGGTAAAACTAAGCATACAACACTAAGAACAAATCAAAACACAAGATACAATATACAAAAGCTCGATGGAGCAAACAACCTAATAACACAAGTGGAGAGTTTTCCCTTTATTAAGTGCTGGTGGTTAAAAATATACAATTCTAAACACTTGAAGAGGGTCCTTTGAGCTATGGAGCTCAAATAACCAAAACAAGGAGGTTTCCTTCCCTCGAGTTCCTGCAAGCGTCTCTTCCCTCTCTAAAAGGATGGTAGATCAAGATCAAGTGGTGAACATCTCTCTCTTGGTTTGAGATGTTGGTTGGAAAAAATATAAGTCCTTCCAATCCCTCTGTTGCTAGACTATTCAAGCTAGTTTTCTACAAAGCAATTTGGCCAACATAACAATGTGTCTCCGATTCTTCTTCCAAAGGCTGGTTTATATAGAATTTTTTTGAATTCTACCTCCTTCTCTTGGCCCAAGATAGATGGTGACACAAGAGTGGAGGGTTGATTCCTTTGTGCGTTGCATTTAAGCCTCAAGGTGGCTCAAAGATCATTTTACATGGTAGTACTGAGGAATATTCCAAACCAAGTATGCCAAGTTGTCCCAGATGGTGACATTTCTCCATCTACAAGTGCGCGGCTATCGAAGGAATAGTTGTGTTGTGCGCAAAATTCCTTTGTTGCTTGTGCACTATCCATAAATTTCTGCCTTAACCTTAGGAAGAATTAAATTTTTGGATTTTCCTAATGTATCCCTTCTTTGAAAATATTTATTTGTACCTTTTTCTTGACAGTTTTAATGTCTTTTTCCTATACGATTTTCCAGTGTTAACAGTGAGGATTTTTCTACAAATTCAAGATCCTTCCTCAACCTGCAAGGAGGAAAGGTGTCATCTCTCTTCCTTATAGCGTAAACTGGTTGCATTTTTCATGTCTGACCATACGGGATTGGGATCCATTTTTTGTCTCATTAGTATTTTCTCTTTCTATCTGGTGATCTAATGAGACACTAGATCACGTAGCAACAGTTCCTTGCAATTTCTGGTGCAACAAGGAAAAATCATATTGTAACCTGAAGCAGTCATGGAAACGAGAACTCGACAACTATGAAATTGATCAATTTCATAGTATATTATCAAGTGGAATAACTTACCCGCAGAAGATTCCACATGGGAGGATGATAATTCTATGCAGAAGCATCCAGAACTACTCAAGCGTTGAGGACAACACTTTTTTGAAGGGGAGGGTCATGTTAGGTCTGTTAGTCGTCAGTATTTTTTGCTGATATCAAAAGATGACTAAGTGATGTTCCTAGATTTCTAAAAACAAAATTTGAGGAATATTGTGAGTTCTAGAAATCTCGTTGCCTTCATTATCCTAAGTCAAACTATTTTCACTATGATTTCCCCCTCTTTACCTTCTAAAAAGTTTCACTTCACTGCTCCAAAAAATAACTTCATTATTGGGCCTATTAGCCTCATTTCACTATCCCCACCCTCACTCTCATTCATTTCCTTTTTCCTGTGAAAAACCCATTTTCTCCTTTCCTAAAAACCCTCATAAAATACCCCCCATTCATCATTTTTCTTCTAAAAACATTAAAAAATGTAAAATCTTCCTTTTACATTGTTTAAAACTAAGTTTTAAAGCCTATCGGGTCCTTTAAATTTATTATAAAACTCTGTTTTATGTATAAAACCTGCCCTTTGATGAAATAGGTCTTAAGCCCCTTTCCTTCTTAGCCCTAGCCCCCTTTTCCCCTCATAAGTCCACGACCTCTGCTATTCTTAAGCCCTTTCCCTTCATAAACTAAGCCTTCGCCCTTTTATTTTATTAAACCCCCATAACATTATAAAAGGCCCCCTTTAACCTTTGAAATATCAAAAGCAGGCCCCACCTCTCATTACACCCAGCGCATTTCCATTAACCTTACAACTTAACACATTTCATTAAAAATTGAAGGCTTTGGGCCCCATCCTCCATTTACCCCGCCATCCAACCACAACTTTCCACCTGTCCTCCACTTCCTCCACTAGACCAACCGTTCACTGCCTCACGGATGTGCGATAGCCGTTGATCTCCCATCTTGAGATTCGACGTCCAGTATTTCATATCGCAAATAAAGTTGTGATTCTATTAGTTTTTTGCAACCTGCACAAAATGGGAGGTTTTTCCCCACCACATGTCTCATCCTAAGACATATCACGCATCTCCCACCGAAAACCACTAACCACTTATCCTCCACGCGATAAACCACTCTGGTTTTTGAAAAACCGCCTACCTTCCACACCCTTTTTCAAAAAATTTCCCACTCCCGTTCAAATTCCTCCTAGTTCCACCTCTGGAACCTTTCCTCCTGCACCCTCTCCTCCTCTGAAAACACCCTCTGACAGTTCAAAACCCTGACAAGCATAGTAAAACCCTCCCGCAGGCTTTTTAACTAAATGTTTATGTTTTTGCAGGTTTTAATGGTGGACATAAATTAAAATATTCCTCAGGGTCAAAATTGATCACAGAGAGGGCTTGGATGACGATCCAAGAGCTCATGAAGGATCAATAATGGTCGGAGGGTCTGTGCCAATATTTTCATCATTGAAACATGACCATCGATGGATCAAACGAACCCTCTAGCCACGAAGAAAGCTTCCCCTGCACACGGAAGACAGAAGCAGTCAAAGAAACACTGTAAAGAAGAAGTCAGAAAGATTAAAAGGGATAATCCTAATCAAAATCCAAAACCAAAGGATTAGCCAATCAAAACAGAAGATTAAAGAAAGAAAGGCAAACAGATAAAAGTCAAAGATGAAAGGATAAAGGCAAAGGATCAAAAGAATAAATCAAAAGATTAAAGGAAAAAAATAGAGATCTCAAATAGATTAAAGAAAATATGATAAAAACATATAGTCAAAGCATAAAGACAGAGTTTAAGCCCTAATAACATAGATTAAAGATAAAACAAAGGGTAGATTAACCCAAAGCAAATTTGAATGACTTAGCCTATGGCAGTTACTCTTCTCAAAAGATATTTTTGCCACCTAATGCTTTGTTTCCTTCAATAAAGCATTAGGAAGTCATTGAGCTTAGTCAAAGATATTTACATGTGCCAGACAATTATTGTAAACGTTATGAATAGGCCTTAAATTCAAACATTTCACCTATATTCCCTTAGGAGTTAAGATAGAAGTTATTAAATAGAGAAATATCTGTAGATATTCCTCCCTTGAGCCTTGCACGGTCTTCAAGGTTAGGAATTCATTAACTATGTAATAAATGACACTCCAACCCTAGCTTAGCTTCACCTCCTCATTTGCAGATAAACACTGCATCTGAACCTATGATCTTGTTTCCATTTGGTGACTCTTTGAAGTAATACATAGTCTTTTGAAAGTTGAAAAGAAATTAATCTCTTGGAACTTGTGGATGCCCGTATTTGTTTGTTAATGGAGGAGGCTAAATAATTGGATCCCTGAGCTTGGTTGTTGGTGAAGTGATTCTGATATGTTATTTTTATTTCCCATTTCATTATGTTTCCATATTTTTATGTTGCAGTAGAATAAAATATTTATACTAAGAAATTTCTTTTGAAAGCACCTTAGTTCTATTTATTCTTCGGTGCCTTAATGTTTTCTTCTGCTAGGAAATTTTAGAGAATTCTTAATTGCTCTCTAGGCCCCCGAAGCTTGTTTATTTCATGAATAGTTTAATATAGTTGATATCAAGAATGATTTATGGCTAGCCCTACTTACTTTATATCACTAAAACATTGTTCTTGAAGTCTCTCTCTAAAGTACCATTAGTTAAAGTCTGCCAAAGAGGTTTTGTTTCGATCATACCCTTTGTACTTGCTTAGTTAATTGTTTTAGAGATCTTCATAGCTATAATCAAGGATTTTTAGGAGTTCCCTCTTCCCTGATTATAGTTATACGTGTTTCTTAAGTGTTTTCTGTCGTTGAAGGTGAAATCACTAGAAGTTAAATGAGTTTCTCACCTTCTATATTTCATTGGAAAAGTTTGTCTTGAATAATAAATTGCTTTAGTTGAATCAAAGAATTTATGGTTTCTCCCATCTATTGATTTCCTCTTCATTCTTATGATATTTATGTCCCTTTTTTTATAAGTACATATGATAAAGGATTCTTAGTTTCCCTTTGTCCTACTTTTCATTCTTACAATTGATGTCCATCTCATTCCCCCTAAAAAACCTTAAAGATCCACTGGCCAAGTTAGATTTTCCCTATGATGCTCCCCGATCCATTGATGAACTTTTCATGACTTTTATTAGACTCCATTGCCCAATGACTTAGATATTTCTTCATTCCATATATGCTGCTCGATCATCATACCCAACCAAAAAAATGAAACAAACCCTGTACTTAATAACTAGCCTAAAATCAACCATCTAAAGAAAAAAAGTTCATATCTTTTGCACAAAAATAGAGAGAGCCCTCTCTGAGTCCAGGAAGGCTAGGTCCTAGGACTCCAAAGAATGGTATCACGTTACCCTATCCATTTGTTATACCAATCTGCTAAATCACATACCACCAACATTCTGGCGATCACGGTGGGATATTTTTGAGTAAGTTACAAGCTAAAACTTTTTGTATCCATTAATTCATTGCCACCTCATCTCCATTAAAACACAATGGTGATCACAGTGGGACCTTTTTGATTAATTTACAAGCTAAAAAATTTATGCATTCACTGATTTATTGCCACCTTATCCCCATCATTAACATAATGATGATCATGATGAGACCTTCTGAGTTAGTGACAATCTAAGTACACCTTAGGACTTCAGAAACTCTTATAGACTCATTTGACCCTCAGTTAATCCTAAGAAAATCAACTGATAGCCAAGAGTAGACTCTATTTGTTTCACCATCTTAGCTAAATTATGATCCAAATATAGGACACTCATACAAACCTTTAGGCTACATAAAGAAACTCTGAAAACCCCAAAAAACATTCCTAGATTGGTTTTTTGTCAATTATTGGTGGTGGACCATACACATTTATCTTCAGACCAACCAAAAAACATCCACCTGGCAACTCCACTAGCCTCCACTAGGCCTATTACTTCACTAGTTCTCTTTAGACTTCCTTAGGGTTCTATCAAACCAGCCCTAAGAAGTTTTAGAAGCCTAGTCCTATATTTTAGAAGTTTACTAAAAACTATGAGAGGTCAACCTTCTGAAAACAGTCCTAAAACTTTCACCCTCTGTAAATTTTGAATTTGAAATATGGCTTCACAAAGGATCAATACTAGATCTCATCCAAACCCTAACCCTCCTACTATAGTTGATGATCCGGAAAATATTTTGTTGCAAACTTCTAGAGTTGGAAATTTAACTATTGTTAGGACCATTCAAAGAGAAATATATGTTCCTAAACACCTTACAATCTTGAAATATCCTCAGTTTGACTTGCATCATTCAAAGAACCTATTTAGAACCAAGTCACATCATGAGATTGCCCAGACTGACCTTGAGCTCACAGATTTACAACAAAGTTCTAGTAGAGAAGCCTCCCCTTCCACTCCTCCTGATTTTCAGCTTCTCCATCACTTTAGCTCCTTCCATAGCAAATCTTCTCATAATCAGTTTGTTGGTCCAAGTACTTCCACCAAACCCATCCATACTTCCACTGTTCAAAACAATCCATTTCATCCCTCATTCCCTTTCACAAACCCACCTCTTGTAAATCTTCCATTTGCTCCCATCATGGCAGCATGGTATGCTCCCTTAGTGTTACCACAACCTTTGGTTCTTTTACCAAATTATTATCAATATATAATTCCCCACTTCACTGGAACTGAATCTACTACTACCCAATAGCATGTAGATAAAATTAATTATGCCTTTGACTACATGGAAATAGAAGAAGAGACCATTAAGATGAGAATATTTGCCCAAATATTAGGAGGAGAAGCCAAAAAATGGTTTAAAAGCTTAACTCCTAACATCATACATGATCTCCCTTCTCTATACCAAACATTCATGAACAAGTGGGAAATTAAGAAAAATCCTCCCCAACCCTCAAAAAACTACAACAGCCCTGAAAAACCACATGATGATAAAATAAAACTTGATTTTCTGTGAACTGAAAATGAAATTTCAAAACCAAAAATCATTTTAGTATATAAATCAGGTTGCTCAAGAGAAGGACAAACCTCAAAAATACAACTTCTCCCTTCTACCAATCCAGTAGTACTAAAACGCCCTCACGAAACAAAAACCTTTGGAAATCTGGATCAAAATAGTCTTATGTTTCTTCCTTACATAGATACTTCATCATCAAAGCGTTTAGTCCCTTCAAAAGAATTTTTGACTCTCACAAATGTTTCTATTAACTCTAAAGAAGAATCTAATGAAACTAATATAGAGGAGTATAATGTAGGTGGCTTAGGAAGGCCCAAAATGATAAAGAAAGACAAAGGATGTAGGTTGTGTATAGATTTTAGGTACCTAGGTAAAACTCCCATGAAATAAAAATACCCTTTTCCCAAGATAAATCACCCTATGACAAGGGTAGGAGTTTCTAACGAAATGTCATTACATGATAGTGTTTCAGGTTACCAGCAGATGATGCCATTTCAGATCATTCGACACAAAGACATTTTCAAAGTTCCTTGGAACAACTACATGTTTGACCAAATGCTTCTTGGGCTAAGGAGTGTTGAAGACACCTTCCAAAGGGTCATAGCCCCTATTTTCAACTTCTTCACTATGATATGCATCAATCACATCATCCTCTATTTTGAAGCTGATAAAGAATACCTTTTTTACTCAAGGAGGACCTTTGACAGAAACAGTTTTGGGAAGCAAGACTCAAATCAAGGATAGCATGGATTGATTGAATTTTTTTGGAAAAATCCTTGTACCGCGTTTTCAAATAGAGGTAACTATGATTTCTGTTTCTAAAAATTGTATGGACAAAGAATGTTTGGAGGTCCTTTTGAGGACAGGATACTCAAATACCACTGCTGTAAAAACCCTTAACCTATAAAATTTTCATTCATTGTACATAAACATTGTATGAGAAAATTACAAAAAATTCAGAAAACAGAAAAAGAAAGAAAAAGAGGGCAGATTTGAAAAGAGGTACAGCCCCATACCCAAAAAACAGTGCTACTGAAAGTGTGCAAGCTTATATTCCACTGTTGGTTCAAAAAGAAGATCTTGTTCAATCATCTAGCCTAATCATGGCTGAACATGCTTTAAATTTATGTTGATAATTTAGTGAAAACAATGATTGTCAAAATTATTCAAGCTTGGCTTATCAAGAAGGATAGATTAGGGAATACAAGATACTAGTTCCACATGCTCAAAACAGAACCAAAGAGAAAGATAAGGATGCATTACAAATGATAGATCACAGCCTTATCTTTCTACTTAATTTTTGTGCAAAATAATGTTTGTGTGCAGCTTGTTCCAATGCCACAAACCATGGTAAGTCAGACTGCCTAATCTAGATTTGAACCATGCTTTAAATTTTATGTCAATAGTTTAGAAAATCAAGATTGTCAAACAGCTTAATCTTGGTAGTCAAATAGTTTAGGTAGAGAATAAAAGAGTTCACTAGTTTAATCTAAACCCTTGGAAGCAATAAGAATAGAAGTAGATATTTTATTTTTGTTCAAAATAAAAATGTCATGAGATTGTTAGTTCAAATGCACTCAAAGAAGAAAAAATGTTAGGATAAGCAGGTTGGGTAGGTAGAAATGTTGTTGAGAGAATCATATGTTGCAGATTATTAAGATCATCACTTCAAAAGAAATATCAGCAATTGAAAATAAGGGAAAAATCTACCCAATGGAAGAGGCACTGGTCTTCAAAAGCTCAGAGATTTGATGAACTGAAAGTTCTGGACACCTCCAAAAAGGAGCTACCCTCCCCAAGTGGAGCCACTATTAGTCATCAGTATTTTTTGCTGATATCAAAAGATGACTAAGTGATGGTCCTAGATTTCTAAAAACAAAATTTGAGGAATATTGTGAGTTCTAGAAATCTCACTTCCTTCATTATCCTAAGTCAAACTATTTTCACTATGATTTCCCCCTCTTTTCCTTCTAAAAATTTTCACCTCACTGCTCCAAAAAAGAACTTCATTATTGGGCCTGTTAGCTTCATTTCACTATCCCCACCCTCACTCTCATTCATTTCATTTTTCCTCTGAAAACCCATTTTCTCCTTTCTTAAAAACGCTCATAAAATACCCCCCATTCATCATTTTTCCTCTAAAAACATTAAAAAATGTAAAAGCTTCCTTTTACATTGTTTAAAACTAATTTTTAAACCCTATCGGGTCCTTTAAATTTATTATAAAACTCTTTTTTATGTATAAAACCTGCCCTTTGATTAAATAGGCCTTAAGCCCCTTTCCTTCTTAGCCCCAGCCCCCTTTTACCCTCATAAGACCACGACCTCCGCTATTCTTAAGCCCTTTCCATTCATAAAATAAGCCTTCACCCTTTTCTTTTATTAAACCACCATAACATTATAAAAGGCCCCCCTTAACCTTTGAAATATCAAAAGCAGGCCCCACCTCTCATTACACCCGGCGCCTTTCAATTAACCTTACAACTTAACATTTTTCATTAAAAATCGAAGGCTTTGGGCCCCATCCTCCATTTAAACCCATCATCCAACCACAACCTGACACCTATCCTCCACTTCCTCCACCCGACTGACCATTCTCCACCTCCCGGATGTGCGATAACCGTCGATCTCCCATCCTGAGATCCGACGACAAGTATTACATATCGCAAATAAATTTGTGATTCGATTAGTTTTTCGCAACCCGCGCGAAATGGGCAGTTTTTCCCCACCATGTGTCTCATCCTAAGACATATCGTGCACCTCCCATGGAAAACCACTTACTGCTTATCCTCCGTGCGATAAACCACTCTAGTTTTTGAAAAACCGCCTACCTTTCGTGTCGTTTTTCAAAACGTTTCCCGCTCATGTTCAAATTTCTCCTGGTTCCACCACTGGAACCTTTCCTCCTGCACCCTCTCCTCCTCTGCAAACACCCTCTGACAATTCAAAACCCCGACAAGTGCAGTAAAACCATCCCGCAGGCGTTTTAACTAACTATTTATGTTTTTGGAGGTTTTAATGGCGGACATAAATGAAAATATTCTGCAGGGTAAAAATTGATCACAGAGAGGGCTTGGATGATGATCCAAGAGGTCATGAAGGATCAATAATGGCCGCAGGGTCTGTGCCAATATTTGCATCAATGAAACATGATCGTCGATGGATCAAACGAACCCTCCAGTCATGAAGAAATCTTCCCCTGCACATGGAAGACAGAAGCAGTCAAAGAAACAGTGAAGAGAAGAAGTCAGAAACATTAAAAGGGATAATCCTAATCAAAAGCCAAAACCAAATGGTTAGCCAATCAAAACAAAAGATTAAAGAAAGAAAGGCAAACAGATAAAAGTCAAAGATGAAAGGATAAAGGCAAAAGATCAAAAGAATAAATCAAAAGATTAAAGGAACAGAACAGAGATATCAAACAGATTAAAGAAAATATGATAAAAACAAACAGTCAAAGCATAAAGTCAAATTTTAAGGCCTAATAATATAGATTAAAGATTAAAAAAGGGGCATATTAACCCAAAGCAAATTCGAATAACTCAGCCTATGGAAGTTATTCTTATCAAAAGATATTTTTGCCACCTAGTGCTTTGTTTCCTTCAATAAAGCAATAGGCAATTATTGAGCTTAGTCAGAGATATTTATATATGTCAGACATTTATTGTAAAAGTTATGAATATGCCTTAAAGTCAAAAATTTCACCTATATTCCCTTAGGAGTTAAGATAGAAGTTTTTAAACAGAGAAATATCTGCAGATATTCCTGCCTTGAGCCTTGCATGGTCTTCAAGGTTAGGAATTCATTAACTCTGTAATAAATGACACTCCAACCCTAGCTTAGCTTCACCTCCTCATTTGCAGATAAATACTGCATCTGAACTTATTATCTTGTTGCCATTTGGTTACTCTTTGAAGTAATACATAGTCTTTTGGAAGTTGAAAAGAAATTGATGTCTTGGAACTTGTGGATGCCCTGATTTGTTTGTTAATGGAGGAGGCTAGATCACTGGATCACTGAGCTTGGTTGTTGGTGAAGTTATTTTAATCTGTTATTGTTATTGCATGTTTCATTATGTTTCCATATTTCTATGTTGCAGTATAATAAAAGATTTATACTAAGAAATGTCTTCTGAAAGCACCTTAGTTCTGTTTATTCTTCACTGCCTTAATGTTTTCTTCTGCTAGGACATTTTAGAGAATTCTTAACTTCTCTCTAGACCCTCTAAGCTTGTTTATTTCATGAATAGTTTAATATAATTGATATCAAGAGTGATTTATGGGTATCCCTGCTTACTTTATATCACTAAAACATTGTTCTTGAAGTCTCTCTCTAAATTACCAATAGTTAAAGTCTGCCAAAGTGGTTTTGTTTCAATCATACCCTTTGTACTTGCTTAATTAATTGTTTTAGAGATCTTCATAGCTATAATCAAGGATGTTTAGGAGTTCCCTCTTCCCTAATTACAGTTATATGTGTTTCTTAAGTGTTTTCTGTCCTTGAAGGTGAAATCACTAGAAGTTAAATGAGTTTCTCGCCTTCTATATTTCATTGGAAAATTTTGTCCTAAATAATCAATTGCTTTAGCTGAATCAAAGAATTTATGGTTTTCCCTGTCTATTGATTTCCTCTTCATGCTTATAATATTTAAGTCCCTTTGTTGAAAAGTACATATGATAAAGGATTCTTAGTTTCCCTTTGGCCTACTTTTCATTCTTACAATTGACGTCCATCTCATTCCCCCTAAAAAACCTTGAAGATCCACTGACCAAGTTAGATTTGCCCTGTGATGCTCCCCGATCCATTGATGAACTTTTCATGACTTTTATTAGACTCCATTGCCCAATTACTTAGATATTTCCTCATTCCATCTATGCTGCTTGATCATCATACCCAACCAAAACAATCAAACAAACCATGTACTTAATAACTAGCCTTAAATCAACCATATAAAGCAAACAAGTTCATATCCTTTGCAGACAAATAGAGAGAGCCCTCTCTGAGTCTAGGAAGGCTAGGTCCTAGGACTCCAAATAATGGTCTCATGTTACCCTGTCCATTTGGTATACCAATCTGCTAAATCATAGGCCACCAACAAGGTCCCTATAATGCTAGTGTATCCCCTTATTGTTATTGTTAGTGTAGCCCCCTTATTGTTATTTTTGTGCCCATGTATTCCCCATATTGTTATTATTGTGCCCCATAAAAGCCCACTATTGTTACTGTTGTGCCCTCACATTATTTCAGCTCTGTTTATATTGTGACCCCTTAGACTCCTATATATAGAAAGGAGTTTTTTTCACTTGAATCATCCAATAATTGTTCATTTATGTAATGTAAAGGAGGTTTCCCCGTTGAAGAGGATAATTTTTAAGTTTTTTATCTATTTTTTCTTCTATTTTGTGAGTTGGTTGCATAACATCTCAACCCTACTCAACTCCATAAGTTAGTCAGAGTTCCTCCTCATCTCAGAAAAGACAAGATCACATTATAGTGTGATGAGAGATTAATGAAAGTCATTTTGGTGGAGGTGATGAAGAAGAACCACCCCCTTGAGTCAGCTTTGAAAGGTCTCACATTGTCACTTCATCTAAAAGGGATATTTATACCAAAAAGGGATAGCAACCAGCAAAAGGGCCCATGGATATGGAGATAGATAGTGTTGTTGTTCTTGTATTGGGTAAGATTATTCATGGCCAAGAATAAAAAATTAGCTGAAGAGATAGTTTTAAAAGAGCCAACCATTTTTCAAGATCAATAATCAACCATGCACAAATTCCATTATGATGAGGCTAGAAAGAAGTTGTAGTTTGAGAAGGTGTGCATGAAAAGTAATAAAATTACTAATAAATGGCGGTCTAAAGTTGAAATTTTAGGAGTATGACCTAAAATACTCTTGAAAATGCACATGGCTACAAGGGACACCCTTTCCCATTCTATCAATAATAAAGATGAAGAAAATATGAGGTTGAAAAGAAAGATAAGTAAATCAAACGAAGATGTTAGTCCTACGCCTCTACTCATGACTCCTTTAGCTATTCAAGCACCTAAAGGTACAATAATACTCATACCTATCACACCCCAAAATATGAATAAATAAACACAATTAATAAGTGTTATAAGATCCTATGTTTCCATGAACATAAATTAAGAAACTAGAGATCATTGAGGTACTCACACACATCACAACCTAAAAGATTAAGAAATCAAAAAAATTATTAAGTGGTATCAGATCCTATGTCACCATGGACATAAATTAATGACCAGAGATTATTAAGGATAAGTGGGACATTTCTCTGCATTTGAGAAATTTATCTTAAATAATTTCTTCATTTACAAAATATTCAAAGAAAGAGTTGGAACATGATCAACAATTTTCTAAAAAATATTTATTGAACATCATCAATTAAATCAACACTCTTAGAGATTATCAAGATAATTTATTGTCATAAATTAAGACATGATATTTTAATCAATCTAGGAGTTTGCAAACTTAAAATTACACAACTATATGTAGTGAATTAGGCTTAGATATATTGTCACATTAAGAAATGGCAAATTATTATCTTCCTATAGATTAGAGCTAAGTTGCTTAAGTTAACTATTAGGAAATTTAGTGAATTAAAATCTAAAACTATTGAAACAAAAATAATCAATAAATCATGAAAAAAACTATGATTTAACAACCCAAACATCTAAAAGAAACTACTCACACTTCTTGAAAGCGAAATCTCACTTGAAACTTTTGGATGATGAAGCATGCACTAGTGTCCCACATGTTGTAGTTTCATTGGGTTCAAAGGCTTATAATGGTTGACTCCATGGTCTTGTACTTATTATTGTGATTGGTTTCAAGTAATAAAACAAAAGTACATACACAAAAAAGTACAATATTCTTGAGTCGTCTATTTTGGTGGAATTTGGATGCATTAGGGCCTTTCCAATGGGTGGAATCTACTAATATTTTACCCAAGCCATAAATAATCATTTTTCTCAAGAAATTTACTAATATATGGAAAGAAAGACCTAAAATTACTGACGCAAGACATTTTTTATAATCTATGCATGTGTTATGCTCTTTTCTTGACAGAGAGGTTCTCCAAATCTTTTACCTAGTTTATCAATTAGCTTGTTTTCAAGAGAGTTAGCTAATATATGATAACAATACTTGATTTTTTTATGAACAATAGTAAATATATAATGAAAAATAAAGTAATAAGGATGATAATTCAAAATAGAGATCTAAGAAAAAATATGGATAGGAAAAACCATGATATGTATAAGATAGTTAATATCTCATGAAAGTAAAGATTTTTTTGCATAAGTATGTATAAATATGAAAGGAAATTGCACAAAAATATGTACCAACATAATAAGTGCACACACTAAGAAAATGGGGGCCCTCCACACCTTAGCTTGTACGCTAAAGGCTACCAACATGTGAAAACACACAAGGACTGCATACATTACTGATAATGAATCTTAAATCAGAGCTTCAATAATGAAGATTTCGAGGATTAAAATCACAATATAAATCTAAGAGTTTTAAATCTAAAAGTTGTACAACAAGCTTCACTAGATTTTGTTTTTATATATAAAATTTGAAACAAACTATTGAAAAATATATTTGTGGCTAACAAGAAAATAATATGATCCTTATTCAAATTAGAATTCAACTTTTCCCATGGTCAAAATCAGGGGAAAATCGTGTTTTCTCAGATCTAGGAAAATTCATTCACAAAATCTATGTATTAGAAAACGTCAAATATAATTTATGGATCTAAACTATGACATGATTTTATGTCAATCTGGTGTTTGTAAAATTTGAAGCACAAAACAATATGTAATATGATTTAAGTTAGATTGTTTGTCACTTCTATGCAAAAATTAACAACTGAATTTAGGAAGCATGAAAAAAACTTGTAGTCTATTCACACAAACTTGAAATGAAATCACTCTTACTTGACTTAAGAATAGTTCGTACTGGGTATATATTGGGATCTCTCACACAAATACAAGTTCTCTACACAATCATATTCAAAATGCTAAGTGTTCACTCAAATGTTGGGAAGATTATCAAAGGGGTTTTCAATAAAAAAGGTTGAATATTGCACTAGGGCCTTCCTTGCTAGTGGAGGCAAGTGGACACTCTGATAGTATTTTTCTCATCTTAGTCAATATATATCCAATACTAGTTACAAATATTAGAATGCACTACAACCTTCCCCATATATGATAATGAATATGAGACGTCACTCATAGTGTTAATCCCTATATAAATTATATTTCAACCCAAAAATCCCCTTATTAAGCCCTAGATATTGAGTGATTACATTTATATTGTTATATTGTTATGTAGGCTAGAAACTCTCATGGTCACATTTTATAATAATTGCATCCTTTGTATCCTATATATATGCTAAGTAGACCTAGTATTAGATCATCAAATATTGTCTTATTCATTGTATTTATTGTATAAGGAGGTATCCCCCTCGAAGTGTACTATAATTATTGGTTTTTCATAATTTTTAAGGTGTAAGGATCATAACATTTGGTATCAGAGCTCTTGAGCCTAGGATTTTGATGCTTCAAACAAGTCATCGTGGAATTTTCACTATAAAAAAATCTATTTGCAGTTTCAAACAATGAAACCTAGAGAATATTTAGTAGACATCCTAAGAAATATCTAGTTCAATTTTTAGATCATAGTTCACTATATTTTTGGAGATATGGTCCAAGGAAGTTGGGATTTCTGAAGGCTCCAAAATTCTGTCTCAAACAAGTCAATTCTAAATATTCACTATAATTTTTTTCTGTGAGGCCTCGAACCATGAAACTTCAACCACATTGAGGAAGAACCATGGTTAACATATGGTAAAATATATATATATATATATATATATATATATATATATATATATATATATATATATATATATATATATATATATATATATATATATATATATATATATATATATATATATATCTTATTTTGATATATTTTAGGATATGTTCTATAAGTAACGTAGGGTTTATATATGCTCCTAAATTTAGTCTCAAACATGTCAGTTTGGAAAATGAACTATAACTTTTTTTGTGGCTTCATAAAGTGAAACTTGGGCCAGATTAAGAAGAAATCTTGGGGAACATCTGGTAACATTTTCAGAATTTGGATCACTATACTTTGATATTTATAACTTATGTAGGTTAGGGTTAGTGATAATTCATGGAATACATTGTAAATAGGTCAACTTCGTATTTTAACTATATCTTCTTGTCTAGGATTTTTCAGACTGAAATGTTTAGGACTTTTAGGAGACTGATATAATTACCTCAAGTACAAGTTTTAGAACTAATTAGACACGTGTATCACTATACAAATTTTCTTGTGAGAAGAGTCCAAAAAATTATCAAGTTTTGGGAAAGTTACTATAACTTTCAATTGCCACATCATATTTAGTTCACACTTGCGGAATTGTAGAAACTACATATCATAGTATTATAGAAACAAATTTTCAAACCTTGAAGGCCTCAAATCTCATAGATATATCAATAAAACTTCACAAATTATGATATTCTCCAAATTACGGTACATAACTTACTAGTGACCTAACTATTCATTAGAAGAACTCATTTTTTTGTAACAAAGAGGAAGGCTATTATTATTTTCCAACATTCCCCAATAGAAAGCTAATACACTAATTAAATCTACAGAATGCCCATATTTGAACCATGGAGAAATTGAATACCTAGAATTTAGGTTATCTCAATAGGAGAAGAAAGATAATGAAATGGATGGTAGTATTTTAAACATGGTGGATTTCTCAGGTTGTCAATAAAATCCTAAAAGAGAAATAGAAAAGAATATAAAAGGAATACAAATGAAGATGAATGAAAATAAGAAAGGAATAGAAATGAATATTAATGAAAATATGGAATAAATACAAAATTTTATGATTGCTAGCTTGGATAAAAGGATTCCTAAAAGGGATGTGAAGATACAATGAAATCATGAAAATAAGGAGAAGCATGTTGTTGAGAACCAATCTCATATCAGGAGTATTTTATCACAATTGGAGAGAAAATGTGTTGAATCACAGAACCATACTCATTAATTTTCAATCCAATATCCACATCATCGGGCTTCAAGTCAACACCAAGGAACTACTACATTCTGAAGATTGATATGAGAAAATTTGATGGTAATGATCCTGTAACATGGGTATTTTAGATGGAGCAATATTTTGATCTACACTGAGTGGCATTCTTACAAAAGGTAAATATTGAATCCATGTTTTTAGAACAATACCAACATGTATGGTATCAATCCCTTTGCGAAAGAAAAATAAATAAATTATTTTATATCTTGCTCCATTTTTATAGAGGAATTGATAACACATTATGGGTATATTAAGAGAAACATATTCTTTATTCAATTGGTAAATCTTTGATGAAAGGTCATGTTATAAAAAACATTCAACAATTCCAGAAGTTTGGTCTCAAAGTAAGGAACATTTTAGAGGATAATGTGTTAAACCTACTTTAAAGTAAATCATCCAAGATGAGGTGTTCCTCTTTGAACCTAAATCTCTAGAGCATGTTTTTAGTCTATCAAGGAAAGTCGAATGTAGAAATATGGCCACTAGAAATTGGTGATGTTGAAAAATGCAGTAATAAATTCTCAATTTGATTTTGCCTTGATTTAATTGATAAAATTCAAATTTCCACAGTACGAGACAACTTGGAATCTGGTTGTTGTTAACTTGTATGACATGGATTATGTCACCCATTTTACTCAGTAAATTCGAGTTGAAGGAGTTAGAGTTCATTTAATCATGTGTGATTTCTAATTTGTAGCAATCAAGGTTCGTTATCTAAGGTTTTTTTTTAGTTAAACTAGTTCTAACTGTTGGAGGAACTAGTGGAGGGTTAGTTGTGCAGTGGGACTTCATTAAAACTCAATAATCATCTAGTTAACTGATCAATCAACCCAAAATAGCTAGTGCATGCAGAGAATTTGAGTTCCCTAGGCTTGGTGGAGATTCCAAGGCAGTGTAACATCATTTCTAGATTAGTCGTAATTCTACAGGTGTTTCATGCATTCAAATGATTAGCCTAATGAATTGTGTAATATATTTTGGATAAATTCATAAATAATAAAGGCCCAATTTCTCAAGGAGATGCGCAAGGAAATAGGGGCTCAAGCAGAGGCATAAATTGACTAATTCAGGGTCAAATATTCTTAGTGAGCAGAGAGATAAGTTATGACTTGCAAGTTGTGCTCAGTTGAGAAAATAAATTGTAATACATCTCTATTCATCATATTAATGCAAGCAATAATTGGGGTTTTTAGCAGTTTTCTTTCCCCGGGAAAAACACTTGTTGCATGTGTGTTATTTCTTATTGCATGTATCATATTTTTGTTCTAAATTGTGAATTAATGTCTTCAGAGAAGTAGAGTAGGTTATTGTCTTGTGATTTTGATTAAAAGTTCATGACAAGTTGCAAATCTACATCATAATTTCTACTTGGTATCAGAGCAGGAATTTAAAATTTGTTTCTCAGAGCTTCAAATTTGGAGTTTAGTGCAACAAGATTTCTTTAGAGTTGAGAAGATGGCATTCAATGGACTAAGGCTAGAGTATTCCTTGGAAGGCACCTCTAATTTGTTGAATGGAAGGATCACATGGAGGTAGTATTGGATGGCAATGGATTTCTAGAATACATCAAGATAGATGTCACAGAACCATCAGATTCTGATGCCCAGAGCCTTTCTCAATGGAAGAAAGATGTAGTCAATGAAAGGAGAATAATCTTGGAGGGAGTACGAGATCACATTGTTTGAAATATCCATGAAAAAAAACTTCATTCATAATGTGGAAAAAACCGGCATAATTGTTTGAGAATAATAGTGACCATAGGAAGCTGGCACTCAAGGATAAAATTCAAAGTATCAAGATGCAGAAGAATGACACTATTACGTAGTATCTGAGAAAGTTCACATAATGTCGGGATGAAATTGGTGGGGTTGGTGTAAATGTTACTAAATAAGACTTGGTAAGCCTAGCCCTTTTGGTCCTTCCAAAGAGTTGTGATTTGAGTATGAATGTTAGTTTTACTGTGCTAATTTCATCTTTAGATTTAAAATATATTTATTGATCTTATGCTTGTTGTACATAGTTTCCCTTGGTGCTTATGTGTGTCAAAAATGTAATTTAACTGAGTTTTAAGAGTGAATTCAAGAGCATAAAGTATGAAAATCAAATGTTGAACCGTAGCATCATAAAGAACAACAAACCATCACAATTGATCTATCAACACAGATTTTTTATGAAGGAGTTCACCCCTCCTGGGCTACATCTCCTTGTTCCAGCTTCCATGGCTCTGCCTTTGTATTAGCTCAATAGTGAAAAATTGATGTTTACATGCATCAAATGCTACTGAAACATAATCCGATGAGTTCAGAATATCGAAATCTATCAGAAATGACTATTCATTCACTCCATTTGGCCTACAGCTGATCTAGGCATGGCCTTCCTTCTTGTTGGCCCTGGGCTTTGTTAGTCTCAGTTTTTGCATCCTTCCACCAGTGATCAAATAAACTCTTTTCATGTCATTTTAGGGTCCCACTTTGAATTTTTTTTCATTCCATTAGGTCATCATGCAAAAATTTGGTCACTTGGTGTAGATTTAGGTCTGATCTCACTCCTTTCAAAATTTTACTACTTGTTGACTCATTTCACCACTTTGATGAGTGTACCATCAGTCATGATTTGTCATCATAATTTCAGTCATTTTCATCATGGTTTCATTCAGTCAAAGTCTCCATTAGGTTTTATGGTTTCCAAGGTCATCAAATTACCATTTCACGAATAAATTACAGCAAATGAAGGAGTGCCAATAAAGAAATCTCATCAATAAGTTTGATTTGTAAATTTGATTTCAAAGCGAGATGTAATTTTATGTTCCTAATTTGTAATAAGTTTTCATAGTTCCAAGTAGCTGCACACTCAAAGTTCCATCAGCAAATAAGAAAATTTCCAAAAAGTCAATCAATGTTCCTAAGCCATCAAAAGATGAAGTTCAATTATCTAAAACAGAAATTAAAGATAAAGAAGCAATATAAAGTCAATTTCAAGAAAGAAAATGTGGGTCCCAAGTTTTTTTAATGGCATTTCTCCAAGTATAAGGTCTCCCAAAGACCAAGAAGACATTCATTTTAATCCTCAAGAATTGAGCTCTCCAAGTTCCCCAAGCAAAAAATCGAGTTTTCCTTAAAAAAATTGAGTTTTGGGTCATTTGTTGTGATTTTTCCAAAGAATTTGTGCTTTTCACATGAGGGACACTGTGCTTTTTCCAAAGGTGTTGTGCTTTCCACAGTCCCTTGCTGTGCTTTTCCTCTATATGTCGCACTTTTTGCAGAAGGTAGCCACGATCCCAAATCTTCCTTACAAAGTTTCTTAGCTTTAGTTCAAGGTTTCTACATCTATTTACAAGTAAGTGGCACCTTCATAGCCCCTCCTTTCAGCTTGTGGTGTTAATTTTATGGTGCATACCCTCCCTTACCCTCTATGTCATGTTTCAAGCAATGAAACCCTAGTTCATAGTTTACAAGCTTAATTTTTTTCCCTGGACCACATTTACTTTCCCTACACCCTAAATCACTCCCCACTACCCTTACATTCACTCATTTCCCATTCCCAAGTCTTATTCCCTAAACCCTACTACCCTAGTTGTACTTTCCTAGGCAGCTAGATACCTCCATGTAATACAAAATTCCAACCCTATTTCCCTAAAAATTTCACCCTCCCATCACTTCCCTAAGCTCCCTAATCCCTTTACACATTTCCCAAATTTTCCCTCACTCATCCCAACCCCCTAACCCTACAATCCTACTTCCTTTCCCTTCACCTTCTTCTCTAGGGTTTTCAAGACAAAAATGAGCATAATGGAGGATGATAGAAACATAATGGAGGAGGAAAGAAATGCCACAGAAGAATAAAATAAAACATATAATAAAGGAAGGAAAATTTTGAGATTAGAGCGATTAGAAACTAGGGAATTAATGGCATCACCCTTAGCTGTCAAATGTTTCTAGCATGTACGTTGCTTTGAATTTTGTGAGATGGTACAAAGAGTCCAAAGTCATCCTACTTGGACCAGGGTTTTCATCAGCAACCTCCAAAAAGACCAAGTGACTATATAAGGGGTGACTTTCACCATTTCCACTGACATCATTACAGCAGTAACAGGGATACCCAATATGGGTGAAAAATGGTTTAAGACTAAGGATTTGGATGCCCAACTGTATGAGCCTTACCTCAAGGCACCTTAAAAAGATAACATCAAAAATATCTTTCCTTTTGGTCAGTTGTTGAACAGGTTTTCCCCCATGATTAAAATCATCATGAAATACTTCACATGTGAGGACAGATTCTCTAGATTATAAAACTATCACATCAGATTGCTCATGCATTTCACTTGGGTGAAATTTATCAACTTACCGTACTACTTATACAAGAGTATTGATAATATGGCCTACATAGTATAAAACATATATTATGAGCTTCAGATGAACAACATCTTCCATCACTTTCTCATTAAAATCATTGTCCTTCACCACCTCAATCAATTAAACATTTCATGGGAGATTTTCATTGAGGCATATGTATTCACTGCAAGACCAAGTTAGCGTGGTAGGCCTATTCCACCACCATCATTAGTTCCTCACAAGAAGACTAGGTTATCTAGCAGGGCTACATTAAAGGAGACCAAAGAGGTCAAAGAGTTAAAAACTTACCAGAGGGGACCTAGGAAAGTGTATGCTCCACAGATTGTGGAAGGGGCATTGCCTTCTTCATCAACAAAACATGGAAAACAAAAGTAGCAAGAGGAAGTTGTTCAAGAGGAGGAAGACCTTCATGAGGAAGAAAGAGAGTTTGACTTGGTGGACTTGGATTTCCAAGATGATCATGAAGCCTCAAATATGATCATCAAAGAGAAAGATGCCACAATCAGAGAGTTGCAGGACAATATGGCCAGAGCACAATTTGTCATGTCCTTTCTTGAACAAGAAAACAAGCAGCTAAAAGAAAAAAAAGTACTCTTGGAATTAGAGTTGTTGAAGGCAAAGAGGCAAGACACCAAAGGTAAAGCAGTGATGGCACCTAATGAGTTTTATCATGATGAGACTCAAACCAATAATAAAAGACCAAAAAAAATAGGTCTTAAGAGAGCATTAGAGCAAGAGAAACATGAGGCAGAACAACTCCGTTTTGAGGAAAGAATAGAAAAGGAAATAAATGATGACAGAGAAGTGTGGCTTGACAAAGTGAAAATCCACCTTGAGAAGCTCCTTCATAAGGCCAACAAGGAAAAGGAGATGCTCAGACACTTGGCTAACAGATACACCACTAGAAACAAGATTTGCAACATGAGGATCAAGCAATTGAAGGATAAACTCAAGCAAACCCTAATCAAGAAAAAGGAGAAGGAAACACTTGAGTTAATTGCCGATACCTCCTTGGTTGCTTGAAACACCTCATCAGCACTTAATCCACCAGTTTTGAAGAGTTTTTGGCAAGTTTTGAAGTTTTTTGGCATTTTTGTAAATTTTCACAGAATATTTGCACAGTCAACTTGCAAAAAGCATAGCGTGGGCAATGCTGCACTTTTTTCGGAGGCCTTTAAATAAAGAAAAATATGCATATTTGGATTCATAATGATGTCTGCATCAACTTTTGACTACTGGAACTCAAAAAATAGAGCTTTTGACTGGTGGAAAAGGCAAAAAACACCTTTCTGCCTCCTTTTTGAGCCTCTTGCTGTATTTTTTGACCAGTCTTAGGAGATTGAATTTTTTAGGAGCTTTAGTCAACCATTTTCAGAGATTGAGCACATTTTTGACAACTAAACTGGAATAGTTCTCCAATGATCCATCTTGGGCCCAATTTGGACTTTAGGAATTCACTCAAAATTCAGTTTGAAGGCCCACACTGCGCTTTTCAGCAGGCACGTTTCACTTTTTACAGTTGATTGATTTTTTCAGAATTTTCTAGTTTTCTCAGTTGACTAATGAATTCCAAGGATATTTAATGATGTAATTGTAACAATGTGATGTAAGTATGTCATGTATAGTTACTAGAGGTATATACATCAGGAAAATATGTAATTTTGGGTCAAAGTGAAACAGTTCTATGAATGATAGGGATAAGTTTGTTGACCTCCCTAGTCATTAGGATTCCAGTTGAGCACTTTTGGGATCAGCTCCAGAAGTCAGGGATTTGACCCTTGAGAGTGGGAGAAGTATTTTTTGGTCTATATATTTCATTTCCTTTCTCATTGCAAGGGTTGGATGTTGTGTAATTGATCATTGTACACTAGTGTAATCAGATTTTTGGCAAGAACTAATAGACATAGTTGCAGTTATTTTGGTGGGATTCTTGTGGTAATGTGTTTTAACATTGTTTCCTATTATGTTTGAAAATGTTTGAATGTATTTTTATTTCCATATTCATGCCATCTCTGAATGTAATTGATTCCTAAGTCAGATAGATAGAATTCATTAGCTTATGCTCTGTTTTGGAGGAATAGTTACAATTTTGTTTCATATTTTTCTAATTGAAAAGAATTCATGTTTCCAATCCTCTTTTCTGAAACCCTAGCAGTCTAAACCACTCCATCAAGATACCTTAATGTGTTAGAGTTCTTACCTACCTTTCCCCATAATATCTCTGTAATTTTGATACCTTTTTCCCTGACCTAGTTCTTCCCTCACCTATTCACCACCCAACACCTCAAAATCAATCCAAACCCTAGTGCTACTATAACTAGCCTAAAATACTCATTATCCATTCAATTTGTTGTGATATCGTGGAGAGATCCCTCTCCTACCTATTAGGGATAGCTACTTGGAAAAATATTGGTTTGTGGTTACCTTTGCTAGTATCTTCCTCAGTCTTGGAAATCTAGTGGAGTGATAACATCTTGGCAACCATATTGGGGAAGAAAGTGGAAGATCTTCCTTGTTTGTACCATTATTTCATTGAATTATTGGCCCATGGATGATAGGTCAAAATCTCCATTGAGGCTGATCTGAAAAGTTGCAGAGAAACAAGTTGTTGAACAGTGAACATTAGGGCTTCGAGGAGATACACCAGATCAAATCCAGATCCTCATCCAGTTGATCCAGTAGAAGATTCAGAGAGGATTTTTCAGAAGCAGAGATATCAACACACAAAAATTCAGTCAAATCTTATTCCATTGGTAAGATCTATTTTGTGGACTGCAAAAGTTGTATCTCTCGAAGATATACATTTTGATTTGAAATTTGAGTTGTCTATATTTCGATCAAAGTCTGAAACCTCACTATCTGATATACTTTTTGACCCATTAAGGCTTTCCGAAGTAAAATATTTTTCTGAGATAGATTTTAATTTCTTAAAAATCGAAGAGAATTTACCTTTTGAAGAAACTAAATCTGAATAAAACTTTGACACAAAAGTTTGGAGTCAATTCTATAGGCTTGAAAGCTTAGCTAACCAACTTCAATACCAATTAGAAAAATCCATAATCTAATATAAACAAGATTCATTATCCATCTCGACACAATCACAGTTAGTTGTTTTTTCTTCATATGTGTCATCTACTTCATTACCCATTCAAAAACTTCTTCCATTGTCACTCCTGTACTTCACTTGGCGAGAATCGTGGCCAGATTTTCACCCCTAATTTACCAGGTCAACTTAATGCTTTACGATAAGGCTATGGAGAGAGACTCCCTCACTTTATTGAGAGTTCTCAAATCACTGCAAGACAACACATAGTCAAAGTCACCGACTTTATTGACCTGGAAGAAATAGATGTTGACAATGCTAAGATGAGAATCATAGTTCAGATATTTTCTGGAGATGTGAAAACCTGGTTTAGATCCTTGACTTAAAATTCAGCAGCTACTCTAGACCAGCTGATAAATGCCTTCATAGACTGACGAGAGGTGAAGAAGAACCCCTTGCAAATCATTTTTGAATATTATAATCTTAAAAGGAATCCGAATGAATCAGTACAAGATTTCACCGCCTGTTTTAACTGAGTATACAATTCCATTCCCAATGATATCAAACCTCCTCTAGGTTTGGCTCTCTTACATTACCTGGATGGTTTTGATCTGGACATGGCCTATTAATTTCAAGAGAGGAATCCTGCAACATTAGAACACATGCAGAAAAATGCAGTCAGTGTGGAAGAAAACTTGAAAATAAAGAAGTCAAAGATGAAGGGTGAGAGGAAAGTAACCATGAAAGAAGAATCATCCTCATCAACTAACTCTGATAAGGATAGTAGAAAGGATGGTTGACAATATTTCCATAATAGAAAGACAGCTAGAAGCACAAGTTATAAATCCTAACTTTAGAGGACATCAGCAGCAACCTCAATTTAGAATCAAACAAAGAGAACAAAGGGATCTTGAGCAACCAGCATAACAACGATAGATTTGGACACCCTTTTAGCAAAATTATGCTCAAGGACTTGAAGAAGAAGAAGATCCAATTGTTGAATAAAATCACTTTTTAACAACTGATGTTTGTTGGAATATATTATATTCCTTGGAAGGTAATAATTTCTTTGTATTATGTCGGAAATTGAATACAATCTTATGTAAAAGAGTAACACATTATATCCCATATTCATTATGGCATAGTATACTCTTGTACCCATTTATTATATAAAAAGGTGTTATTTTGGAGAATTATATTATCCCACATTCAATATGTGAGAGTAATTCCTCCACATCTCTGGGTATATAATAGGGTCAAGGGATCCTTTTTGAAATCATCGCATCTCATCTTGTGCTCATACTGTTATTTGTATCGGGTTATTTGTAGTTGCTCTCTTTGTAAGATTGCAGGAGATTTCTGGAGATAATATAAGACAACCTTCCTGTGGACATAGCCCAATTGGGTGAACCACATATATCTATTGTATTATTTTTCCTTGTTCTCTTTTGGTTCTTATCTATATGTTGATATGTTGTTGGTTTCTTAGATAGATAGCTAGTTTAGTAGATCTGATGTTCTTACATGGTATTAGGGCCATGGTTACTATGATCTAACATCTTCTTTGAATTTAACCATCAACGTATATCTTCATTTTTTATTATCTGGGCACTCATTTTTTTGTACATTTTCTTTCTATCTAGTAGCCATTAGGATTCCCTTCAGATCTGGGCATGATTCTACATATTTGAGATTTTTTCTCATAACCCTAACTTTGTTGTATAGTTTTTTTGCAGATTTTTTTAATGGGCTCTTGATTGTTTTTCCATAAGATCTATATGTTTTTTGGATTTTAAAGGGGTTCTTAATTATTTTTCTATAAGATCTATATGTTTTTTGAATCCTCCTCAAGGAGATCTATCTTCTAGTTGTAATATTCAATAATGTTACAGCAATAATTAACAAAGGGAAGATTAGCAGACTGAGGGTTCAGATCAGAATTTTGACCATATAAATGGATGTAGAGTGGCTGCGCAATTTCCAAAAATTGGTTATAATAAGAATTTGGAGCATTATTGGGTGATATTTGTTTTTCCACCTAACGTTTTTGTTAGCTCTGTTACCTTTTGTGCATCATTTCCTAGAAAAGAGTAGATATTTGGGTTCCTCTCACCGAGCTACCCAATTTCAAAAAACAAATCAGCTCAAATGGGGTCCCGGAAGCAAAGTTATCGCTGATTTAAGATTGGTATATTTTTCAGATTTTTTGGTGATGGTAAACGAACTGTAGAAATTTACAATTTTCTATCCACTTTTTCTCTTGTCATTTCTTGCATTTGGGTTTATATTTATTATGAATTCAGAAGTAGCTTCTTTTCCTGAACTTATCAGCTCTAACTATCTTGCATGGAAAAGGAAAATGATTGATGTTCTCAAGAGTAAGAATCTATGGAGGTTGGTTAATGGTGAACACAAGAAACCTACATATGCTCAAGTCTTGATTAAATGGGAAGAAAATTTTTATCAAGCAAGAGGGAACATTGGTCAAACGGTTTTAGATAGTCTTCAGGTATGTGTTGAGGCAAAAGACAGCCCTGTTGAGGTATGGGAAATTCTTGCTTCTTTATTTTATAAATCTGATGATGTTTATGCTTATTACCTTGAAAAGAAGATTCATGAGCTAGATCCTACTAATTTTGATAGAGTAGAATTATATCTTGCTGAATTGAAAACCTTAAATGAAAAGTTAAATAATTGCGGTAAAGATTACAAGAAGATAGACACTTCTCTTATCATTCTTTTAGAACAAAATTGTCATCTTGTTTTGACATGTTCATCCAAACTAGGAATAGGGCTCTTGAATTGTCTCAAAGTACCACGAAACCTAATTTTGATGATTTCTGTAAAGGGTTGATAAATGAGCAAGAAAGGTTGATTGCTTCAGGACAAGTCTCGCCTAATAAAGCTCTTATGGCGCATAATAAAAATCTTAAGAAAAATTTTAATAATGCCAAAGGTTCTTGTTCACACACTTCTAATCATACTAATAATAATGGTCATGCTTCTCATGCACATCATGAAACTAGTAAGAAGAAAAAAGTGTATGATCCTTGTAAGCATTGTGGTAAAACTAACCATCTTGAAAAGAATTTCTTTGAAGCGAAACGTTTAATGACTAAAGCAAACAAGAAAAATTCTAATGAATCTCAAGTAGCTTTATGTGCATCTATTGTTTCATCTAATAATTCTTCTTCTAATTGTTGAGCGTTGAAAAAGGTATGAATTCACCATGTATTTTCTCATCCTTTTCCTTTAAACATAACTCTTTTTATTCTAGAAAGGTGATTTATTGTAGAATTATGATAGAATTGCAAAGACTTGTGTTTATTGTGAAAAGTCACTAAAAATTGCCTTTTATTGTAAAAACAGGAAGCAAACGGAGTAAACAAAAATTCGAGAGGCAAGGCTAAAGCGGAAGTAACTGTTGTTCCTCCAGTAATAGACCATATCCAGTCAAAGAGAAAGAAATTTGAACGCATAGTTAAGAGAAGACAGGGAACAGCATGACGATAGCCAAAGAAGATCAAGCGCTAGCTAAAGAAAGAAGGATCCTGAGGGATCGTTGTTCAGTCTTATCTTGTTCCTTGTCTTTTCCATCGAAACTATTATAAAAGGCAACGCCTTTAGAGATCGAAGAAGTCGAATTATTGATTGAGCACTCTCTGTATAACTCTGTATTTTCTTATTAAATCTTGTAATTAGAGAGCGATCGTTGTAAACACTGTTTATGTTTGATTAATACAAAGACGCGTTTTCGTTCCATTTCTCAAGCTCTGCAGTAACCCAGCAGTGTTTCACTGGTGCTATGGGCCCGGCCCTAGTGGATCAATCTGTTGTTTATATCTCTGCCTTTTAATTATTGTTGTGTGATAGTTTGTGGTTGTTTTCATTACATTCGCAAGTTAATTAGTTTGCTTTCAAATTGCTAATTGATTTCATTATGTTAATGAATGCATTGTTGTTCCGTTGTAACAAGAACTTTAATTCCTATATTATTTATCTTGTTAAACATTACAGAGCATTGTTTTTCAGCATTAGATGTCCTGTTTCAATTGATTGTTGTTCCGATGAATTGTTGTTCATTTCGATTACTGTTTAACAACGTTTGCTATCAACAAGGTTTGGTGTTTAGCAGAATTTGGTAAAGTCAATGTTGACTAGGGTAAATAGTAGTGGTTTTGGGGCACATGGTATTGTGCACCCATGGTTTTCAGCCCATGGTATTGCATGTAATGGAACCTATAAAAGGCTGGGAATACTTCATTGTAAGGTAGGCCTGGAGGTGAGTGGTGAAGGCTCACTTGGCTGGATTGGCAAGGGTTTTGGCCAATGTTTAATGAAATTTCATTGGTTGGGTTTTTCCCCGGAGTTTGGGGTTTTCCCGCTAAAATATTTGTGTTAATGTTTATGATTTGTTGCTGGTTCTTTTTCATGATTATTATTCCTCTCGGTAAATTTATTATTTCTCCAGTAAATTCTTAACAAATGGTATCAGAGGCATATTTGGCTTCAGAGGGACGCTTTTGTAGCCAAGGGTTTTATTGGCCCGTGAATGGAGAAATAAATGCACCCTTTTGCAGATCTGGCCATACGGAGCATGGTGTTTCTAGGAAATAGGAAATATCCAATTGATTGATTCCATGGGGAATTACATGGAGGGTTTCTCAATGGATAAAGAGAACAATGGTGCTGCCAGCTCAGATCTCGCTACAAGCAGTGATAAGAAGTTGGTCCGAGAAATTCAAAGATGAGAGGATGTTTGCACGTGGATTAATTAATTGATGAACCATGTATTTGAAGAGAACTCCTAGAAGACTGGCGGTTACAGAAGTTGGTGACCCATGTAATCCGGTAGATGGGTTCTTTTTATATGGACATTGATTTCATATGTACAAAGACAACAACAATGAAACAAAAATATATATTATAATGGAGTTAATTTTACATGTAAATGGGCATACTATTGTAAGACCTGGTATGGCATGTGTACCCCTAGGTAATCACTGGTAAAGTCTGGGTTAGACCTAGGTGATAGGGGGGATACCCTAGGTAAAAATTTGAGGGGGGAAGAGCTAAAGTGAGCGGGGTTGTCTCATCTAGCAGGTTTGGCTAGATTTAGTCAATAATCCCCAAGTCAAGTTTAAGGGGGGAATTGTTAGGTAAAATTGACTCGGGATAAAGTCAATGTTGACTAGGGTAAATAGTAGTGGTTTTGGGGCACATGGTATTGTGCACCCATGGTTTTCAGCCCATGGTATTGCATGTAATGGAACCTATAAAAGACTGGGAATACTTCATTGTAAGGTAGGCCTGGAGGTGAGTGGTGAAGGCTCACTTGGCCGGATTGGCAAGGGTTTTGGCCAATGTTTAATGAAATTTCATTGGTTGGGTTTTTCCCCGGAGTTTGGGGTTTTCCCAGTAAAATATTTGTGTTAATGTTTATGATTTGTTGCTGGTTCTTTTTCATGATTATTATTTCTCTCAGTAAATTTATTATTTCTCCAGTAAATTCTTAACAAAAAGTTTAGATTTTTTGTTCTAATTCATTCGTTAGTACTTGTTGTTCAAATTCCTTTAGTTACAGTTCGTTGCTTATTTACATTGTTATTCGATTACATTTTGTTTTTCATTTCCAGCTCATTAAGTTTACAGAGTTTTCTTAGTTTACTTTCAATAGCAGCTTTAGGTCAAATTCTATTTCTCTTTAATTTATTTCAAGCAGGACTGTCAACTATAGAGAACATGGGTTATTGCTTCCTTGTTCCCAGATTGATTGTCTTGTTCCAGTTTGATTTCAATTGCATCAATTTCTAGAGGAATGAGTTACTGCTACTGTATCCTTGATTGATGTTTGTTGAGTGATTTTAGAGCATTTGAGTTCATGTTATTTTAATTAGATTCCTTTTCCA
The DNA here is from genome assembly GCA_034641835.2 of Pinus albicaulis. NCBI lineage: Eukaryota > Viridiplantae > Streptophyta > Pinopsida > Pinales > Pinaceae > Pinus > Pinus albicaulis. Next base: position 720,460,973 of record CM076579.1, read on the forward strand.
AGCATCAGTTTACTCTTGTATTTAGAACATTGTGCTACATCTTACAAAGCATTACTCTTAGCTTGAATTGCAGCCTCAGACAGAGTACACTCTTGAAACCAAAAGTCGTTCCTGGATTGACAATTAATGTAGGATAAATAGGTGTTAAAAAGATACCTTTTATACCTCAACATTTTGGCGTTGTTTCCGGGGAGAGTGTATGCCATTTAGAAGGAGTGATGCACATTTGACTTTTTTTCTGCTTGGGGAGAATTGGGTATTAAAGAAGGAAGGTAAGAACCTGTGCACCGAGAAAGAAACATACTTTCTCACGACCTGCTTCACAGCAGAATTGGGTAATTTTTTTGGTAGGAATGAAGGCTTGTTTTTTTTTAATGAATAGAAAAGTTAAACAAAACAAAATTCCTCCTAAACCTGAAAAACCTAAGGGACCGGTGACCCTTGGGTGAACAACTTTCATTGACGAGATCCTTAAGAAAAGTGAATCTTAGCCATCAGTAGGACCTAGGAAAGTTATTTCTAGACAACCTACCAGTTCCCTTAAGGCCTCAGAGTCACCATCTATAGCCTTTGCTGAGATACATAGTCAAACAGAAGGGATTGAGTAAGATTCCCAAGAAATTGAGAATTCTCGCCTAATTTCTCCACAAGAAGGGAACTCTAGTAATCTCCGCGAAGGAGAAGGGGAAACAGGGGAAATAGAAGAACCAAAATCTCCTCTTGAAGTAATCCAAATAGTGAGCAGCCCAGATAAGGGAAGTGTTGTCAACATCATTCAAAACAAAGGACATGAATCTCCTGAGATAGTAGTCCAGCAAGGAACACTTATTATTCCAGATCAAGGGAGTGTTTTCAAGGTCATTCCTATTCCTTCTAGTCAGCCTAGGAATTCCCTTGAGATCCCAGAAGGATATTGGCACATATTTGATCAAATGGCCCAGAACCAGAACCAGAACCAGCAAACACCTCAACAAACTTCCACACTGCAATATCCCATTGGGGACACTGTAGTTAATGCACCCATGAAATCCATTCCTCTTCAACATATTCCTACATTTCATGGCTTGACATCGGAAGATCCAGATGCATTTATATTTGAATTCGATGTATTATGCAGGGGGTATGACTATACCACCAATCCCCAAAAATTAAAATTATTTCCTTCCACATTAAAAGGAGCATCTTTACGATGGTTTATGGGATTAGGTGGAGGTGTTATAAATGATTGGGATCAGATGAAAGCTGTGTTTATAAAGAAATATCAGGATTATTGCAGGTCCCGAGAACTAAAAGATGAAATATTTCAAATGACAAAAAAAACTAATGAAACTCTGGAAGAATATGTGGAACGATTTCAATATAACCTCCAAAGATCTCGTTATGCATCTTTACCCTTACCTGATAATGTTCTAAAAACTACATTAATTAGGGGAATGAAGGATCAATGGGTTGAAACATTAAATATTATGGGAAAAGGTGATATATATCAGGAAAGCTATGTTAACATTATTTATTTGTGTATTAGGAGTTCAAGAGGAATCACAAGGCTAAAATCATCAGAACGCGACATGATCACAAGGGATAATAAGACCTCCACTAAAGGTGTCACCCATGCAGAGATTGCCAATCTGCTGGAAGATTTTAAAACAGATATTCTAGGGACTCTAACAATGCAGTTCGACATTATGCAAGCCAAACAAAAGCAAGAAGAAGTAGAACAAAACTTGGCAATATTCTGTCCTAAGTGCAGGAAGAAACACAGCCACAAAGAGTGCCCGCTGGATATAATCAAAGTTTGTGCCATCTGCAAAAAATATTACCCCACATAAGGATGTCCCTCACTTCTTGGGTTAAAAGCAGTCTATAAAGAGGCAGAAGAAGAATCAGAAATTGTATGCTTACTTAATCAATGCTAACAATGGCAGCCACGACAATCAGGTATGCCAACTGATCCATTCTCTTCTTTTCAGTTTCCTCAGAATAATGCACAGAAATATAATGGAATGTGGCAAAATCAGCCACCTTTCCCCAATTGGTCACAACAACCATTTCCTACATCACCATGGCCAAATCAAACAAACCAAACTAATTGACCAAATTTTCCTTTCTGCCCACCGTTTTGGCAAAACAATGCTTATCCAACACAATGGGCCCCCTCCACTTCACAAATTCAAACCTAGCAGTCAAACTAGCAAAGACCTACAAATCAGCTAGCTGGAAAAATTCCCCTCTCTCAACCTACACTGCCAGCCCCCTATACATTTCCAAAAAATCCCCAGACCAATTTAAGACCACAACTCCCAGCCCAACCCAACCCAAACCCAAATAATAGGCCCGTTCAGTCTGTCCAAATAATGGAACCACCAGAACTAGAAATTGAACTGAGGGAGTGTAATGACCTTCAATTGAGATCTGGGCGCATAGTAGAAACAGAGGGAGACAAAAATGTTCAAATTGAAGATCTGTTACCTACAGAACAAACATTGCAAAAAGAGAATGAGGTTCAACAACAAACTCAACAACCATCAACCACCTCTTTTCCACCATTCCCAAAACGATTAATCATACCTCGTCCAATAGAATATCCTGATTTTGATCTTCTGGGAGAATTAAAAAAATTGTGTATAAAAATCCCTCTCCTCCAAGCTATCCAAGACATTCCTATTTATGCAAATACCATCAAGGAATTATGTATAAAGAAGCCAAAAAGGAGAACAACAACTAACCCAACTATCCAAGTAGTCGGTACTCTATCTGACTTATTATCAGGAATGGAAACACCTGTAAAATATGAAGACCCAGGAAATCCTATAGTGACAGTGCAAATCAATGGGAAATTATTTCCAAATGCCTTAGTTGATTTGGGAGCTGCGATTAATATCCTAACAACCACCACTTGTCAAAAACTTGGCGTTACATCAGTAGATCCAACAACAACCTTACTAGAATTGGCTGACCGATCGGTAGTCAAACCAGAAGGTACACTACAAGATGTAATGGTATCTATAGATTCTTGGGAGTATTTTTCTGACATCCTGATTATCAACCCAAAGAACCGGCTAGATGGACACCCGCTGATCCTAGGTAGACCTTGGTTGGCAACTGTCGATGCTTACATTGGCTGCTGACAATGCAACATGAAAATAACAAGGGGAAACTATGTCAAGAAAGCTTTATATCCCCCAGCCCAACCAAGTCTATCAATAATTAAAACAAGGAAACAACCTGTATCATATCTCACGGAAAATATGAGATCACCATTAACCATAGAAGATGCCCTCAATTTTAAAGACCAAACAGAGGATTACCTTATTAACAGTTTCATCAATAAGCCAAAATTCAGATCCCATCTACAATGTCACATGATTAAGGCAGCATTTGATAATAAAGAAGAAGAAGATCTTCTGAAAGACATACATGATCAATCAATACCCACTACCTCTGTTTACAATAGAAAAACTATGGAAATTGAATCGGGAAAAACTCTAAACATTAACAAAAACCTGACTGCTGAACAAGAAGAGAATTTGGTCCAATTACTACGAAAATATAAGGGAGCCTTTATATGGGATTATCCAGACATGAAGGGAATCGACCCCCAGTTATGTACGCACCACATCTATACAGAAAAATATGCTAGACCCATTCGCCAACCCCAATGAAGATTAAACCCTCACCTTAAAGATATTTTGAAAGCTGAATTACAAAGTTGTTGGATGTCAATTTCATTTACCCAATATCTGATAGCAAGTGGGTCTCTCCATTAGTAGTATTGCCAAAGAAGAATGGAAAGTGGAGAATATGCGTAGATTACCGAGAACTAAAAAAAGCAACCCAGAAAGACCACTTTCCCCTTCCCTTTATTGACCAGGTATTAGACACATTGGCAGGAAAGAAATTCTTTTCTATCCTTGATGGCTTCAGTGGGTACAATCAAATCCAGATTGCCCCTGAGGACCAAGACAAAACCACTTTTACCTGTCCTTGGGGGATATTTGCCTATCGAGTCTTACCCTTTGGCCTATGCAATGCCCCTGCTACATTTCAGAGGGCCATTCTCAGCATCTTTTCATATTTAATAAATGAAGGGCTCGAAGTCTATATGGATGACTTCACACCTTACGGAGATGATTTTGAGCCAGCATTAGAAAACTTAGAAAAGGTGTTGCAAAGATGTATTGACACTAGGCTTTGTTTAAGCCATGAAAAGTGTCATATGATGATGATCGAAGGACTCATCTTAGGTCATTATATTTCAGCAGCTAGAATTCAGGTGGATCCAGCCAAAATTCAGATAATTTTGATAATACCCACTCCTACTGTTAGAGTCGGTCTTTACAGCCCTCCGTCAGAGATCATTCCTCTTATTGCATTTCATTGTTTAGGTGTCTCATTCCGCTCATTCATCTGCATTCCGTTAGGGGGCATGCCATTGACTGACGGAAGGGTTTGGTTTTCTTGTTTCCCTCATGCTTGTACCTGCTGGGTTGGTCAAAACTCCTCAAAATTCATCAAAGTTCAGTGCATGTCATTCACAGTCATAAATGATTATTTTGGTCAAAAAGAGTCTTTTGGTTTCTGAGTCTAGGGTTGAGTCTTCTGACATGTTTAATAAATGCCCACGGTCCATGAGGAGGATTTCACAAGTTCCTGGGCTTCAGCACTTTATCATCAAAGTATTTGAGATATTTCTTTTTGCTCTAAAACTCTGTTTTGAATAAGAAATTGTCGAATTCATTTTTCGTAATAATCATGTATTTTTTCGCCATGGAGTCTTCAAAGCAGACTCTGGTTCTCCTTTTTCAAATATCAATGCCAACATCCCTGCAAAAAAACAACCAAGTTCATCATTTCAAATTCAGAAAATCAGTGAAAAAGCAAAAGACAGAAGTTTCATTAAATGATAAAGTGCCAAAATAAAAAACATTACAAAATGGGTTTTTGAAGGAAGAAAAATCAAAGCCATCTCTTGCAAGATATTTCTCAAAGTCATATAAACCATTTTCATCAAGAAACATTCATAAAATCTCATAGCAAAGTCTAATTTTGAGGTTGGAGAGTGAACAACATTTGAAAGAGGCCATGACTGTGTTGAAAGTCTGAGCGCGGCGTATACAAAAGAGGCACGGCGCATAGAATGCGCACAGCGCATTGGGTCAAATTTTACAGTGTGAATTCTAACTGGTGCAGCGCACCAAACCAATGCGGCGCATTGGGTCTGTGCACGGCGCGTTGAGCCATCCAGCCCGAAATTCATCAATACTCTGTGATTTTTCAAAATCAAGCAATTTTTCCGCTTCAAGTAAGTTTGTTAAATCCTTCTCAATGATTTTTGACTATGGTGCTGTGGTTTAGAAGCAAAGAGGTTAGTGTTTGAATGGTGAAAGATTTAACCCTATATCCACATCCAAATTTTCTCCAAGGGTTAAAGGGAGGTGTTTCAAAACGTGAAATTTGGTGCTTCAATTCTCATTTCATTGATATGTATGCTCTTGCCATTTACTGTCATTTTTGTCACTACTAGCTTTTCACAATATACACCACATTCCCACAGTCCCATTGTTATTCCTCTATCCCATATCCCTATACCCCTTTGACCCTATGTGTTAAATCCCAAATCCTATCATTTGTTACTACATCCCTCCATTGACAAAATCTTAATTGCCATAACATTCAAGGGCTGGCTTATGTCCTTGATTTCACTTTTATATTTTCATTTCATTGACTCTTGTACCTAAATTACCCCCCTATCACTATCACTCTATCACTATCACCCATTCCCATTACTTATAATCCCCAAATCCCCATACAGTCAAACATTGGCTGTCTTCACATTCAAAACTCACTTGACAGTCGTTTTCCCACTGTGGTGTTTCTTATAGCACTTTGATATTACATGTGACACATTTGGCCATTGAAACAAATACACCAATTTCTCATTTTCTAATCAACCAAGCACACAGTTGACAAATACATTTCAGCACCATGTCAGAGACCGATTCACCCTATGAGCAGGGGTATGAGCAGGACAGTGATTCTACAGCAGAACTAAATGTGCCAAGGAGATCTCACAAAAGTGGCAGGCATGTCAGGGAAGAACCCACTTCTTTGACACAGTTCCAGGCTTGCCCGCTTGCAATGGATTGTTTTCAGCGTTAGTCATGTTTCCAGTATTGTGAGATGATTGCTCGAACTCAGCATCATCATCAGTTAGCTCGCCTATTTGTCCTACATTTGCATAATGGTCGTGTAAACCTTACTGGAGTGAATTTTACTTTGTCACCAGAGACTATTTCTGAGGCGACTGGGATACCAAACATCGGTGAGGAGTGGAACAAGGGGCAGCAGCTGGATAGAGCCTATTACGAGCCATACATCACACCTTGGTTTTTGAGGCAGCTGAGCAGGGTATTTCCATTCTGGTTTCTGAAGGAAGAGTATGCACCATTGATGAAACTTATCATTAGGTACTTCAGTTGTGAAGGGCGCTTTTCACGCTTGTATGCATATCACATCCGGCTATTGATGCATTTCACGAGAGTGCGGTTGATGAGCATTCCATACTTCATGTACCGTAACATAGAGCGGATGACGGTCCTTGTGCAGAAGAAGACCCCAGCACAGCAGCATAACAACATTTACCATTACGCGCTCATCAAGATCATGGTGGTACATCAGCTCGCACAGCAGGGCATCGCATGGGATGAGTTCATTTCCCGTGACTTCTTTGCAGCGCCACAGCCTCCTCCCGAGATAGTTCATGATGAGGGAGAGCCTTCACACCAGTTTGATGTTCCTGAGATTGAGCCTATCAGTGCGCCAGTGGCAGTTACATATCAGAGAGGCGCCATAGCCTTATTTGCAGCAGCACGACGAGTACTATCTCCACCAGGGGTGGAAGGGGTCTCGTTGACTTCATCAGCGGCGTGAGTACTATCTCCACATGGCGTGGAAGGGTTCTTGCCTTCTACATCAGCACAGGTACAGGTTCAGGACAAAGGCAAGAGGCCTATGCATGATGAGGGCCCCTCGGGAGGCCAAGATACTGATTTTGTTGTGATCGATGTTGATGCGAGCTCTCCTAGCTTGAAACTGAAAGAGATCATCCAGGAAAAAAAGGCTGAGATTGACACTTTGACCGTGAAGTTTCAGAGAGCTCAGTGGGTTATAAATTATTTGGAGCAGCGTAATAAATAGCTGGAGGATTAGCACACACTCATCGAGTTGTGGCAAATCCGTGAAGACCGTGCATTGGCTCGGAAGAGACCAGGTGACATGACACCGGTTGAGCGAGAGACTTGCCTCACACACGTCAAAATTCATCTGGAGAAGCTCTTGGCAAAGGCCAATAGGGACAAATACATGCTCAAACATATGAAGACTCACTATTCGGCCCGTACACACGTTTGCAGAGCAAAAATGAAGATCCTGAAGGCAAGGTTGAGAAAGGCACTGAAACGTCGAAAGAGGCCGGATCCACTCTGAATCTTGGCCAAAGCTTCCTTGGCTAAGCATGAGACATGATGGGAGACCTTCAATCCAAATTTCAGCAAATTTGGAGAAGATTTTGTCATTTTGAAAATTTTGGTTGCAAAACAGGTTTTTCCACCCGACGCGCGCTTATGATTGGGACACCTTCTGGAGGAAAACTTAACATTTTTGGATTTTTCATGGTAATTTATGCATGCTCAGGAATGGTTGAGATATTTCATCAAGTTATGGGTGGTCTTAAGGGCCAAAAACACCATGAAAATCACCTTTCTGCCACCTTTTGCACCAGCAGGTAGTAATTTTGGGAGATTGAAGTTTTGGAGGGGCAAATGAGCTCCAAATTGAAAAATTCCACTTGGGTTGGATAGCAGACATCCAGGGCTTTCCATCGAGCTATCATGAGCTCGATTTTCACTTCGGGAAGTGCTCCAAAAACAGGTTCAAAGTAGCATGGCGCATAGAGCTTTTGAGCGCGACGCATAGAGGAATTCAGCCTATTTTTCACCTTCCAGCTCAGGAATTCGGCCAGTTTTGACTAGTTTTACTTTTTCATGAGAGGATTGATCTATCTTGATGTAATTTGGTAACCATGATGTAATTTTGGCATGTATTTACTTGTTCTAGATGATTCATTCACTAAAAATTGAAATTCAAGTGAATGGATCAGTTTCCTAGCTTATAGAGGCAAGTTGTTTGGCTGCCTAGATTTTAGCTCCATGTTTAGAATTGGTTCAAACTGCTCCTAGAAGCATGATCTCGACCCCTAGAGGCATGGGAAGGGGTTAGACTTGTCTATATATTGTATTTTCTGAGACATTTTCAAGGTTGGATACTTGGGAAAAGTTTGGCACCTCATTGTACATACATTTTCAGTTTTTGGCAAAGGAAAGACCAGAGTTTTGCAGCACTTGTTGGGATCCTTGTGGCTTCTGAGTTTTGATGATGTTCTTCTCATGTTTGTTGTAAGTTTCATTAATTTTATATGTATGCCATTTCCCTTCTCTATGCTTCTTAATTAAACAAATGAGTATTTGAGGTAGAATTCATTGATTTGTTGGTGCTCTGCCTTAGACTTTTGTTTAATTTTACATGTTTTCGTCAGTTTTAAGAGGATCTTTGTACACTCTTTCCCTCTTCAGCTCCTCGGCAGTATTTTCCCTCCATTTACTCGATCTAAGACATCAAAGCCATTGCCTACCCTGCCCCAACTTGAATTCTGCAATATTTGGCCTCATCCCCAAGCCCAAAAATTATTTTTCCCTTTTTTCAACAAAAACCCCTAAAAATAAAAATCAAACCCTCCTATTTGTTTATCTAGCCTAAGATCAGTTGTTTTTTTAGTCATCTCAAGCCCCTTTGAATATCTTCATTGAGATTGACCCGGAGAGAGCCCTCTCCTGTCCTCGTAGGGCTAGCTACGAGGTTGAGCATGGTTTGGTGTTGTCCTTCTTCTGCCTTATTTCAGCCTAAGGTGGATTTGGGAACTAACATAGTGGCGACCATACTTGGGAGAAAATGGTTTTCTCGTTGATGTTATTTGCTTCATAAGTTATATACGGAGTCTGAAGTCACGCCAGGTAGCTTTCGAAACGCTTTTGCTATGCATAAGCGGAAGTAGATAAACGTTGCTTCAGTCGATCTCCGGTTTAGCTTGTGAACTTGACATTTGTCTTGTGTTTTACCCCAGTACATTATATCATTCTGGACTTTTGGATGATTGAGTCTAGAATTTGACAGGCTGAATAGATCGTTTTGTCCTTTGATTTTTGAATAGATCAACACACTGGCTTCCAGAAGACATACTAGATCAAATCCTGATCCAAATCCGCCTCCACTGTATGAGAATCCCAACCTGATTCCAAGAATTTTCCGTCGAGAAGCTCCCGTGATTCCTTTGGTCAGATCTCATTCATACCCTACTGTATTTGAATACATCGAAGATATTGAGTTTGATGATCAGTTCGAGTTGTCCTTGTTTGAAACCAAATCTGAAAGTGCTACTATTTCTACCGTCATAAATCCTGAATTCATTAAGTATCTTGAGGTTGAACAAGCTAATCGATCTATTGATAATTACATTCTGAATCTTCAAAACTCCATTGTGGCAACGAATATTCCCAAGTTTATTGAATTTGCTTCTGAAAATCTTGGTCCATCAGTAGTTACTTCTGATTCACAAGTTCATGCTGAGCCTTATTTTATTCCTACCATTCCAGTGCAACCATTGATATCTAATCAGCAATCAGCAGTAGTTCCTCCTTCGTCTCCACCACATACACCTTGCACACCTACTGCTCCTGTTCCACCTGTTTCTCCAAGACAGATTATAAATCCACCAAGAGCAATGGCTGCTAGATTCGCACCTCTTGCCTTGTCGGGAAACTTGGATGCTATGCCCGCTGATTATCAGATTAAAATCCCATTGTTCGATGGAACTCCTCAAAGTGTGCCCGCTCAGCAGCATATTGATATAATGGTACACTTTTTTTATCTCCATGAAATTGATGAAGAGAATGTCACAATGAGATTGTTTGTCCAAAATTTTGGAGGTGAGGTACGTAAATGGTTCAGAGCTTTGCAGCCCAGGAGTATTGCTACATTAGCCGAGCTTCAGAGATAGTTTCTAGATCGTTGGGAGATGAAGAAAGATCCGCTGCAAATCACTTCTGAGTATGCTAGCATCAAGCATAATCCTGGTGAGTCGGTCCAAGACTATATTATCAGATTTAATGCGGTGTATAATGCAATTCCTGATGACTTGAGGCCTTCTAAGAAATCAGCTTTGTTAAAATTCCTGGATGGTTTTGATCCGGAGATGGCCTATTCATTATGAGATAGAGATTCGCCTACTTTAGAGGACATGCAGAAGATTGCCGTGAGTGTTGAGGCAAACTTGAATGATAAGAGAGCTAGATTGAAAGCCGAGAAGAAAGTTGTGATAAAAGAAGAAGCTTCTACATCTACAGATAAGATACTTCGCAAAATGGGAAAGATGTTCGAAAGGCTCACTATTGATAAGCCCGAACCACAAGTTCGGAATCCTAACTTCCGTGGTCAACAACAGCCCCAATTCAGGATTAAGCAACGAGAACAGCGAGCATAAGAACCAGCAGTCCAGCAGCAAGTAAAGACACCTCTTCAGCAGAATTTTGTTGGTCAGGATTCAGATGATGAAGATGATGTAGTAGGAGAGAAAAATCATTTCTTTACTCCTGATGATTTTCCCATTTATATCACCGAAGATGATGAATATGCAGAAATTTCAGCGGTACAAAGAGATGAGGATTTTATCCTAGCTAATGATGCAGCCCTTGAGGAAGAGTCGGATGAATATCAAAGAGGTTACATGAATGCATTGTCAGCTCAGCAGAAGAAATACTCTCTTAGAAATAGATATGTACCAGTCAATCCAATTCAGAAGAGGAAGGAAGTTTCAGCGCCTAAAAATAATTCACCTGTTGCACAAAAGAAAGCAAAGGAGGTAGTTGATCCTGCTGCCAATAAGTCATCATCAGCAGAAAAATCAAATCAGTCGATTGCATCGAGGGAGAAGGCTGAAAAGAAAGAGGTTCCAGCCAAAGAGATCGAAAAGACTTCAGTCTTTAGTTTAGAGAATGAGATTTCTAAATTAAAGGTATCTATTCCCTTGACTGAACTAATGAGGAACAGCAGTTATAAAGGTCAGGTTTCTAGAATTTTGAATTTCAATCCCATGTTTGACATGGTGAATATTGAAGATGATCAACCGGAACTGATATTTGGACCAGCTTTAGATGGTGAGTCTCCGGATAGCGAAGTACCTCCTTTTTATATCAGTCTTCAGTTGCATGAGTTTGTGTTGCATAACGCCATGTTCGATTCCGGTGCTTCCCATAACCTTATGCCGAAAGAAATCATGGAGAAGTTGGGTTTAGACATTACCAGGAAGTACCACGATCTTTATTCATTTGATTCTAGCAGAGTGAGATGTATTGGGCTCATTAAAGACTTGGTTGTAAGTTTAGATTAGATTCCTACAAAGAACGTTTTGATGGACGTTGTTGTAGCAGACATCCCTCCGAGATTTGGTATGTTTCTTTCCAGATCTTGGGGAACAAAATTGAAAGGGACACTACAGTTAGATTTCTCCTATGTGACGATTCCCGTGTTTGGCCAAATGAGAAAATTGTACCGGGAACAAAAAATGAAGTATATGATTACCACTAAGGAGAAACCGGTTAATCATCCGCTTAATTATGTACATACAGATCTAGAGTCTTTTGTTTTGTTTGCTGATAGTTTTAATGATGTAGATAGTCATTGGGTTCAAGCAGAAGATATCCCAGAGATTACCGAGAATTTCAGAGAAGTTTTGCAGAAAGAAAGGCAGCTACCGGAAAGCACAGTTGAGAAATCAGCTAAAGATAGTGGACAACAAGCAGAAAAAACAGAGCTAGCACAATTTTAGCACTTAGAGGATGATGAAGAGGGTCTATGGACCATGGATTTCGATGGTGCAGTGGGCAATGATGGTGCCGGGATTGGTATTTGGGTACGCAGCCCTTTTTCCGCTCCTAACAAGGTACTAAGCATTGTACGGGTATGTTCTTACAAGTTGGCATTTGATTTTTCGAACAATGAGGCTGAGTATGAAGCTCTGATTGCTGGCCTAAAGATTCTTAGAAAGTTGAATGCTAAGAGAATTGCGGTCTATGGTGACTCCGAATTGGTGATTAAGCAGGTAAAGGGAGAATATCAAACGAAACATCCACGGATGCGGGCTTACCAGAATGTTGTCCTTGATATTTTGAAGCAATTTTCTGATTACACCTTGACTTGTATTCCTCGCATTCAAAAATGGAATTGCAGATGCGCTTGCCAAGGCAGCTAGTAACTTGAAAATCCCAATGAATTCAAGTAATAAATTCGAGATCCATGTGAAGCACCGTCCTACCGTCCCGGATAATCAAAGATGTTGGCAAGTTTTCCAAGATGATGATGAGATTAATGATTTTCTGCAAAGGTAAGTTCAAAGATACCTCAATCGATATGGAATTTGATGATGGTGATGATGTTCAAGTTAATCAAATGGAAGTGTTACAGCTGAAAGATAAAATTATTCCTAAAGGTTTGATACCTTTAGAAGAACTCTTCGATCAGGATGATGTGGCCAAGAAACCAACTTTACGACTGACTGAAAAAGGAGTGGAGGATGTAAATATTGGGACAGTTGAAAATCCCAAAATGGTAAAGTTATCCAAGTCATTGTCACCGGAGGTAAGAGCTGAATATGTGAGTTTGTTGTCTTCATTTACTGATGCTTTCGCTTGGGATTACTCAGATTTAAAGATGTATGACACAATATCATCTAGCATACTATCCCAATTAAGCCTAATCAGAAGCCTTTCCGAAAAAAGCTAAGAAGAATCAATCTAAAGTTGTTGCCATCGATTGAGAAGGAGGTAAACAGGTTGTACAAAGCAGGAATCATTGTTCCTATCAGATTTTCTGATTGGATTTCAAATTTAGTGCCAGTGCGGAAAAAGACAGGTGAGATTAGATTGTGTATTGATTTCAAAAATTTGAACAAAGTGTCATTGAAGGACAATTATCCATTGCCTAAGATGGATCATATATTGCAGTGAGTAGTGGGTGCATCTCGGATGTCGCTACTCGACGGGTATTCTGGATATAACCAAATCCTGGTCCATGAGGACGACCGTGACAAAACAGCCTTCACCACTCCGTGGGGGACATTTCACTATGCCAAGATGCCATTTGGTTTGAAGAATGTTGGTGCAACTTTCCAGCGGGCGATGGACATGGCTTTTGCGAATGAAAAAGATGTTTTCCTTGCTATATACATTGATGATTTGATGGTGTTTTCCAATTCAGATGAAGAGCACATGCATCACTTGAAGATTGTTTTTCAGAAGTGCAGAAAATATGGTGTCTCACTTAATCCCAAAAAGAGCTTATTCGCCATGGATGAAGGTAAGCTACTTGGTCACATTATTTCCAAAGATGGCATTCGTATTGATCCGGCACGTGTTGAAGCAATCCAGCAAATTGACCCTCCTAGGAACAAGAAAGAGATTCAGTCTTTTAATGGTAAGATGAACTTTTTGCGTCGTTTTGTCCCTAACCTTGCTGAGCATTTGAGAGAAATAACAAATATGCTGAAAAAGGACAGCCAAGTGAAGTGGACTGAAGATGCGGTAAAGTCCTTTAATTTGGTGAAGTTGGCACTATCTTCAGCTCCGGTGTTAATCAGCCCGGATTACACCCAAGACTTTATTTTGTTTTCCTTTGCTTCAGAACATACCATGGCAGCTGTGTTAATGCAGAAAAGAGATGGACATGAGAAGCCCATAGCGTTTTTCAGTCGAACTATTAGAGACGCAGCCTTGAAATACAACATCATTGAGAAACAAGCTTTGGCACTGGTAAAAGCATTGAAGGATTTCCAGGTATACATTTTGCATTCCCATATTTTAGCTTATGTTCCTAACGCTTCCATGAAAGATGTTTTAGTACAGATTGATCCGGAAGGAAGATGTGGTAAGTGGATCGTAGCTTTGCTAGAATATGATGTGGAAATAAGGCCCACGAAGCTTATCAAGGGACAGGGGCTGGAGAAGCTTATGGCTAAATTGAATTTGCATGCATTAGACATAAATTTGATTGCTGCTATGTCTGATGAGGATGAGGAGAATTTGCCACTTCAAGTATCGGAAATGTTTGTTGATTCCCCATGGTATTCAGATATTGTCTATGTTCTTCAAAATTTGTCATCACTGCCCGGCATGACTAGAAACAAAGGTAGAACTTTGAAACTGAAGGCTGCAAAATTTTGTATTTTGAATTCTACGCTTTTTTGGAAAGATCTGGGTGGTGTGTTATTGAATTGTTTGGTGGAGGAAGAAGCGAAGAAGGTAATGGAATATTTCCACAAAGGAGATTGCGGCGGTCATCATTTTTGGAAGACAACTGCCAATAATATTTTGAGAGCAGGGTACTATTGGCCAACATTGTTTGCTAATGTCTATAAAATAGTCAAAGGCTGCCATGAGTGCCAGATTTTCGAAGGAAGACAGAAATTACAGCCATTGCCACTCAAGCCTATTGAGGTAAGCGCCCCTTTCTAGCAATGGGGTTTGGATTTCATTGGGGAAATCCATCCTCCTTCCTCAGGATAGCATAGATGGATTCTAACAGCCACCGATTACTTTACGAAATGGATCGAAGTAGTTCCTACAAGGCAAGCCACCGATTTGGTAATTATTTCTTTCCTTGAGAACAACATTTTGTCTCGTTTTGGTTGCCCGAGTAAATTTATCACAGATAATGCAGCGGCTTTTAAATCAAGAAAGATGATTGAGTTTTGTGCTAAGTATAAAATTATTTTGGGACATTCAACTGCCTATAATCCGCAATGAAATGGTTTGGTGGAATCTTCCAATAAGTCTCTAGTCAATATCATTAAAAATTTGTTGGACATCAATAAGAAGAGTTGGCATAAGAAGCTGGTGAATGCGCTATGGGCTGATCGGGTAAGTCAAAAGAAGTCAATTGGTATGTCTCCTTTCGAGTTGGTTTATGGAGTAGATACAGTCTTTCCTACTTCGCTTGCTGTTCCGGTGGTCAAGCTTCTTCAGGAGGCTGATAGTGAAGAAAGCCATATGCAGAGAAGGATAAATCAGATGATTCATTTACAGCAAATGAGAGAAGAGGTCTTCCATAATACATTTAAGTTGCAGGAAAGAATCAAAAAGATCTATGACAGGAAAGCGAAGGCAGATAAATTCCAGTTGGAAGAGGTAGTATTGAAGTGGGATGCCAGGAATGAAGACAAAGGTAAACACGGTAAGTTTGACAATATCTGGAAAGGTCCATTCAAGATTGTAGCATATCGAGGTTAGAACGCCTTTCTGTTGAAAGAGATGAACGATGAAGACTGTCCAGGAGGGCCGTTCAATGGCCGGCTGCTCAAGCGCTACCATTTCTAAGATGTTTTCTGCTGATCATTGTCATTGTACATATCATGTTTTTCAATTTCATTATAAGTGTGCATTGTATTCTTTTCTTCAGTATGGGGCCCGAAGCGAAGGCTATAATCCTGAAGAGGGATTTTAGTTTTGATTTGAGTCTTTTTAGTCGATCTGTTTCAATCATTTCTGTTTCAAGAGTTGAGTCAGTTTAAGTTAAAGTTTTAGTCAAATAAATTCAGTCAACAGTTTTGAGTTGTTTTGTCAATAATGGATTCCATGGACCAATGGATAAGGCACTGGTCTGCTCTCCCAAAGATCTGCCGTTCTTGGCACCTCCAAGGAGCTACCATCCCCATTGGAGCCAATGTTAGAGTCGGACTTTGCAGCCCTCCGTCAGAGATCATTTCTCTATTTGCATTTTCATTGTTTAGGTGTCTCATTCCGCTCATTCGTCTGCATTCCATTAGGGGCATGCCACTGACTGACGAAAAGGTTTGGTTCTCTTGTTTTCCCTCATGCTTGTACCTGCTGGGTTGGTTAAAACTCCTCAAAATCCATTAGAGTTCAGTTCATGTCATTCATAGTCATAAATGATTGTTTTGGTCAAAAAGAGTCTTCTAGTTTTTGAGTCTAGGGTTCAGTCTTTGACATGTTTAATAAATGCCCGCAGGCCATGAGGATAGTTTTCAAAGAAGTTCTTAGTTCAAAATTTTCATCATCAAACATTTTCGAGGACATTTCTTGTTCAAAACTCTGTTTTGAATAAGAAATTGTCGAATTCATTTTTTGTAATAATCATGTTTTTTTCCGTCTTGAAGATTTCAAAGCAGGCTCTGTTTTTCCTTTGCCAAACATCAACGCCAATATCCCTGCAAAAATCAACTAATTTCATCAGTTAAAGCTCAGAAAATCAGTGAAAAAGCAAAAGACAGAAGTTTCATTAAATGATAAAGTGTCAAAATAAAAAACATTACAAAATGGGTTTTTGGAGAAGAAAAAATGAAAGCCATCTCTTGCAAGATATTTCTCAAAGTCATATAAACCATTTGCATCAAGAAACATTCATAAAATCTCATAGCAAAGTCGAATTTTGAGGTTGGAGAGCGAACAACATTTGAAAGAGGCCAATCGTGTTGAAAGTCCGGAAAGGCCACAAGACACAAAAGAGTATACGGCGTATAGAATGCGCGCGGTGCATTGGGTCAAATTTTACAAGGTGAATGCCTGTAGGCGCGCACACCAAAAACCATAACGCGCATTGGCCCTGCGTACCTGCGTTGAGCCATCTAGCCCGAATTCATCAATACTCGTGATTTTTCAAAAATCAAGCAATTTTTCCGCTTCAAGTAAGTTTGTTAAAGCCTCGCTCAATGATTTTTGACTATGGTGTCATGGAGACTATGTGTGATGTGTTTAGAAGTGAAGATATTGGTGTTTGAATGGTGAAGTATTTAACCCTATATCCACATCAAAATTTGCTCCAAGGGTTTAAAAGAGGTGATTCAAAACATGAAATTTGGTGCTTAAACTATCGTTTCATTGATATGTATGCTCTTGCCATTTGTCACTGTTAGTTTTGTTACAATATACACCACAGTCTCACAGTCCCATTGTTATTCCTCTATCCCATATCCTTAGGCCCTTTTGATCCGCCATGTGAAATCCCAAACCCTATCACTTGTTACCTCCTTCCCTTCATTGATAAAAATTTAAGTTTCCACAAGATTTTGTCTTCATGTCTTTGACTGTACTTACAGGTTGCCATTTGAATAACTCTTGTTTCTATCACCCTATCATTATCACCCATTCCCATACCATTTGTAAAGGTGTGTAATCTCAACATTTTCCAAAGCAGTGAGTGAGTGACTGTCCATTCCCAAAATCACTTGATAGTCCACTGTATTCCTTGTGACATTTCTCCACAGTACCTATTGTACATGTGACACATTGGGCATGGAAAAAAATACACCAATTTGCCGATTTCTAAACAACCAAGCATACAGTTGACAAAAAAATTTCAGCACCATGTTAGAAACAGATTCACCATATGAGCAGGACAGTGACTCTACAACAGAACTTAATGTGCTAAGGAGATCTCACAAAAGTGGAAGGCATGTCAGGGAAGAACCCACTTCTTTGACACAATTGCAGGCTTGCCCGCTTGCAATGGATTGTTTTCAGCGTCAGTCATGTTTCCAGTATTATGAGTTGATTACCCGAACTCAACATCATCATGAGTTATCTCACCTATTTGTCCTACATTTGCATAATGGTCATGTAAACCTCGCTGGAGTGAATTTCACTTTGTCACCAGAGACTATTTCTAAGGCGACTGGGATACCAAACATCGGTGAAGAGTGGAATAAGCGGCAGCAGTTGGATAGGGCATATTATGAGCCTTACATCAGACCCGAATATTTGAGGCAGCTGAGCCGGGTATTTCCTTTCTGGTTTCTGAGGGATGAGTACCCACCATTGATGAAACTTATCATTAGGTACTTCAGTTGTGAAGGGCACTTTTCACGCTTGTATGCGTATCATATCCGGCTGTTGATGCATTTCAAGAGAGTGCGGTTGATGAGCATTCCATACTTCATGTACTGTAACATAGAGCGGATGAAATTCCTTGTACAGAAGAATACCCCAGCGCAGCAGCATAACAGTATTTACCATTACGCGCTCATCAAGATCATGGTGGTACATCAGCTCGCACAACAGGGCATCGCATGGGATGAGTTCATTTCCCGTGACTTCTTTGCAGCGCCACAACCTCCCGAGGTAGTTCATGATGAGGGGGAGCCTTCACACTAGTTTTATATTCCTGAGATTGAGCCTATCAGTGCTCCAGTGGCAGTTACATATCAGAGAGGCGCCAGAGCCTTGTTTGCAGCATCACGACGAGTACTATCTCCACCAGGGGTGGAAGGGGTCTCGTTGACTTCATCAATGGCGCAAGTACTATCTCCACATGGTGTGGAAGGGGCTCACCTTCGACATCGGCACAGGTACAGGTTCAGGATAGAGGCAAGAGGCCTATGCACGATGAGGGCCCTTCAGGAGGCCAAGATACTGATTTTGTTTTGATCGATGTTGATGCGAGCTCTCCTAGCTCGAAACTGAAAGAGATCATCCAGGAACAAAAGGCTGAGATTGACACTTTGACCGTGAATTTGTAGAGAGCTCATTGGGTTATACATTATTTGGAGCAGCGTAATAAACAGCTGGAGGATCAACACACACTCATCGAGTTGCGGAAAATCCGGGAAGACCGTGCATTGGCCCGCAAGAGACCAGGTGACATGACACCGGTTGAGCGAGAGACCTGCCTCACGCATGTTAACATTCATTTTGAGAAGCTCTTGGTGAAGGCCAATAGGGACAAAGACATGCTCAGACATATGAAGACTCACTATTGGGCCCGTACACACGTTTGCAGAGAAAAAATGAAGATCCTGAAGGCAAGGTTGAGAAAGGCACTGAAACGTCGAAAGAGGCCAGATCCACTCCGAATCTTGGCCGAAGCTTCCTTGGATGAGCATGAGGCATGATGACCTTCACTCCAAATTTCAGCAAATTTGGAGAAGATTTTGTCATTTTGAAAATTTTGGGGCAAAACAGGTTTTTCCGCCCGACGCGTCGTGCCACCCGACGCGCGCTTATGATTGGGACATCTTCTAGAGAAAAAATTAAAATTTTTGAATTTTTCATGGTAAGTTATGCATTCTCACGAATGGATGAGAGATTTCATCAAGATCTGGGTGGTCTTAAGGGCCAAAAACACCATGAAAATCACCTTTCTACCACCTTTTGTACCAGCAGGAAGTACTTTTGGGAGATTGAAGTTTTGGAGGGGAAAATGAGCTCTAAATTGAAAAATTCCACTTGGGTTGGATAGCAGACATCCAGGGCTTTCCAACGAGCTATCATGAGATCAATTTGGACTTCAGGAAGTGCTCCCAAAGCAGGTCCAAAGTAGCGTGGTGCATAGAGCTTTGGAGTGCGGCGCATAGAGGAATTCAACCTATTTTTCACCTTCCAGCTCAGAAACTCGGCCAGTTTTGACTAGTTTCACTTCTTGATGTAATTTTTGATCTAGCTTGATGTAATTTGGTAAAAATGATGTAATTTTGGCATGTATTTACTTGTTCTAGTTGATTCATTCACAAAAAGTGAAAATCAAGTGAATGGATCAGTTTCCTAGCTTATAGAGGCAAGTTGTTTGGCTACCTAGATTTTAGCTCCTTGTTTAGAATTGGTTCAAACTGCTCCTAGAAGCATGAGCTCGACCCCTAGAGGCATGGGAAGGGGTTAGAATTTTCTATATATTGTATTTTCTGGGACATTTTCAGGGTTGGACTCTTGGGAAAAGTTTGGCACTCCATTGTACATCCATATTTCAGTTTTTGGCAAAGGAAAGACCAGAGTTTTGCAGCACTTGTTGGGATCCCTGTGGCTTCTGAGTTTTGATGATGTTTCTTCTCATGTTATTGTAAGTTTCATTAATTTTATACGTATGCCATCCTTCTCTATGCTTCTGAATTAAACAAATGAGTATTCGAGGTAGAATTCATTGATTTGCTGGTGCTCTGCCTTAGACTTTTGTTTAGTTTTATATGTTTTCGTCAGTTTGAAGAGGATCCTTGTACTCTCTTTCCCTCTTCAGCTCCTCAGTAGTCTTTTCTATCCATTCATTCGATCTTAGACATCAAAGTCATTGCCTACCCTGCCCTAACTTGAACTCTGCAAGATCTGGCCTCATCCCCAAGCCTAAAAATTGTTTTTCCCTTTTTTCAACAAAAACCCCTAAAAATAAAAATCAAACCCTCCCATTTTTTTATCTAGCCTAAGATCAGTTTTTTTTATCATCATCTCAAGCCCCTTTGAATATCTTCATTGAGATTGACCCGGAGAGAGCCCTCTCCTGTCCTCGTAGGGCTAGCTACGAGGCTGAGCGTGGTTTGGTGTTGTCCTTCTTCTGCCTTATTTCAGCCTAAGGTGGATTTGGGAACTAACACCTACCACACAAACAGAGGTACGTAGCTTTCTCGGATTTTCCGGTTATTATAGAAGATTCATAAAACATTATTCTCGAATAGTTGCACCTTTATATTCACTAAAAGGCAATGTTGATTTCATTTGGATAGATAAATGTGACCATGCTTTTGAGGATCTGAAAAAGCTTGTATCAACAGCCCTAGTGCTAAGGGGCACAAATTGGGATTTTCCATTCCAAATTTCATCTGATGCCTCAGATACAGCCATTGGAGCAGTGCTTGGGCAGGAAGAGGATAAGAAACCATATGTAATCTATTATATTAGCAAAAATGTATCTCCTGCTTAGTTAAATTATGCTATGACTGAGAAGGAATTTTTAGCTGTAGTTCATGCTATAAATAAGTTTAGACATTATATAACTGGGTATCCTGTAATTTTATATATCGATCACTCTGCCATTAAATTTTTAGCAAATAAACCTGTTACAAATGGTATAGTAACAAGATGGTTGATTTTATTGCAGGAATTCAATATCACAATTAAAGATCGACTTGGAAAAGAGAACCCTGTCGCTGATTTCTTGTCACGAATGCCAAAACCAACAAATGCAGCAGCAGTCGAAGATCACTTCCCAGATGAGCATTTTTTCGTCGTTACTGTTAGAACCCCTTGGTATGCTAATATAGCAAATTATTTTGCAATAGGTAAATTACCTAAACATCTAACACTTAATGAACGAAAGAAAATAATACAGTGTAGTACCCGATTCTCTTGGATTGGGGGCTACCTGTTTCATACAGGGTCAGATATGCAAATCAGGAGATGCGTCTAAGAGGACGAAGTATTTGATATTCTGAAAGCATGCCATGACAGGCCGTGTGGCGAACATTTTACAAATCGTAGAACTACCCACAAGGTTTTACAGACAAGCTACTATTGGCCTACCATTTTTAAAGATGCTAAAAAGTTTGTACAGGCTTGTGATAGTTGCCAAAGGGCAGGTCGCCCTGGACAGTCCAACGAAATGTCCTTGAACCCATAGTTAGTAATCGAGCCATTTGAACATTGGGTGCTCGATTTTGTTGGTCCCATTAACCCACCATCGAATCAAAGAACATACATCCTAGTCGCAACCGAGTATGTTACTAAATGGGTTGAAGCAGAGGCACTTTCAAAAGCTATAGAAGACTCTGTAATACAATTCCTTTTCCAGATATTTGTGTAATACGACCTTCCAAGGGACATAATTATAGATGGAGGATCGCATTTTTTAGGTAATAAACTCGCTGAAACATTAGATAATTACCACATTCAGCACAAAATCACAACTCCATACCACCCACAGGCAAACGGCCAAGTAGAGAGCACAAATAAAGTAATCGAATCTATACTGACAAAAATAGTTGCCTCACACAGACGAGACTGGGCTTATAGATTACCTGAAGCCTTGTGGGCATACCGGACAACATGGAGAAGTACCACAGGGTATTCACGATATCAATTGGTATTTGGAAAAGAGCCCATCTTCCCGATAGAGTTTGAAATTCAGACATTAAGAACAACCCAGGAGGTGGGTTTAGACTTAAATGAAGCCTAGGTCAGAATATTACAGAAAATCAATGAGTTGGATGAAATTAGGCTCTCTGCTCTTCAGCACACTGCATTAATTCAACAACAGAGAGAAAAATGGCACAACGCCCTCATCAAAGTGAAAATCTTTCACAAAGGAGATTGGGCACTCCTATATGACTTCAGGTTTCAGGATTTCCCAGGCAAACTCCAAACACGATGGCTTGGACCTTATGAGATACAAAAGGTGCATGATAATGACACCATCACATTAATCACCATTGATGGACCTAGACATTCCTTCAAAGTAAACGGTCATCAAGTATGACTTTACCATAAATTGCTTACTTGGGAATCCTTTTACCAGCAATTACGGGAAGATTCTACCATGCAAGTTCTTGTTGAGGGAGATAACTCCTCCTCGGCACCCATTCATTGAATCATTTGTTTATTTCGAAACCTGTACATAAAGTTTTTTTACTTTGCTTGTTTTTTGTATAGAATTTTTATTTTTTTAAGTTGTTCTTACTTTGCTTATTGCGAATGTCTTTTTGTTCCTTTCTAAAGGAACAACAGTTTTTTTTGTTTATTTTTGTTGTTCCTTTCCAAAGGAACAGAATTTTCGTTGATAGTTTTTTTTGTTCCTTTCAAAAGGAACAACAGTTTGGCCAATTGTTTTTGTTGTTCCTTTCGAAAGGAACAACAGTTTCGCAGATTGTTTATGTTGTTCCTTTCCAAAGGAACAACACTTTTTGAGTGCATTTTTCTTGATTTTGAACAATGTTTTGAGAGCTTTTCTGAATTCTTCATGACTCCTTGAAAAGCAAACATATAATTTATGTAAGGATACACAAATGACAGATTACTGAAATTAGCAAATTAAGAGAAATTGTCATTTTTAAGAAATTGTTTTGCAATGATAAGGAAAAGGAAGGGACACAACCATTTATATTACTTTGTTGTCCTTATTTGCATTTAAATTAATATGATCAGGTATCTTTATCATGTTGGTTCTTCCCTAAACTTTCATAACTCTCTTTGATTTTTATTTTTAAAGAATAAAGGCACATTTTCTCTATTGAGATGTTCAGAATTCTTCCACCATCCCTACTCTTAAGGAGTGTTGAGCCATCCTCTATATATAAGAAGGGAAGTGTTATATATAAAAATAAGACAAAAGAAAAATACCAATATGATTACTAACAATTCTATGATTTGGCAAATGGAGGATAGGGGGTCTCATCAAGAGCCAGCCTACCATGATCATAAGGAAGCAGTGAAGTGACATTCCCATTATGGCCACCTTTCCAAGGATATGGTCCAATGGGCAACTTAGAAAAAATAATAAAAATTCCTTGGAATAAGAGGTCTCATCCCGAGCCAGCCTGCCCACTTTCACTCCTTCCTGGTGAATGGAATTGTGGTTCATCTGGTTCCCAAGCCAGCATAGTGGCCTCCATCATGACATTATAAAGCACTTCCCTAGGCATAAATAAAGGATAATGGTTCCAAGGGTGAAAAGCAACTTTGTCAAGGTTATGGACACCTGTGGGCAATAGAGCTCTGCTGATGGTATTAGAGTCACACCTTTCAAATCAATAGTAATGATGAACCTTTTTCTTATATCTTTATATAAGATCAAATGAGAGTATATCCTTAAACCTTTTGTTTTGAACCTATTATACATGAAAATTATTTATAACTCGATCATAATAGTTTATGTGAGTAATGACCGCATGAGTACTTGTGTTCACATAAGTTGTCCCTTTCCATTATCTTCGAATCATTGCATAAACGTTTCCATATCTATTCGCAATTTAATATTATGCATCGATTTCAGTAATGTAATCATTTGTGATCATATCATAAGTGTGTATGATGTTCAAATGTTGTACAACTGTTGTGCAGTACTTTACTCTCTTATTTGATGGTCGAGGACAACCTATCATCCTTCAGGGGGGTGTGGATGCCTCTTAATGACTGCATGCAGATTAAATCCCTATATTTTTTACCTGCATGCGAATCAAATCCCTATATTCTCGATAATAACAAAAACTTAACAGTATTATTCCAATATATTGTGCGGTGTTGTTCCATTTCATTACTGTGCATTTTTTAAGAACTAACAGTGTGTAGAGAAGATGGGAGGATGACCAATTCATAGTGAGCCACAAGTGCTAGCTGTTTCTAATGCTGCATGGGAAACTCTGGAGAGAGTAGGGTGGATTACCTACCTCACAAGATTGCAACAACCTAATGAAACGGTAGCCATTGAATTTTTACAAAATCTGCAGGAAGGTTACTCGATGATTAGAGGTAGGAAGATAGCAGTAACAGACTCAATAATTGTTGAGGTGTCTGGCCTGCCAACGGAAGGAACCATATGGACCCAAAAGAAAGTGAGGCTTCAAGAAGCCATGAACATTTTCCAGGATGAAGGACAGACCCTGATCGCCAAGGGAAAAGGAGTTCAGCCGGCGTCGTTGGGAGAACCATGGACGGAATTGGAAAAAGTAATACAGGGTTACATAACATGCGATGGAAGAAAAGACGTGGTAAGACCTCACCACCTTAAGCTATTGGTGGTATTAAAGAAAAAATGTATTGTAAACTTGCCTGCATTTTTAAATTCCTTATTGCATGATATCGCCTGAAGTATAAGAAAATATCGTCATACAGACATGGTGGTGAGCCACCATTGCTTAATCTAATTGATAGTGAGTTACAGCCTTGCCCAATAGCAGACCAGTTGGGAAGAACTCATATTTTCAATTGATGAAGGATTAGCCCTACCTGCCCGAAAATGTAAGAAAATGACTAGCATAGTAACAGAACCATCAAAACGTAGACAATCCTCCAGGTTAAGGAGAAGCAGGGGAATGATAGAAGGTTTTCAGGGTAGCATTAGCCAACCCCTAGAATTGCCCAGTTCGGAGAATGAGCAACCCCCACAACTTGAAGAAGGGAGTCATCGCACCGATGAGGATGATGAGGAAGAGAGTCACCACACCAGTGCAGAAGAAGGGAATGATGAAGAGGAAGGAAATGATGAAGAAGAAGGAAATGAGGAAGAAGAAGGAGGTCCTAATACTAGTGTAGAAGAAGAGATTCGCTACTCTAATGAGGAAGAAGGAAGTTACCATACCTGTGAAGGGGAATAAGATAATCACAGCAGTAAGAATGAAAGAGAGGGGGCAGAACCTCCCGAAACCACCACTGCAAGTCCACCACAAAGCCCTTTGTAGGAGGACCAATTGGCACAAATTTTGGTCAACATGAGTGAATACATACAACCCCACAACCCACTGAACTTCAGTATCGAGATAAACCAATTGCAGGAAAAAGATGCTATCAGTAAAGACATAGCTGAGGGAATACTTAATGAAATAGGAGAAGAAAACCCTCAGGGAACAGCAAGATCAGCTAGCGTTACTTCCCCTGAGAATTGCGGCCAGGAAGAGGTGAACACTGAAGAAGTGTTCCAAACTGAAAATTCTCAAGGAACAGTAGAACCAATTAAGGTTACTACCCCTGAAGAATGTAACCGGGAGCATATGAACACTGAAGAAGTGTTCCAAGAAAAAAATGGAGAAG
This sequence comes from Pinus albicaulis, assembly GCA_034641835.2. Lineage (NCBI taxonomy): Eukaryota > Viridiplantae > Streptophyta > Pinopsida > Pinales > Pinaceae > Pinus > Pinus albicaulis. Next base: position 720,486,592 of record CM076579.1, read on the forward strand.
CTAGCCTGAGTGAAGGCACGGCTACTAAAAAACAAACCCCAACTGAGCAATTGGGTTCAGAGAAAGGAACAACCATTCCTCCCAGGAGGAGAAAGAGAGTAACTAAACTTGAGAAACTTCGCAGGGAATAGAAAAAGCTTCAAAAGCTAGTGGAACAACTCAGACAGAGTATTAGGGTTCTCAAAATGAAGACATCCCCCAATCAAACTCAAAAGCAGAAGAACATAGCCACCAAGAAAACTCCGAAAAAGAGGAAAGTAGCTCCCCAAGTTGTAGAGACTGTGGAAACCCAAGCTACGCCCAATCAAGAAGACATGGAACAGCAGGCAGCTGTTCCAGATTCAACAACCTCAAATGAAAATGCACAGGCATGTAGTCAAAACACTTTCACTGACCCTACTATAGCAGAACTCCAAAAGGAGCTCGCACAGGCTCGACAGGCAAGAGAAAAGCTGGAGGAAGAGATTGTCCCCAAAAATAAATATCAACAGCTACAGCAGCAACTAAAGGACATCAGTGCATCAGAGGCTGAAGCCTATGATAAGTATCAGAAGGTAGAAGAGAAAGATGAAAAGGTAAGGAATAAATTAAAAATGGCCCAGAATCAAATGGATACTCTCTATTCCTTATATACAGATGTTTTAGCTTGTAGATGCCCTGCCAAGAATTATGCTTTGATTTTATTAGAGAGATATCTACAGTTAAAAATTAAAGCAGTTAGGGTAGGAAAGTATATAGAGTTAAACACTGTAGATGATTTTGTAGCATGCTGCAAACTCTATGGGGTCAAAGTCCAGCGTCTACTGTGTGAGTTCTATTTGCACAATCTGATACTGGAAAATGATATTGAGATAAATCCCAGCCCTTTTGCGGGTGACATTCAATATCAAGCATTTATTTCATTTGCTGTCAATTAGTTGAAATGGTTCAAGGCCTATAATGCTTTCCAAAGGCAAGAAAATGGGTTAGACTTGTGGGTTAGGAGTGAACCAAAACACCCATTACAACTATGGGCTAGGCAGAAGAATGTAATGACAAGAGAAGGTGTTATCCGAGCATTGGGGCCTGTCCATAGAGCAATTGTCTTGAATGGGGTAGAATATTTTCTATCTATTAGAGACCAGGCCTATATAGCAGCTAAAGTCCGATGGAGGATTTCCAATCGGAATGTTCAAGATAGAGAGCCATTTAACTATAAAAATTTTGGATTAGTTGTTGGCCACCTGGTTCTCTATAGCAACCTCATCTTGAGGGAAGGCCCATTTTGGCTAGGGTGTAGGTTTCGAAGCCCCATTTCATGGTATCCTGCAACAGATTATAAAGCCATTTATGAAATACCTGAAGGATAGACAAGGCATGTCTTTGAAGCTTTAGCTACAAATCATGGTTTTAGGCCTCTTGATGAAAAACCCTCTCCAGCCTATTCTTTAAATGCTTTGCATGTAAACTATGGTTTTCATGAGGACATGAAAAAGGGTAAGTAGGGGGGTATGTTGAGCGTTGAAAAAGGTATGAATTCACCATGTATTTTCTCATCCTTTTCCTTTAAACATAACTCTTTTTATTCTAGAAAGGTGATTTATTGTAGAATTATGATAGAATTGCAAAGACTTGTGTTTATTGTGAAAAGTCACTAAAAATTGCCTTTTATTGTAAAAACAGAAAACAAACAAAGTAAACAACAATTCGAGAGGCAAGGCTAAAGCGGAAGTAATTGTTTTTCCTCCAATAATAGACCATATCTAGTCAAAGAGAAAGAAATCTGAACGCATAGCTAAGAGAAGACGGGGAACAGCACGACGACAGCCAAAGAAGATCAAGCGATAGCTAAAGAAAGAAAAGGAGTGAATCCCTCAGGATCCTTAAATCCTGAGGGATTGATGTTCAATCTTATCTTGTTCCTTGTCTTGTCCATCGATTATAAAAGGCAATGCGTTTAGAAATCGAAGAAGTCGAATTATTGATTGAGCACTCTCTGTATAACTCTGTATTTTATTATTAACTCTCGTAATCAGAGAGCGATCTTTGTAAACATTGTTTATGTTTGATTAATATAAAGACGCGTTTTCGTTCCATTTCTCAAGCTCTGCAGTAACCCAGCAGTGTTTCACTGGTGCTACGGGCCCGGCCCTAGTGGATCAATCTGTTGTTTGTATCTCTACCTTTTAATTATTGTTGTGTGATATTTTGTGGTTGTTTTCATTACATTCGCGAGTTAATTAGTTTGCTATCGAATTGCTGATTGATTTCGTTATGTTAATTAATTGCATTGCTATTCCGTTGTAACAAGCACTTTAATTCCTGTATTATTTATCTTGTTAAACATTACACAGCATTGTTGTTCAGCATTAGATGTCCTATTTCAATTGATTGTTGTTCCGATGAATTGTTGTTCATTTTGATTACTGTTTAACAACGTTTTCTGTTGACAGGGTTTGGTGTTTAGCATAATTTGGTATTTGATTCCATTAAGTTTATATTTGTTGTTCAGAATCATTCGTTAGTACTTGTTTTTCAAATTCCTTTAGTTACAGTTCGTTGCTTATTTACATTGTTATTCGATTACAGTTTGTTGTTCATTTCCAGCTCATTAAGTTTACATAGTTTTCTTAGTTTACTTTCAATAGCAGCTTTAGTTCAAATTCTATTTCTCTTTAATTGCTTTCAAGCAGGACTGTCAACTGTAGAGAACATTGGTTATTGCTTCCTCATTCCCAGATTGATTGTCTTGTTCTAGTTTGATTTCAATTGCATCAATTTCTAGAGGAATGAGTTATTGCTACTGTATCCTTGATTGATGTTTGCTGAGTGATTTTAGAGCATTTGAGTTCATGTTATTGTAATTAGATTCCTTTTCCAAGCATCCATTTACTCTTGTATTTAAAACACTGTGCTACATCTTACAAAGCATTACTCTTAGCTTGAATTGCAGCCTCAGAAAGAGTACACTCTTGAAACAAAAATTCGTTCCTGGATTGACAATTAATGTAGGACAAATAGGTGTTAAAAAGATACCTTTTATACCTCAACACTAATGTAGAATGGATAATGGATTTTGGTGCTTCTAAACATATGACTGGTAATGCTTATTTATTTACATCTTATGACACTAATAAGCACTAATCTCAGAAATTTTCTATTGGTGATGGTAAACAAATTTCTGTAATTGGTTTTGGTAATATTAATGTTGCTAACGGTCAATTGGAAGATGTTTTTCATCTTCAAAACATGCCCATCAACTTAATTTATATTTATTGTGCATGTCAGAAAGGTTTTAAATTTGAAGCTTGGCTCGATAAATATGTTCTTAAAGATATCAAACAAAATTACAAAGTAGTTTCTTCTGGCCCTATTGATCATACATCTAGTTTATATAAATTTGCAAATTTTAATTCAACTAAGAGACAACCCTTTTATTCCTATGTTGCTATTGCTAATGAACTAAGTAAATTAGGGCATGAAATATTGGGTCACTTGAATTATGGTAAAATGCAAATACTAACTAAAATGGTTCATGGCTTGCCTAATATTTCTTCTACTACTGGTGTTTGTAAAGGATGTGTTCTTGGTAAACATCATAGAGAAATGTTTGACAAAGGTAAATCCTGGTATGCTAAAGAACCTTTGCAATTAATTCATAGTGATATTTGTGGTCCTCTTGAAGTTCCTTCAATATCCCATGCATTTCATTTTCTTACCTTTATTGATGACTTTAGTAGAAAATCTTGGGTTTATTTTTTGAAAAATAAAAGTGAAACATTTGTAAAATTTCAAGAATTTAAATCCATGGTTGAAAATGCATCTAGTAAGAGTATTAAAACTTTGTGATCAAATGATGGGGGGGAATTTGTTAAGAAATAAATTGGTTCACATTTATCTAAACATGTTATTGAACATCAAAAAAAATTTCCTTACACACCTCAACAAAATGGTATTTCTAAAAGGAAAAACAGAACTTTAGTTGAAATGGCTAGATGTATGTTTTATTCTAAAGGGTTGCATAAGAAATTTTGGGTTGAAGCCATATGTTGTGCTAATTTTATTTTAAATAGAGTTCCTACTAAAGCTATTAATAATGTTACCCCTGAGGAAAAATGGAATGGATGTAAACCAGATATTAGTAATTTTAAGATGTTTGGTTGTGAATGTTGGGCTCATATTCCTAATGAAAAACGAAAAAAGTTAGAACCCAAATATCACAAGTGTATCTTCATTAGTTATGATGAGAATTCCAAGGCTTACAAGTTGTTTGATCCTTTTAATCAAAGTGTCATAATCATAAGGGATGTTCAATTTCATGAAGTCTCTTCCCCGCCTGAGTTTGTAGAAACTCATCTTACCCTGAGTTTACCAATACCACCTGTTACTCCTACTCTTGTTACTCCTTCTTCTAGTTATGTGCCTCTTATTGATCTTGATTCTCCCTCTCCTCAAGTATTCCACCTGAAACTCATGAAGCTCCTAAAGTGACTCATGTTCCTTTTATTCTTCCTGTTTGGGCTCCAAAAACCCTTGAATATGCAGGTAGTGAGGTCGAAAATCCTTCTGAAACTCGTCGACTAGATCTAACTTTGCTCTTATGACCAAAGTTTTGGCCGCAGGTGATCCTCCTACTTATGCTCAAGCTAAGGGTAATCATCATTGGGAACAAGCTATGTCTGCTGAATATGAATCTCTTTTGAGAAACAAGACTTGGTCTCTTGTTCCTCTTCCTTTAGGAAAGAATTTATTTGGTTGTAAATGGGTTAATAAAACTAAGTTCACTACAGAAGGACAAATCAAAAATTATAAAGCTAGATTAGTTTCCAGAGGCTTTAATCAACTTGAAGGTATTGATTATAATGAAACTTTTTCTCCTATTGCCAAAATGAACACAATAAGAACCATTTTATCACTTGCTGCATCTTTTAAGTGTGATATTCATCAAATTGATGTTAAAAGTGCATTGTTTAAATGGTGATCTTACTGAAGAAATTTATATGCAACAGCCTCCTGGTTTTATTTATGTTGAATCCTCAAGTTTAGTATGCAAATTACCCAAATCCTTATATGGTCTCAAACAAGCCTCTAGGGCTTGGTATGATAAAATTGATGCATATTTCTTGAATAATGGTTTTAAGCATTGTATGTCTGATCCAAATCTGTATGTTAAGAAATTTGGTGATAATGTCCTCATTATTTCTTTATATGTGGATGATCTAATTATCACTAGCATCCAACTTGTATTAATTCAAGATATGAAAATTGCTCTTCAGAAGCAGTTTGAGATGACAAATCTCGGCACATTGCACTATTTCTTGGGTCTTCAGATTTGGCATAGGCTGATGGTATTTTTCTCTCTCAGCCTAGGTATGCGACAGATCTATTGGCTCGTTTCCATATGAGTAATTGTAAACTTTCTCCTACACCATTTCAATCCGGTGTAAAGTTAACTATTGAGTGTACCACTCCACTGGTTGATGCTACTCTTTATCGTCAGCTCGTTGGAATTTTAATATATTTAACTCATAGTAGAGCAGATCTCTATTTTTTTGTCAGTATGATCTCGGTTCATGCAAAAACCTTGTGAAATTCAATAGAAGGCAACCAAGATAATTCTGTGATATCTACGGGGGACATTGCATTATGGTGTATTTTATTCGAGCAGTGCTACAATTTTACTCTCTGGTTATACAAATTCTGATTGGAAAGGTGACAGTTTTGATCGATGATCAACTGCTAGTTACATATTTCAACTTGGTTCAGGTCTGATCTCTTGGTCCAACAAGAAGTTGAAGACTCTTTCTTTATCTTCATGTGAAGCAGAGTATAGAGCAGCCAAAGAAGTTGTTTGGTTACGGCATGTTCTTACCGAGCTTGGTCTAGTTCTGAAATCATCCACCATGTTGAAATGTGACAATCAAGTTGCAATTCAGCTTTCTTACAATCTGGTATATCACTCCAAAACGAAGCATCTTGACCTTGATAGTCATTATATTTGAGGTCTTGTCACCGATGGTATTATTTCTCTGGAGTATTCTCCTACTGAGCAGCAAGTAGTCGATATCTTCACCAACTTCTTGACATAAGCAAAGTTTGTGTATCTTTGTTCTTTGCTTGGGATGAGGGAAGTTGTCATCAAAGGGGATTATTAATGACTCCTTCCTTCCTTAGTGTTAGGATGGGTCCTTATCCCATCCATTATTAAGGGGGAGTGTTGGAATATATTATATTCCTTGGAAGGTAATAATGTTTTTGTATTATGATGGAAATTGAATACAATATTATGTAAAAGAGTAACACATTATATCCCATATTCATTATGGCATAATATACTCTTAAGAAGAAGGAAGCTACACCAAAGGATCATGCTGAAAAAATAAATGTCATCATTAAAGAGGTAGACAAATCCATTCCTTTCAGATTAGAAACTGAAATTTCCAAATTAAAAGTGTCTATACCTTTAACTAAACTTTTCAAGAATAATCAGTATAAGTCTCATGTAGCTAAAATGTTAAAAGTAGATCCTTTATCTGATATACTAAATGTCGAAGATGACCAACCTGAACTTATATTTTGTCTAGCAATAGTCGGTCAGTTAGAGGATAGTGAAGTTCCCCCATTCTATTTGAGTAAATTATGGATAGTGAAGAGCTTCCCACAACTTGATGTTGAAAGCCATTATGGAGAAATTGGGCCTAGATATCACTCTTCCTTACCATGATTTGTATTCCTTTGATTCAGGTAGAGTCCATTGTCTGTGTCTCATAAAGGATTTAGTAGTTTCCCTTGAACAAATTCCAGCAAAGAATGTCTTGATGGATGTGGTGGTAGGTGATATACCGCCATGGTTTGGTATGTTGTTGTTGAGATCCTGGGGAGCGAAGTTGACAAGAACTTTGTAACTAGACTTCTCTTATGCCACCATCCCATTTTTCGGATAATTGAGAAAGTTGTACTGAGAAACGAAGATGAAATACATGATAACCAACAAAGAGAAGCCTAAAAATCATCTAATTAATTTTGTACATACATATTTAGAATCATTTATTGTGTTCAATGATAGTGGTTTGAATGATGTAGATAGTCATCTTGTAGAAGTAGAGGATATTCCAGAAATTTCCAATTGTGTAAGAGTAGTTTTAGATGAGAGAAAATAAAATCCACCAAGTTCTTTAGAGCAGTCATCAGATAAGGCGAAGAAAAGCTCATATCAAAATGAAGAAGTGGCCCAGAAAGTTGAGACAAAACGGAAATGATAACTCCAACACCTGGAAGATGAAAATGGTCTTTGGACCATGGATTTTGATGGTACCCTGGGTAAAGATGGGGAAGGCATTGGGATTTGGATCCACAATCCTCTCCATCAACAGGGTAAGGTTCCTAAAAATTTAAGATTATGTTCATACAAGTTGGATTTTGATTGTTCTAACAATGAGGCGAAATATGAGGCTTGATTATCGGCCTCAAGATCCTAAAAAAGTTGGGCGCAAGAAGAATTTCAGTTTATGGATACTTCTAACTTATGATAAAACAAGTCAAAGGGGAATACCAGGCCAAGAATCCACGAATGAGAGCGTATAGGAATGTTGTACTGGATATGATAAAGATGTTTACCGAAAATACATTGTCATTAGTGTCGAGAAGTCATAATATCATGGCAGATTCTCTTGCTACAGCAGCAAGTAATTTCAAGATCCCTATATTTTCCAATAAGAAGTTTGAAATCCATGTAAAACATTGGCCAACTGTCCCTAATAACTTGCGGTATTGGCAAGTATTTTGAGATGACAAACAAGTAAACAAATTTCTACAAAATGAAGGTGAATTCGAGTATTATTTCATTGATGAAGTTTATGACAAGGATGATCAAGTCATCGAAGCCACTCAGATTGATATATTACAGCTGAAGGATAAAAATATTCCAAGAGGTCTCATACCTTTGGAAGAATTTTTTGATCAGGATGATGTAGCGAGGAAGCCGACATTGGTTCCTACAAAGAAAGGTGTGGAGTATGTAAACATCAGAATAGCGGACAAGCCTAAGATGGTCAAACTGTCCTAGTCTTTATCTCCTGAGGTAAAAGACAAATATATTGATTTATTGTCTGATTTTTCTGATGTTTTCGCTTGGGATTATGTAGACTTGAAGGTCTATGATAAAAATATTATTCAGCATACCATTCCAATTAAGCCCAACCAAAATCCCTACAGAAAAAAGCTAAGAAGAATCAACCCGAGGTTGTTGCCATCAATAGAAAATGAAGTGAACAGACTTCACAATTCTAGCATCATTGTTCCTATCATATTTTCTGATTGGATATCAAATCTAGTTCCGGTAAGAAATAAGACTGGAGAAATAAGGCTTTGTATTTATCTTAGGAATTTAAACAGGGTGTCCCTTAAGGATAATTATCCCCTTCCCAAAATGGATCACATCCTACAAAGAGTGGTTAGAGCATCTCGAATGTCAATGCTTGATGGATATTCGGGATACAATCAGATTTTAGTGCATGAGAAGGACCAAGACAAAATTTCCTTCACGACACCTTGGATCACATTTAAGTATGGTAATATGCCATTCGGAATCAAGAATGTAGGGGTCACCTTTCAGCGGGCGATGGACATAGCCTTTGCAGATGAGAAATATTTTTTATTAGTGGTATATTTAGATTATTTGACAGTTTTCTCTCATTCCAATGATGAACACTTGTATCACTTAAGGATTATATTTCAGAAATGAAGGAAATTCATAATTTCTCTTAATCCAAAAAAGAGCCTTTTTTCCATGGAGGAGGGAAAGCTTCTCAGTCACATCATCTAGAAGGATGTAATCTAGATTGACCATTCTCAGGTTGAAGCAATTCAGAAATTGACTTTCCACTGAGCAAGAAAGAAATTCAGGCTTTCAATGGTAAGATGAACTTCTTACACAGATTTATTCCAAATTTGGCTAAACATATTCGAGAAATGACCAACATATTAAAGAAATACAATGAATTAAAGTGGTCCAAGGATTCCAAGAAGTATTTTAACTCAATGAAGTCTTCTTTAACCACAACCCCTCTTTTAATCAGCACAAATTATTCTATTTATTTTATCATTTTCTCATTTGCTTCCGAGCATACCATGGTTGCGATCTTGATGCATAATAAGGATAAAATTGAGCAAACCATTGAAATTTTCAGTAGAACCATCAGGGATGCAGCTCTTTAGTACAATATCATTGAGAATCAAGCCTTGTCTTGGGTAAAAGCTTTGAAGGATTTCCATGTATATATTTTTCGTTCACATATTTTGGCTTATGTCCCCAATGCAGCAGTAAAATATGTTCTTATGCAGACAGATCCGAAAGGTAGAAGAGGGAAGTGGATAGAAGCAATGTTATAATATGACCTCGAGATCAAGCCCACAAAGTTGATCAAAGGTCAGGGACTAACCAAGCTGATGGCTGAGTCAAACTTACATGCTCTAAACATCAACCTCATTTCAACATTGTCTGATGAAGAAGAGGATGGCACTCTCATACAGGTATCTGATATATTTCTTTTGTATCCTTGGTATTTAAACATTATATATGTTCTTCATCATTTAAATCCTCCTCCATGCATGTCTAAGAGTATGGGTAGGTCTTTGAAGTTTAAGGCATCCAAATACTTCATTTGGATAGTGCTCTTTATTGGAAAGACCCAGGAGGTATTTTGCTGAACTGTTTAGTTGAAAATGAAGCCAAAGAAGTAATGAATGATTTCCATAGGGGAGATTGTGAGACCATCTGTTTTTGGAAAACATGGCTAACAAAGTGTTGAGAGTGGGATATTGTTGGCAAAATATTTTTTCAGACTTGTACAAAACAGTGATCAGTTTCCATGAGTGTCAAGTTTTTCAAGGTACAAGAAAACTTCTTCCATTACCTTTGCATCCTATTTCAGTACATGCACCTTTTCATCAGTGGGGCCTTGACTTCATCGGAGATATTCACCCTACATCATCTGCACAACATAAATGGATCTTAATGGCCACCTACTAATTCACCAAATGAATCGAGGAAATCCCAACAAGGAAAGCAACAAATTTAGTAATTATTCAGTTTTTGGAGACTAACATTTTGTCTCGTTTTGTTTTTCCTCATAATATTATTACCGACAATGCGGCTACATTCAAGTCGAAGAGATTGGTTGAGTTCTGTGACAAGTACAACATCAAATTAGGGCACTCAACCGCCTGTTATCCATAAGGTAATGGTTTAGCATAATCTTCTAATAAGCCTTTGATTAATATCATAAAGAATATGATTGAGGTAAACAAGAAGAACTGGCACAAAAATTTGGTTAATTCTTTGTGGGCGGACAGGGTAAGTAGTAAGAAATCAATAGGAATGTCCCCTTTTCAGTTGGTTTATGGTGTAGACACTCTTTTTCACACATCACTTGCAGTTTTGGTCATGAATTTTTTGCAAGAAGAAAGAAGTGAGAAGAATTATGTACAACGTCAGATCAATCAGATGATCTAAACGAGAGATGATGTATTTTAAGTATGAGGGGTTTCCGCAGTGCATTATATTAGATATCATTTTTTGGATTCAACTGCGTTAAGTAAGTCATTCATCATGACCATTTCCATGAGAGGTAGTCATAACTGACTAATTTCTCATGATTTTTGAATAGTCCACTATTGCATTGGGTGATGATCATAGGGGTGAAGAAGTGGGATTGAAACTAGTGAAATGGACCACATAGCATCAATCATCACTTTCGGGGCTTCCACGCAGTAACTAGGACTTCCCAGGAGGTCACCCACCCCATAACTCCTCTGGCTCAAGCGTGCTTAACTGTGGATTTTTTCCCCACAATCAAGCCCTCTTAGCTTGCTACCCCATTTGCAAAACCTTATCAAGTATTGTGCGTCATCACCCATTCAAGCAAAGCTCCCTTTACTCTTTGTATTTTAAGTATTTTAAGTATGATGCATTTTATAACAACTCGAAGCTTCATGAGAAGACAAAGAAGGTATATGACCACAAGACCATGGTGGATGATTTTAAGCTTGAATATGTGGTCCTCCAATGGGATGCAAGGAATGAGGAAAAAGGGAAGCACAAAAAATTTGAAAACCTATGGAAAGGGCCATACAAGATCTCAGCTTTTCGTGGACAACATGCTTTCATATTGAAGGATATGAATGGAGAAAAATGCTTAGGAGGACTGGCGAATGATAGGCTCCTTAAGCATTATATTTTCTGATGCAGATTTCATATTTCCCAATTCCATTGTAAATATCATTTTAAATTTTTTGCAAAATGTGACGTAGAGAATCACCAAAGCTTGGAGTCTGAGGTGAAGGCCATAAAGTTTAATTGGTTTTATGTTGTTTTGAAAGTCAAGTTAGTCATTTTTCAATCAGTGTTGAGTCAGTCTTGAGTCATTTTATTATATTAAGTTTTTAGCATTCAATTTTTTTTCATCTTTTGACTATGTGCCCAATGGGTAGGATACTTGGTCTACAGTGTTCTTGACACCTCCAAGGAGCTGTCATCCCCCAGCTAGAGCCAATGTTAGTGTCATTTTTTTTATCCTTCCATTAGTGATCAAATAAACTCTTTTCATGTCATGTTAGGGTCCCATTTTGAAATTTTTGTCATTCCATTAGGTCATCATGAAAAAATTTTGCCACTTGGTGAAGATTTGGGTCTAATCTCACTCCTTTCAAAATTTTACTACTTGCTGGCTCATTTCACCACTTTGCTGAGGGTACCATCAGTCATGAGTTTTCATCATCATTTCATTCATTTTCATCATGGTTTCATTCAATTAGAGTCTCCATTAGGTCTTAGTGTTTCCATAGTCATCATTTCATGCATAAAGTCCAGCAAATGAACAAGTTCTAATAAATAAATTTCATCAGTAAGTTTGAATTGTAAATTTGATTTCAGAGCGAAATGTAATTTTATGTTCCTAATTTGTAATAAGTTCTCAGAGTTCCAAGTAGCTTCAAAATCAAAGTTCCATCAACAAATAAGCAAATTTCCAAAAATTCAATCAGTTTTCCTAAGCCATCAAAAGATGAAGTTCAACGATCTAATTCAGAAATTAAAGATAAAGAAGCAATATAAAGTTAATTTCAAGAAAGGAAATGTGGGTCCCAAGTTTTTTTAATGACATTTATCCAAGTATAAAGGCTCCCAAAGACCAAGAAGTCATTCATTTTCATCCTCAAGCATTGAGCTCTCCAAGTTCCCTAAGAAAAAAAATTGATTTTTCCTTCAAAAAATCAAGTTTTGGGTCATTTGATGCGCTTTTTCCAAAGGTGTTGCGCTTTTTGCAAGAGGGACGTTGCACTTTTCACAGTCCCTCACTGCGCTTTTCCTCTGTACATTGCACTTTTTGCAAAAGGAAGCCACAGTCCAAAACATTCCTTACAGAGGTTCTCGAATTCAGTTCATGGTTTCTACATCTATTCCAAAGTAAGTGGCCCCTCCATAGCCCCTCCTTTCATCTTGTGGTTTTAATTTTATGGTGCATGCCCTCCCTTACCCTCTATGTCATGTTTTAATCAATGAAACCCTAGTTCACAGTTTACAAGCTTAATTTTTTTCCCCTAGACCACATTTACTTTCCCTACACCCTAACTCACTCCCCACTACCCTTACATTCACTCATTTCCCATTCCCAAGCCCTATTCCCTAAACGCTACCACCATATTTGTACTTTCCTAGGCAACTAGATACCTCCTTGTAATACAAATTTTCTACTCTATTTCCCTAAACATTTCACCCTCCCATCACTTCCCTAAGCTCCCTAATCCCTTTATACATTTCTCCAAATTTTCCCTCACTCGTCCCAACCCCTTAACCCTACAATACTACTCCCTTTCCCTTCCCCTTCTTCCCTAGGGGTTTCAAGACAAAAATGATCATAATGGAGGAGGAAATAAACATAATGGAGGAGGAAAGAAATTCCACAGAAGAAGAAAAGAAAACATATAACAAAAGGAGGGAGAATTTTGAGATTAGAGCCATCAAAGACTAGGGAATTAATGGCATCACCCTTAGCTGTCAAATGTCTCCAACATGTAGGTTGCTTTGAATTTTGTGAGATGGTACAAAGAGTCCAAAGTCATCCTACTTGGACCAGGGTTTTCATCAAAAATCTCCAAAAAGACCAAGTGACTATAGGAGGGGTGACTTTCACCATTTCCACTGACATCATTGCGGCAGCAACAAGGATACCCAATGTGGGTGAAAAATGGTTTAAGACTAATGATTTGGATGCCTAGATGTATGAACCTTACCTCAAGGCACCTTACAAAGATAACATCAAATATATATTTCATTTTGGTCATTCATTGAACAGGTTTTCCCCCATGATGAAAATCATCATGAAATACTTCACATGTGAGGGCATATTCTCCAGATTATATAGCTATCATATCAGGTTGCTCATGCATTTCACTAGGGTGAAATCACTCAATCTACCCTACTACTTATACAAGAGTATTGATAAGATGGCCTACATAGTGAAAAATAGATATTATGAGCTTCAGATGAACAACCTCTTCCATCACTCTCTCATTAAAATCATTTTCCTTTACCACCTCAATCAGTTGAAAATTGCATGGAGGACTTTCATTGAGGCAGATGTCTTCACTGCAGGACCAAGTCAACCTACTAGACCTATTCCACCACCACCATCAGTGCCTCACAAGAAGACTAGGTTATCTATCAAGGCTATCGTAAAAGAGACCAAAGAGGTCAGAACCTACCAGAGGGGACCTAGGTGTTTTCTCCACAGATTGTGGAAGGGGCCTTGCCTTCTTCATCAGCAAAACTAGGAAAACAAAAGTAACAAGAGGCAGTTGTTTAAGAGGAGGAATACCTTCATGAGGAATAAAGAGAGTTTGAATTGGTGGAATTGGATTTCCAAGATGATCATGAAGCCTCAAATCTAATCATCAAAGAGAAATATGCCACAATCAGAGAGTTGCAGTACAATATGGCCAGAGCACAATTTGTCATATCCTTTCTTGAACAAGAAAACAAGCAGATGAAAGACAAACACGTACTCTTGGAATTAGAATTTTTGAAGGCCAAGAGGAAAGACACCAAAGGTAAAGTAGTGATGGAACCTGATGATTTTTATCATGATGAGACTCAAACCACTAAGAAAATACCAAAAACAAGAGGTCTTAAGAGAGCATTAGAGCAGGAGAAGCATGAGGCAAAACACCTCCGTTTTGAGGAAAGAATAACAAAGGAAATCAATGATGACAGAGAAGTGTGGCTTGACAGAGTGAAGATCCACCTTGAGAAGCTCCTTCATAATTCCAACAAGGAAAATGAGATGCTCAGACACATGGCCAACAGATACACCACTAGAAACAAGATTTGCAACATCAGGATCAAGCAATTAAAGGATAAACTCAAGCAAACCCTAATCAAGAAAAAGGAGAAGGGAAAAGTTGAGTTACTTGTTGATACCTCCTTGGCTTCTTGAAACACCTCATCAACACTTCATCCACCAGTTTTGAAAATTTTTGGGCAAGTTTTGATTTTTTTGGGATTTTTTTGTAAATTTTCACACACTTTTTGCACAGTCAGCCTGCAAAAAGTGCAACGTGGGCCACGCTGCACTTATTTTGAAGGCCTCTAAATGAAGAAAGATCTACAGATTTGGATTCAAAATTATGTCTACATCAACTTTTGACTACTCACAGTAAAAAAATAGAGTTTTTGACAGGTGGAAAAGGCAAAAAAAACCACTCAAAAAACACCTTTTTGCCTCCTTTTTTAGCCTCTCGCTAAGCTTTTTTACCAGTCTTGGGAGATTACATTTTTTAGGAGCTTCACTCAACCATTTTCAGATCTTGAGCACATTTTTAACAACTATACTAGAATATATTTCTAACGAGCCTTCTTAGGCCAAATTTGTACCTCAGGAAGACACTCAAAATTTAGTTTGAAGGCCCACATTGTACTTTTCACACTTTTTACAGTTGAGTGATTTTTTTCAAAATTTTCCAGTTTTCTTAGTTGATTGATGAATTCCAAGGAGATTTACTGATGTCATTGTAAAAATGGAATGTAATTATGTCATTTATAGTTACTAGAGGTAGATAAATCAGGTAAATATGTAATTTTGGGTCAAAGTGAATTAGTTCCATGAATGATAGGGATGAGTTTGTTGACCTCCCTAGTCATTAGGATTCCAGTTGAACACTTTTGGGATTAGATCCACAAGTCATGGATTTGACCCCTGAGAGTGTGAGAAGTAGTTTTTGGTATATATCTTTCATTTCCTTTGTCATTGCAAGGGTTGGATGTTGTGCAATTGATCATTGAACACTTGTGTAATGAATTTTTTGGTAGGAACTAATAGAAAGAGTTGCAGCTATTTTGGTGGGATTCCTGTGATAATGTGTTTTACCATTGTTTCCTCTTATGTTTGAAAATTTTTGCATGTATTGTGATTACCATATTCATGTCATCTCTTAATTTAATTTATTCCTAAGTCAGATAGATAGAATTCATTAGCTTATGCTCTTTTTTGGAGGAATAGTTACAGTTTTGTTTCATCTTCTTCTAATTGAAAATAGTTCATGTTTCTAATGCTATTTTCTGAAACCCTAGCAGTCTAAACCACTCCATCAATATACCTTAATGTGTTAGAGTGCTTACCTACCTTACCCCATTATATTTTTGCAATTTTGACCCCTTTTTCCCTCACCTAGTGCTTCCCTGACCTATTCACCATCCAACACCTCAAAATCAATCCAACCCTTAGTGCTACTATACCTAGCCTAAAATCCTCATTATCCACTCAATTTGGTTGTGATCTCATGGACATATCCCTCTCCTTCCTAGTAGGGCTAGCTACTTGGCAAAATATTGGTCTGTGGTTACCTTTGCTAATCTCTTCCTTGGCCTCAGATTTCCGGTGGAGTGATAACAAGCTTCAATTTTCTTCATAGTGAAAAAAAAAAACCAGTATAATTGCTCTCATGCCCCTGCAACATGTACCAATGTGTTCAGAGCATGCCAATCTACTAGGACTGACTCTTCCTGAGCCAAAATTGGTCTAAAATTTCTCAGGATATGGCCAATTTAGTTTTTCACTAGAATCCTCCTCCAAATCTGGAGAGGACTCCAGATAACCCTGAAAAACTGGTGGTTCCACCAAAATTGCGGATGCCTCCTAAAACTTCGTTGTTTTAATCTGGGTGTTTTATTATTTTAATGGTGGATTAATAATGGATAAACATAGTTTAATTCGCACTAAGTGTGTTTGTGATGGGCGTTGGTCAGCATTCATGTGGAAGGTCACGTGAGGAGGAGGAATGGCCCACCGGCTGGTCCCCTCCCTTCTGCCATCAGTGATCCATATATACTTCAAATATAATTTGGGCACGGAGGCTTTACAAGCCCTACCCTATGGTCTGTTGGTAAGAAGTGGTAACGCTTGGGGGGAGGTCACGGGTTGGACCCTGACCTCCGCCCCTATACATATATTTTTTCCACCATTTAAATATGCATTTATATGCACCCAAATCATATATAACAAACCTTTGTATTAATATTGATTCAGAATTTGGTTAAATTTTTAATGCATTCTGTCCAACCATAAGGCTTGAAAACCTTATTTTAAAATGATATGCACCACCAATATAATTCAGAGTTTACTAACATGTGTCATGCCATAGTTTCAAAATTTGGTTAATAAATTAAATTCCAACCATATTAAATTTGATGCCACCATTTAAATTCAATGCCAACCTTGGAGAGGGGGTCCACCATAGGGGAAAAGGGGCAGCCCCTAGTTGGATTGTCCTCCCACATTAAAAAAAATTGAATTCAATCTTAGGAGTATATCCTTAAAAAAAAAATCAATTTCAAACCAAACTGGTGAATCCAGTTGTGACACTTGGCACAGAGCCACTTGGCACAGTGCTACTAGGCACAAACTGAAGAATATTTCATGCATGTTGACTGGGCTTCCATGTCATCAACCTGTCACTATTCTACATTTTTTTTTTAAATTTACCTGTTCTGAACGATGGTCAACAAGCTATAACTTCTTCACCCGGAGTTGGTTTTTGACAAAACGAATTGTGTCGGATTCCTGGCGATAAGACGATCATAGTCGTTTAGTTTCCAATCAATTTTGAGAACTTTAATTTTTGAGCTTATATATTGAGCCTCTGAACATTCCTCCCCACTATAATCCTTTTGGACCCCAAAATATCTCTAATTACTGATCATGTGGATGAGGGTACTGTTCCCTCGCCCTTTTAGTCTCTATCCACTGAAATTTTCCCATTTTCATCAATTGGAGCTTTTCACAAAAAGTTAACTTTTTCCTTGATTCTTGCGACTTTCTCTTGTTGTCATTGATGTCGTCATACTGCAATTTTTCTGAATTTATAGAGCAACAAGCTATTCTTGCAGAAACCATCTTGTTCCTACCTTGGTCATTAATCAAAGGAAGCTTAAAAATTGTGTCACCTTGCACATTGTCACAATGGTGATTCTTAATTGATCTCATTTGTACTTGTGTCGACTCTTCACCAAGTATCTTCTCCATTTCCATGTAACTTTTAGAAACCAAAAACAAGCATTTGTGGAACCCATGCCTTCTTTTCCAAGTTGCTTTGTCGCTTTCTCTTTGACCTTTGCACTCTCTTGCACCGAAATCTTGTTTCCAACACTGCTCAACACTGATGTTGACTACTGCAAATGTTTTATATCTTTTTAACATCCTTTCAAAGGAAAGCTGTTAGAATCATGAAACATATCATTACAAGCATAAGAATATTTTTTTAAATTTTGATTCAAAACATCTCTTTTCTTGATCATCAACAATGTCAAATTCTGACTTGCATTCACTATCCTCTTCATTTCTCCTCTATGTATAAGATACAAACTTGTCTTCTTCTTATGTGCTCTAATTATGTACTCGATACCATATTTAAACAAGTGATACTTATTTTCATGGCGATGAAATACTACTTTCCTATAATACAGATAAGGACTTCCCAATACAATACCTGATATCTCAAGCGGCACCACATCAAGTTCAACTTCATCAAGAAAGATTGAATTGATGGCGAATCTTAGTAAGCACTTCCTTGTAACCTGCAAGTTTGCATTCTTGCATATCCAACCCAAAGGATATGGTCTTAGATGTCTAATATTTTCAAGGTCTAGCCTCTTAACCAAGTCTTCGGAAATCAAGTTAGCTTGTGACCCACTATCAAAAAGTGTATCAATATTGGTATGTTTAGAGACAACTCTAATATGGAAAAGTTATATTCTTGTATCTTCATCATGAGTAAAATTTGAACAATTTGAAGTACTAGTACTTGCAATATGTTTACCTTTCAAAACCATGGATATAATATTTATCTCATCTCCTGAATCTGACCCTAAGCCATGTTCAAATATAGCAACAATTTTCCCCTTTTCTTTGGCTTTCAATTTGTTTGGCTTCAATTATGGATGAAGTTTCCAACAATGGTCTTCACCATGGCCACTCTTCGAACATTTTTTGCATGTGATTTTTTCCTTCTCTCTTTTTACAGAGCTATTTCTCTTTCCTCTTCCATAAAATTATCCCTTTCCTTTACCCTCACTTTCACTTTTCTCATCTATGCTTTGTTTCCCTCTTGCCTCTAAGTGTGTGGCTTAAAGACAAACCTAATATATGTTTGTGGGATTATACATGATAATAGTGTGCCTAAGGAAAACCCCAACATACTTTAACAAAGCTTCTTGAGAATATAGATTAATACCAAAATAAGAGCTCTTCTCATAAATTCATGATTATAATCTTGCACATTTTTCCCTTTCAACTGTCTAAAATTTTGCCAATCCATAATTTCCTTTTGCATGTAAGCTAATGGATATAATTTCCTTTTAATGGAAGCAATAAAAATTGACCAATACATAGATATATTACCATATTTTTTAATCTCTTCTTGATTCCTTGCTTCCCACCATACAAGTGTGAATCATTCCATCCTCAAAGAAGCCAATTGAATCTTTATGTTATCTTCATGAAGGTTTTGAATTCTGCAGTACACCTCCAATTGACATATCCAATTGTCCAATATTTCTACATTTACCTCACCATTATACATTGGAAGCTCAAATTTGACATCAAATTTGAGTAAGGGTGTTTTTCCTTTTGTGGCTTTTGAGTGAGTGTGAGTGGTTTTTGTGGTGGAAGTAGAAGATGATGTTGATGAAGATGGTGGAGATGGAGGTGGATTTCCTCCACTACCCTTTTAACTCTTCTCTTCATCCTTCTTATCATCTGAAGTTCCTTCTCCATGTGGAGGCTTAGAACCTTCTCCTACCATCCCATCAGTACATGCATCAAACATAATTTTAACCATCCTCTTTATGTCATTGAAGTCTCTCTTGACATCATCCTCTTATGAATGACCTTGAGTCTCTCCAACATCTAACATGATGGCTATGGATTCAATCTCAACTTTTGATGCTTATACCTCTTCAATCAACTCATCTTCTTGTGCAATTTGTACCTCTTCAATCTCAGCTTCTTGAGACAAAAATTGAGGTGCTTCAAGTGAAGCTATGAGTGTAAATTTGGGTGAAGATGGTGCTCTTGTAGATCTTCTTCTTCTAGTCCTAATGTCAAGACTTGAAACCAAAAATTTCCCTTCACCTCTCTGCAACTTTAACCTTGTCAACATCACAAATTTGCAACCATTAAACTTGCACAAAACTCAAGCAACTATAAAGAAAATAACCTTTCCTTTCAACCAACCTCTAATACCAACTTGACATGAGTATGGACGTTAGTTTTTTGTGCTAATTTACTGATCTTATGCTTGATCTACATAGTTTCCCTTGGTGCTTATGTATGTCAAACAGGTAATTTAAGTGAGTTTTATGAGTGAGTTCAAGAGCTTAAAGTATGAAAATATAATTTTGAACAACATCATCATAAAGAACAACAAACCATCACACTTGATCCATCAACACATATTTTTTATGAAGGAGTTCACCCCTCCTGGGCTAAATCTCCTTGGTCCAGCTTCCATGGCTTGGGCCTCTATATTAGCTCAATAGTGAAAATTTTGTAGTTTACATGTGTCAAATGCTCCTAAAACATACTCCAATGAGTTCATAATGTCTAAATCTATTAGAAATGACTATTCATTCACTCAATTTGGCCTACATCTGATCTAGGCATGGCCTTCCTTCCTGGTGGCCTTGAGCTTCAATTTTCTTCAAAGTGACAAAAACACCTATATAATTTCTCATCTGCCTTTAAAACATGTACCAATGTGTTCAGAGCATGCCAATATACTAGGAATGACTCTTCCTGAAACAAAATTGGTCGAAAATTTCTCAAGATATGGCCAATTTAATTTTTCCCTAGAATCCTACTCCAAAATTGGTGGTTATGCCGAAATTGGGGGCGCCTCCTAAAACTCGTTCGTTTAAATCTGGGAGTTTAATTAGTTTAATGGCAGATTAATAATGGATAAGCACAGTTTAATGTGCACTAAGCGCATTTATGATGGGTGATGGTTGGCGGTCATGTGGAAGGTCACGTGAGGAGGAGGGTTGCCTTGCAGACTAGCCCCCTCCCTTCCGCCATTGGTGATCCACGTATACTTCAAATATAATTTAGGCGTGAAGGCTTTACAAGCCCCACCCCGTGGTCTATTGGTAAGAAGTGGTAACGCTTGGGGGGAGGTCACGGGTTCGACCGTGACCTCTGCCCCTATACATATATTTTCCCCACCATTTTAATACGCATTAATATGCGCCCAAACCATATACAAAAAACCTTTGTATTAATATTGATTCATACTTTGGTTAAAATTTTAATAAGCTCCATCCAACCATAAGGTTTGAAAACCTTATATTAAAATGATATGCGACACCAATATAATTTGGAGTTTAATAACATGTGCCATGCCATAGTTGCAAAATTTGGTTAATAAATTAAATTCCAAGCATATGAAATTTTATGCCACCATTGAAATTCGATTCCAACCTTGGAGAGGGAGTCCACCATAGGGGACACGTGGCGGCCCCTAGTTACATTGTCCTCCCATATAAAAATATTTCAAATTCAACCTTAGGAGCAGATTCTTAAAAAAAAAATCACTTTCAAACTAAAATGGTGAATCCAGTTGTGACACTTGTCACAGTGCCACTGGGAAAAAAATAAAGAATATTCCATGCATGCTGATTGGGATGCCATGTCATCAACCTGTCACTGTTTTGCAATTGTTTTTGAAAATTTTCCTGTTCTGAATGGTGGTCAGTAGGCTATAACTTCTTCATCCGGAGTCGGGTTTCGACGAAACGAATTGTGACGGGCCGGTTGTAGTTGTTCATTTTCCAATCAATTATGAGCACTTTAATTTTTGAGCTTATATATTGAGCCTCTAATCAAGTTGACATAACTATCAATATTCGATGAATATGAGGTAGAAAATATCGAATTGGGAGTGCTTATGGTTTGATTTGGTACATGAGGAAATAAGGCGGAATACCATGGATGGGACTTCATCCAAGGGTGAGGATGAAGAAAACTTTGCATTGGTTGGAAAAGGGAAGAAATCTCAATCCAAACCAGAATCCATCTAAGGGGGGAAGAAGAAATATTTTTCCAAAATTAATTACTTCCATTGTTATGAACTCAAACATTATGCCATGAAGTGTCCATACAAAAATTCAAGCAAGAAGACCTTAGGAGGAGTAGCAAGTGAAGTCTTGGCTTCACAGTTAAATCTTGAATTTACCCTTATCGCATGCATGGCCAAAACAGTGATGGGGAGTGTGTGGTACTTGGACTCAGGTGCATCATTCCACATGACATGGTGTAGAGATTTTTTCAGTGACCTGGAAGAAAAATATTTGTATATGCACATCGATATGGGGAATGACAGAAAGTATAGCGCAGCCAGAGTTGGTACAGTCACCTTTCAAAGGGATATGGGCTCCCCCCTCGGGATTAAGGATTTCATGTTCATTCCGGGCCTAAAGAAAAATCTCATCTTTGCTACAGTTTTGGAAGAACGTGGTCATGATGTGATATTCACCAAAGGAAAGGAATTCATAAGACACATAGCCATGGGACAGGTGAATCAGATCTAGGTTCATGTGAATAACTTAGATAAGATAGATGTGAAAGACTATGATGCATTAGGTACAAAGGCGTAGAAGGTGCAGAGCCACTATTTCAGTGAACTTTGGCACAAAATACTTGGAAATTTGCATCATGGTGCCCTGAAGATTATTGAGAAAATCACCACAAGCCTCCCCAAAGGAGCACTTGAGTATCAGGATGTATGAAAAGGGTGTACTCTAGGGAAGTACAAAAAATCCACATTCCATGATCGGGACAACAAAGCACATGCAGTCCTAGAGAGGATCCACTCTGATGTCTATGGATATTTCTCGAAAACCTCCACTAACAGACATAAATATTTTGTATTTTTTTATTGATTACTTCTCACGGAAGTGTTGGATATTCTTCATGTGGAAGAAATATGAGACTTTCTCCAAGTTTGTACAATTCAAAGCATTGGTTGAGAAAGGAGAGATAATGAATATTATTACGTGTTGAATGAATTCAAAAATTTATGTGCACAAGAAGGCATTCAACGAGAGTTGACAAAAACCCACAACCCACAATAGGATGGGGTGGCTAAGATAAATAACCATATAATTGTGGGAGTGATAATGGATATGAGTACGTGTTGAATGAATTCAAAAATTTATGTGCACGAGAAGGCATTCAACAAGAGTTGACAACACCCCACAACCCTCAACAGAATGGGGTGGCTGAGAGAAATAACCATAGCATTGTGGGAGCAACAAGGGATATGTTGCATGACCAAGGCCCACCTCTGCATTTTTGGGCCAAAGAATTCAAAATAACAGTCTTTTTGCAGAACTAGAGTCCTCATCGGATTTTGGGCATGATTACATCGAAGGAGGCTTTCTTGGGCAGGAAGCCAAATGTTTCATACTTTTTTATTTTTGGTGCCTCTGTTTACTATCATGTCTCCAAATAATCATGGAAGAAGATAGAGCCAATAACATAATTAGGGGTATTTATGGGTTACAAAAAATCTCCCCACAACTACCATGTGTACTTTCCATCCATCATAATGAAATTTGTGCGAAGGGATGTAAAATTTGATGAGAAAGTGAAGTGGTGCTCTCTTGAGAGGGAGATTCAGATCCCACTAGACGAGGAGATTTTAGATACAAAGGAGGAACCTAAAGAGGTTTTGGAGTAGCCATAAATTGAGATTTAGAGATTGGAGACCACTACTCAACATAACCATCAAGAGAAGGAAGGAAAAGAACCAGGGAAGTTGATATCCTTGTGCAGGATGTGAGGGAGAGTGTGGGTGGTCATTCATATTTGTGCAGGTAGAGAAGGTCACCAAATCAGTATTGTTGGCACTGGAATCAATACTTTGACTACAACATGCACCTGACCAGACACATCCTAAACTATAAATAAATTTAATGATTTGTTTTATGAGATCGGTAGGTGGTACAAAATTTGATTCACTGAAAATATATTTCATTCAAATCCACAATTCTACTAATGAGGGTTTTGTAACTTGATATGGTAGTAGGGTCCAAATTTGTAGCCTATGAGGAAAGGAAACTGTAAGATGAGAGAGGAAACAGTAGGTCTGCAAACATCATGAAGGCATCCTGAAGGTTGTCACTCTGAAATGGTTGTGTGAGGTGGCAGCCTATTCGAAGAACACTCTCATGTTTTGGTGCAACCAATATTCAGCAAAAAGTGTAAAAACAGTTGAAGTGACAAGTGGTTGTCTCCTTTTAAATGTGAAAAACAGAACCACGGTATTTCAGAGAAGACTAGATATAAGACACCTGGCAGCATCCATTGCAACTGAAAAACCCCTCCACTTCACCTGTTTAATGTCACCATCATGATTCAAACCAAAAAGTAGCCCATTTCCATCACATGTTGATATTTCAAAATAATTGCTACCTTCGCAGAAAAGGTAGCTATATCCGGAAAACATGGAACATTTAACCAAAAAACTTCTCCAAGTAAGCCCTATTCTTCATTCATCAAAGGTCCAGAATAGAGACAAAGATTCTAATGACCTCTGCTTTATCACCCTTTTATCATACCTCTTTCTTCCATGTATAAATATTGATGCAGCACGAAACTGCATTTTAACATATATACCATGGACCTGTAGGTTATGGCCCACATAAACTCCCTTTACTCGCAGCGGATTGCAATATCGGAGTTTTATAAACATACATACGCGTGCAATCAATAGCGATCACTTTATTGGAACTTTTAAAAAAATCACAGTCACTCCCAAACAACATGCATACACGCGGAACTGTGGTTCTAGGGTCCCACAACATGGTGACCAATTGGAAGAAATCACACTTCACAACTTATACAAGTTACCGCAAATCAGAAAATATAACAAATAGCTTTAAATAGTAAACAATAAAAATTCCAATGTGAAGTTGCGATGACGATGTCACATCGTAACATCACAACTTCCCTGCCTTATCGTAAATCGACTTCCCGCAAGTTTAACTCTATATTGATAGCGGTTAAACCATAAATTATGTGATGTGCGATATGCACTGGTGCGCTACGCCGACACGTGGCCCTTCTCCTCATTGCATCGCAATCCAAATAACATATCATGCAATTTCCTTAACAGTAAACTCTAAAATCTGCAATTTGTGAAATCGTTCTATTTGTGATTTAACCTCCACCATTGATTTATGCCCAGATCTAACGGTCCTCACTACTCGCCCTTAATCGAAATGCAACTTAGATTGTTTAGTTTGCGATGTCATTTTATCCGTCGGTCTCTTCCCCTTCAGATCTGCAATTGGATCATGACCGTCCACTCATCCTACATGTGGTTTTTCTCCGGATCTCCCACTTTGTTGGTCAATCTGTTTTCTTTAGGCATCACTTTGCTTGTAAAGAACTCTGGTTGCAATATTGTCCATGAAGCCTTGATTTTCCTACTTTGAAAACTAAAATTTCTTGATGGAGAAGTGGTCTCTGTTTACCTATAGCCTCTTTAGTGAGATAACCAAAATCTTAGTGAAATATTTGTGCTTTTCACTGTGTGGAATATATGACTTTTATTTCTGAGAAATAGTTGCCATTTATTGCATTACTGTTTTGAAAATATAATTGCAAAAAATGTAGCTATTATTCCGGACCAAATGACTGCAACTTTATTACCCAAAATACGACTAACCTTCAACATAACATAAGTAAAAATAGAGATTTTAACTTATTTTAGGACTCTAAAAAACTATGACACCTATTCACTTAAAAATACCTTGATGTTGGGACTCTTTTTAACCTTTATTAGAAATTACTCAAACTTTGGACATGGACTAGGACACAATAAAAAAAATTGAAAACAGTGACACAATGGCGATTACACCATTAACATTTTCAGTGCTAAAAGTGGCTCCTATTGGGAACGAATTCATCCCTGTAAGGCTTCAAGGACTATAGACTTAGTGCCTCAAAAAATCTTGAAACTCGAAAGACTTCTTGAAAATAAAGATTAGGATTGACCAGGCTTCAAGGTTGACCATATATACAGACATATGAGCCATTGGGCATGGAGTTTATTAACACATCACACCGTATATTTATAGTGGAATGACTCAACTAACTTACTAAATAAAGAACTTATTAATAAAATGACCATTTACTGGGCCTCCAATTAGTTGATCATCATCCAGATGTTTGAGTAGGAAATTATTGTTCTCTAAAACTTCAGCAATTCTAATGGCCCAAACCACAGGTTGTCAAACTTAGCATGCTTTCCATGGTCTTCTCTCCTAACATTTCAATGCAGCACCAAATCATTCTCCTGAAATAACTGTTGATTTTCTCTTTTATCAAAAACAGATTTGACTTTAGCCTTATACTTTTGAATTTTTTCCAGCAATGATTCTCTGATTTGGTGTGCCTCTATCAACTGTAGCATTCTCCTTTGGACTGGATTTTCATTATCAACTTCATATTGCATAAAATTCATCACAGGAAGAGCTAATTGAAAAGGCATTGCAACATCAGTACCATATACAAGATGAAATGGAGACATTCCAATTGAGTTTCAACCACTTACTCTATCCGCCCACAGAGCATGTATCAGCTAAGTGTCCCAATTCCTCTTATTTTCAGGCAGCGTTTTCTTAATGATCCTCACCAAAATTTTATTGGATGACTCAACCAATCCATTACCTTGAGGGTAATAAGGCATGGAATGAGTCAATTCAATCCCATATTGGTGACAAAATTTGTACATCTTGGTGGACTTAAAGGCCATTTCATTATCAGTTACTAATTTTTGTGGACAACCAAATCTTGACATAATGTTTTCCAATAGAAATTTAATAATTACTGTATCAGTATCATTCTTGGTTGGTACAGCTTCAATCCATTTAGTGAAATAGTCTGTAGTTGTGAGAATCCATCTATGTTGTCCTGATGAAGGTGGATGAATTTCAACGATGAAGTCTAGCCCCCACTGCTAGAAAGGAACATCTGTTGAAATAGGAATGAGAGGTAATGGTAGAAATTTCTGTTTACCAGAAAATTTCTGACATTCGACACATCTCCTAAATTTGGGAAAAACATCAGAGAAAAGAGTTGACCAATAATAGCCAACTCTTAAGTTTTTGTTTGTGGTGGCTCTCCAATACAAATGCCCTCCACACACTCCTACATGTATCTCTGTTATAACATCTACATCTACACATCTTAACAAGACTCCAACGGGATCTTTCCAGTAAATATGGTCTTCCAAAATGCAATAATTCACAGCTCTTAATTTAAAAGCTCTCCTTTTAGACTTCTCCATTTTAGGTGGATAGTTGAAATTTAACAAAAAGTAAACTATATCCTTGTACCAATTTGAATTAAATATTTCAGGGTAATTAGCAATACCTTCTCCATCTTCTCCTTCAACTACCTTTGAATTCAGATTTAAAGCTTTGCAGTTAGATTAACCCATCAAGCGAGCCAAGCCTTGACCTTTTATCAATTTAGTTGGTTTGATTTCGACATCAAATTCTAGAATTTTGGTCAGCCATCATCCCCTCCTTCCATTTGTATCTAGGTGCAACAACACATATTTAACAGTGATATTGGGTACAAAAGATATTATTTTTGAATGTAGCACATAAAATCAAAAAGAATTCAAAGCCTTAACTAGTGCATATACTTGTTTTTAAGTCAAGTTGTACTTTAATTCAGCATCCCTTGAAGCACGACTAAAAAATGAAATAGTTTTCTCCAAACCTTCTTTGTTCTTCTGTAGTAAGACAACTGAAATTGTTTCTTCTGAATCATATGAAAAAATCAAAGTCAGGACTAATCAAAACTGGAGCTTCAGTCAAGGCAGACTTAATTGTTGAAAAATAATTCTTTGCTTCATCTCTCCACTTAAATTCTGCATCTTTTTTCAGCAAGACATTTATGTATTTGATCAACTCTACAAAGTTAGGAACAAAACAGCTCAGGAAATTGATTTTCCCTAAAAATGACTGCAATTCTTTTTTATTCCTTGGCAAACCAATTTTTTGAATAGCTTCTACTCTCCCCGAATCAATACATATGCCACTTTCTATTACAATATGTTCCAATAACTTACCTCCTTGGACAGCAAAAGATGGATTTTTTGGGTTCAAAGACAAACCAAACTTTCTGCATTTTTCAAAAACATGTTTCAAATGTTTCAAGTGGTCTTTATCAGATTTTGAATAGACTGTGATGTCATCCAAATAAATGACTACAAATCTATCCTTTCTCTCGCAAAGGCAATATCCATTTCCCGCTGAAAGGTTGTGCCTACATTCATCAAACCAAATGGCATTTTGTTGTACATGAATGTGCCCTAGGGTGTGGTAAATGTTTTCTTTTATCTATCTCACCTGTCGGCTGAAATTTGATTATAGCCTGAAAAGCCATCAATCATTGACAATCTTTTGGATCCTACAACCTTTTGCAAGATATAATCCATATTGGGCAATGGATAGTTATCTTTCAAGGAACGCTGGTTCAGGTTTCGAAAATCGACAAAAATCCTTATTTCTCCATTATTTTTCGTGACCATAACTATATTAGTTACCCAATTAGAAAATTCAAAGGAAAAATTATCTTTGCTCCCCATAATTTTTTGATTTCTTTCTCAATGATTGGGAGCAGCATGGGATTGATGTGTCTAATTTTTTGTGCTACATGCTTTGCATATGTTTTCAACGAGATATTTTTCTCCATTATGCTCCTATCATAATTTTTCAGCTCACTATAAGACCATGCAAAAATATCAAAAAATTCTTTCAGCAATTTGATATATTTAGCTGTGGTTTTAAGAGAAAGGAATTTGGACACCTTGACTAATCTTGCCTGATCTTCTGTACCAATGTTACATTCTATTGTACTCTCTCCATAAAATTTGATTTCAGGCTTGAGAAAAACATCATTATTATCAAATATCCTTTCTAAAGGAGCTAAACCCTTAGGAATAAAGTTAGTTTTCAGATCTATAATGTTTTTCCCAGCCACAGTTTTCTTAAAAGGGTTGCTATTTTGGTTTTCAACAATCTTTTGACCATCATCAATTTGTATGTCTGCAAACTCTTCTACACACTAAAAATTTCCGAATCTCCCTGTCATCCTCAAACACTAGCCAATGTTTGATGTTATCAGGAATTAAAGGTCTTTTTTTTATTTTTTATTTTAGTCTACAAATGAAAGTTGGAGCCTCGAGTAGTTCATCTCCTCATGAAGGCAAAAAGGATTAACATGCAAAGCAGCACAAGAGGTATAAATCTTCCCATGATCAATTTGATTTTGCTTCTGCAAGGCATGATAATTTGCATGCTTAAATGGAAGAAAGATTTTTTGTACATATTGTGGTCGATTTAACCATGATGTTTCGAGATGTTGGATGAGGAAGAAAGCATATAGGAAGTAGATGAGGCAAGAAAACTTTCAAAGAAGGTGCATAAGATTTGCACATATTTCCAGAAGAGGGGACATGTTTTTTCCCATTGTTGGACTTTGCATCCAACTAGTCATCCTAAGCACATGCAGCAAGAGGACAGATATACTGGAGAAGGTGGAACCAAGGATTCAATTATTGATGTGAAAATGGAAGTTTCACATGAGGAAGAGTTGCAACAGAAAAATTCGCCATGGAAGTGGCTTGGTAAGAAGTGGATGGACTTCTTAACACAATAAAACATACTCTTTTGTACATATGCAAATTTCGGTTGTATGCATGTATTTTATGTTGTAATCTCATGTTTGTTTGAGCCACCTTGGATCATTTCTCAAGGAAGCGATGTTCGTTAATTTCTGAAAATTTCTTGCCAGAAATTTTCTGAGTGAGTGCAAGAAAGACAGTTCTTGACAAGAGGATAAGTGCATCGAGGAAGGGAAGTGTGAATTTCTTTCTAGTTATGGTTCAAAGTCACTAGCCATGCAAAGAAAGTGTTTGGAGGCTGAAGAGAAGAGGGTTTTGTACTCTCGTTTACTGTACATATCAGTTTCAGTAGTCCAGAGAGCTTTTGGGGTCCAAAAGCTTCCCAGTGGGGAGGTGTGATCAGGAGATCATGTCCAAGTTATAAAAAATGCTCAAAAACGAAATTGATTAGAAATGGTTGCAATATGAACAACCAGAAAGGTCTCATTACTGTGATTCTGGCGTTGTGAACGGTTCTCAAAACCGAGGTCGTATGTAGAAGTTATTGAGGTTTTAATTGTCTAGTAAACTCCAAAAATGTGTTGACCAAGTTCGAATTTATAACTTGGGAAAATTTTTAAAAAGAATATTCTTGGAATATTCCTCAGAATATTCCTCGAAATATTCCATGGAGGGCAAACCAAGTTCTGACATTTGGCAACTTATCATTCGTTAATGGTTTGACTTATTATGGTTTTGGCCAATCGTGGGCTACCACGTGGCAGGCCCGGAGGCTGCCACGTGGCCCCAGGGCGGAGTGGTTTGGTGTTATAAAAATTTTATTAGCTCGCAGGATTCGATCGTGGCTCGCCCGCCTGCCAACCCACAGCCCCGACCGACCAGGCTACGTGTTGATTCTTAACAACCATTGGAGCTCACCTGTATTTGAAGTTTAAATCTGGTTTGGTTGGTGGAAAATGGGGGCCAGCCCCCACACTACACAGGACCTGCGGAGAGAACCCTGGGCTTAAAGCCTCTGGTGGTTAATCTAATCGTCCGCAAACCATGCCATGTGGCCATTGCGGAGCACATTAAATGCTAGTTCAAAACAGTTCCATGCGAAGTTAAGTCTGACAATTCTGGAAAGGGTGGGTCATGTGACCACCCCGCCCGAAATTTATTGCAACCCCAAATGGTTCTGCCATTTATGGAGTGGGTTCCACCATTTTAGGCTTTCCTGCCAATTTTTTCAAGTTTAACTGGAGTTCCTCCAGTTTTGGAGGAGGATTTTGGGGACACTAGGCAAAAATTTATTTTTTCCATAACTTCTTCATTTTTCGACCAAACAAGGTGCAAAAATAGTCAATTTTGGGGTCTCTTAGACATTCTGAGAAGTTTGGCATAGGTTTCAGGTTGAACAAAGGTCATCTTCATAGGTTTTATCTTCAAGGAAGATGAAGGAGCCATCAAGGCCATCATGGAGAAGGCAGTGTATTGGGCTTTATTTATCTATTTTAGGTAAATTAATAGTCATATATGGCTAATTCATACCTTCTGAATCTGATGATATGGTTTTCAGAGCCCGTAGAGAACTTTAGAAAGCCTAAAAGCTTCAATAAAGTTCCAGGGGCCATCAGTGCCATCTTTTGCCAACAGTTGTGCAGGGCCTAACCAGGGGAGATAGAGGCCATTTTTGATGAATGAATAGTCTATCTTGACTATTTTAGACATTTTGAAACTAATGAAAGTGTTTTTTGAAAATTTTGAGAACTTATAGAGCTTGAGAAGCTGATGTGAAGTTTTGGGCAGCCCTCGGAAAACCATGGAGGATAGCCTAGTTTGGGGATGCAGTGCTCGATTTGAGAAATTTATCAGTCGATATTTGGTGTTTGATGTGTGTTGGATATAGCAGGAGTTGTTTCAGTGACAAAAAAATAATTTTGAGGTATTTTGTGCCATTTAGAATCTCAGAGTAGCTTAGAGCACTGACAGAAGGAATCGTGTCAACGGGAGCCTAAAGCTATTTGCAGATTTTGGGAAGCCATTAGAGGGATATTAGATGGTATTCTCAGCCCTTTGGATCATTTTAGTATTCATTGGAGTTAAGTGTGGAACTTGTAAAAGAATTCTTACCATAATCCCAAAGAGCCGAGTCATGATGACAAAGCTCAAAGGAGACGTAGCCCACGAGATTGGGGTGAGCTCCTAGATTAATTTTTTTGTTATGTTTTAATTTTTTACTGCTGCATTATGTTGTTGTTATACATGATAAGTTTCAGCAAGAAAAAATAAACGTAAGACACATAAAAATTTAAAATTGCATACACCACTTTCAAGCTTAAATTCCGCAAAATTGTCAAGTTCAAGCTAGATCATTTTAATTTAAAATGAGTGGGAGGTTCTTGAAATACATACAAGTTATCCAGACCATTTTCAAATCATCCTCAAACACTTGCCAGTGTTTGATTTTATCAGGAATTGAAGGTCTATTTTTTATTTGAACATCATAGGCTGCCTTGACATCTAGAGGAACTTTGAAATTACTAGTAGCAATAGCTAGTGAATCATCAATTTGATTTTCTTCTCTAGTGACAAAATTTATATTAAATGATGAACAATAATGCTTAATAAAATCCCAGACTTCATTCCTATAATTCTTCAATTTGAAATTTTTCACTTGGTAATTGTTTCTCACCTGCTTAATCGCAAACTCTGAATCACCAAAAGAAATTAGTTGTTCTTCTCACAAATATTTCACTGCCTTCATACCCAGCACAAGTGCTTCATACTCAGTAGTGTTGTTAGTGCAGAAAATTATAGTTTGTATGATATGGTTACCTTTTTCTGAGTAGGAGAAATGAGGAATAAACTAACTCCCAATCCTTCCCTTGAAGAGGCTCCGTCAAAGTACAATTTCCAGATATTTCCTTCTTCTGAATGTTGCTAATTTTCACCTTGAAAGTGTTGTTTTACACTCATTTCAGGCTATAAATCATTATCATCAACATCAAGGTGTAGAATTGAGGACCCCTATTCCTTTTCTTCAGCATATATGGGATGGTTTGATGGATTGTGTTGATCAATAATGATGTAGGTCATTTTAGTTTCCCTATACAACCTTCTGAATTCCCCTCCAAATACTGGGATGGTAGCATATGACATGTCCATCTGAAGGGTACCTCCCAATTTCTTAGAACAAGATCTGTAAAGTAACATCCCAAATCTAGAAGGAATGTCGACAACCACAATGTCCATCACTAAGCTCTTCATAGGCAGCTAGGTAAGGGAAACAACCAAATCTTTAACCACTCCTAGACACTTGACTTTTTTGGAGGCAAAGGTGTAAAGGTCATGGTATTGTTTGCTGATCTCTAATCCCAATTCGTCCATCACTTTATTTCGCATGAGATTGTGGGAAGCCCCAGAATCTAACAGACAATTATGTAGCAATATGTCATGTATATTGAGTGAAAATTAGAAAGGCGGTGAGTTATAATCATTTTGGTCTTGGACATGACAGCCTAGATAAATAGTGGGATACTCATCCTCAAGGTGAACTGAATCAGGAGTGAGAGGAAGTTGCAGCAAACTCATAAAAGACTCTTTATATGCTGGATTTTTCAATAATTCCAGTAGTGGGACTTGAATTTTTATTTTATTCAATTCATATTTGAAATTGAAATAAACTGGAACTAATTCCTTATTTTCTGCAATAATTTTGACAATTGGAGCATAATTTTGAGGTGGAAGAACCTCATTTCCCTTAGCCTTCTGTTTAGCAACTTGTTTGTCTGAATCTATTTTTTTTTGTGGTTGTTGAACAGGACCTTTGGACCTCAAAGGGTAATTTATGTTTTGAACTTATTGTTGTTTTTTATCATTCTGTGCATAAATTTCAGCATTCATATCATCAGAAAACAAACAAATCCTTGATCTATCTTAATATTCCTGCAATATCAAACATGTTTGCTGTGAAGTTTCTCCCACAAGGTTTATTTCTTCATGTTATTCCTCATTTCCTTGTTGTTATTCTTCAGCAAAATTATTCAAAGGAGGCTGAACATTTTGATCATCAGCATTCCTCCTTGGGCACTATAGGATTTGTTGAGCCTGAAAAGGCCTCCTGAAGGGAGTCTGATTTCTATTAGCTTCATTTTGATTGGCTCTAGTAGTTTGTTTATTTTCTACCTCTAATTTTGACATCTTAAACGCAAGTTCCTTGATCAAATTGGACATTTTATCAATCTTTTCTTATGCTAAAATAGACTTAGAGGAAGAATGATTTTCTTCTTTCATCTTCTTTTTGTCTTTTACTGCCTTTTGCTCCTCCATTTTTAATTTTTTAGAAGCCATGAGATTAGACTGCACTCCAATTGTAGCCTCCTGCATACTTGTCAGTGTTTGTGCTTTTTTCAGCCCTCAACCATAAGACAAA
The DNA here is from genome assembly GCA_034641835.2 of Pinus albicaulis. Lineage (NCBI taxonomy): Eukaryota > Viridiplantae > Streptophyta > Pinopsida > Pinales > Pinaceae > Pinus > Pinus albicaulis. Next base: position 720,520,235 of record CM076579.1, read on the forward strand.
CTCAAAATCTAAAGCATTTGCAAAAAATTTCATAGTTGTGGTTTCAGTGGGTTTAATTTCTTCAGGAATTTTCTGATAAATATTATTAAACCTCTTAGTAAAATCAGCTAATGATTCATCTGCCTTCTTCTTCAAAGTTCCAAATTCTGTAAGATAATAAACATAGTCTTTCCTATCACCCCAATGCTTCACAAATATCTCTTCTAATTCATCGATTCCTGTTATTGAATTTGGAGCTAAACTTCTAAACAATTTTTGAGCTTCACCTTCCAAGCTCTGAACAACGAGTCTTGACCAGACATATTCATGTTCAATATTTTGATTGTCAGCATAACTATAGAAAGCTACTAAATGTTCCTCAGCAAAAATTCCTTCTCCCTCCCCAGTGTATTTTGAAAGATATTTCAAGTAATCTCCTAGAGGAAGTGGATGCAAGGTTTGAGGGATAACAAGTGGATAGGTTGAGCCATATTTTGCTGATGTACAGTTGACGTAGTTGTTTGGGAAATAGGAATTAAAATTGGTGAATTCTGATTCTGATTTAGGACAACAGAAAATTGGGGGTCTTGAGCTGATTTTTTAGGATTTGGAATCGAGAAGAGTGGGTTTTCAAAAAGATGAATCGAGGATGTCTTGACTTCTCCTTCAGTAGAATAATTGGAATCTAAAGTTGTCTCTTGAGGGGATGGATTTAACTCAGCCTTATTTTGCTAAGCAAGGAAATCAGATAAGTTAAAACTAAGACCTTGAGGTACAAACTCTTCAAAAGGATGAGAGGAAGATGACCCAACAACCAGATTTGGAGAAAAAGGAAAAGACACTTGCTGAGGGGTAATAAGAGACTGGTATTCAGGATGAGTCTGAAGGAAATTTAAAATATTCTTGAAGTTTTCTTCAGTCTAAATATCCCTATCAAGAAAAGGTGCAATAGCCAATACTTGTTATAATTCCCCTTCAATCAACACAAATTATTCTGACTTCTTTTCAACACTTGGAAATTCAGTTTCTTCCTCTTTTACTAGAACAGTACTTATTTTAGATTTACTAGGTGATGAGTAAAAAAAACTTTCAGCTGAACCTAGGTTAACAACATCCAATTTATTTTCTAGAGGAGTAGCTTCAACTTGATATTTTTCAGCATAATCTTTTGAAATTAAAACCTCTTTAGATTCTAAAGTAGGTGAAGGTACCCTTTTATTTGGAATGTAATTTTTTTGTACCTTCTTTACTGACTAAGATGTGGCTTCAACTGATCTCTATTTTCCTTTAGCATCTTTGATGATTTTCTCTAGGTCAGCAACTGGAGTCACAGTTTGAGATCTCTGATTCCTCCTTGTATAAGGAGGTCTTGAAACCCCTCTTCCTCTTTGTGGAGTCGCTAGGTGAAAAAAATTGCAGTCTTCTTCAGGGCACCAAATATTGTTCACCATCAAGAACTGATTATCATCAATTCATAGCAATAGACTTGGGAGAATACTTCGTTACAAGGCCTTCTTCTCCCGAAAGACGCACCAAAAGATGTTGGCGCTGGAATCAGCACTTGGACTGTAGCAAACACCTGACAAGACACATCCTAAACTATAAAGAAATTTAATGATTTGTTTTATGAGATTGGTAGGTGGTACAAAATTTGATTCATTGAAAAGAGATTTCATTCAAATCCACAATTCTACTAATGAGGGTATTGTAACTTAATGTGGTAGCAGGGTGCAAGTTTGTAGCCTATGAGGAGAGGAAACAATAGGTCTGTAAAATAGAAATCTACTGCATTTGGTAGAAATTCACAAAATTAGTAGTTTGACAATATTCCATTGAGAGAAGGTTGTTTCTAATCTGACAATATTCTCACTGAAATAACATGAAGAATAACTATCATGAGTGATGCTCTTCCACTATTATAACATATATTTTACTAGGAATGCTCACTATGCGAGACTAACAAAAACTGATAAAACACATAACATGTTTAAGAGGCTAATAAAACACATAACAATATGATGGTTTGCAAACTGGAATTGAAAGAAAGGAGATATGGAAACACAAGTAAAGTAGACAATACACACAACAAATTGGTAATAATTCCTGAGTAGTATCATTCCATTTCATTCACAAAAACGATTACATATCATATGAGACAAATTTCTAAAACCACCAACCAACCTTGACTTCATCAATTTGGAATATATATACAAAATATGATACTTTCATCTTTCACAGAAAAAGGTAAATATGTTTCAAAAGTCATTACAACCTCATGAAAGAGGTGAGGCTTATCCCTTAATCTTAATTACAAAGTGCTATATTAAAAAAAAGATAAACATCATAAAGGCATCATGAAGGTTATCAATCTGAAATGGTTGTGTGAGGTGGCAGCCTATTCGAAGACCACTCTCCTATTTTGGTGCAACCAATATTCAGAAAAAAGTGTAAAAATAGTGGGAGTGACAAGTGGTTGTCTCATTTTAAATATGCAAAACAAAACCATGGTATTTCGGAGAAGATTGGATATAAGACACCTGACAGCATCCATTGCAACTAAAAAAACCCTCCAAATCACCTGTTTAATGTCACCATCATGATTCAAACCAAAAAGTAGCCAATTTCCATCACATGCTGATATTTCAAAATAATTTCTACCTTCACAGAAAAGGTAGCTATATCCGGAAAACATGGAACATTTACCCAATAAGTTTCTCGAAGTAAGCCTTATTCTTCATTCATCAAAGGTCCAGAATCATTAGGGGAATTTTGAGGTCTAAAATGGGCCTCCTAAGAAAAATGTACAACCAAAATAAACTTTATAAGAACCAATAGGATTCAAGATGATTATGTCAACCATGGGGGATGATTCACCATTTTTTAAGTAAAAGGGAAAAAATATGAAAAAATAATAAAATAATAAAACTACTTTTTCAACTCGTATTTTTAACTTATCTCCCAAATTTTTTCCTCAAATTTCGAGCGGGAGTGCTTGTTGGATGCAAAATTTAATTCCTCATCCAAGGAGTACCCATATTGCATACTTTTGAAGATGCCTACTATACAAAAAATGAGAAATACATGAAAAAATCTTATTACAATAAATACATGAAAAAACCTTATTACAATCACGCTTTTCATGTATTTCTCATTTTTCGTGTAGTAGGATCCATCGAAAGTATGAAACATGGGTACTCCTTGGATGAGGAATTAAATTTTGCATCCAATGAGTACTCCCACTCAAAATTTGAGTAAAAACTTTGGGAGATAAGTTGAAAATACGAGTTTAAATAATAGTTTTTTCTTTTTTCCCTCCAAAATTTGATGATGTAATCAAATCTTATTTTATTATTTCCACTATTATTTTATGATTTCCTTAGGAGGCCCATTTTAGACCTCAAAATTACTCTAATGAAAGGCAAATATTTAATGACATCTTCTTTAGTCACCCTTTTATCAGACCTCTTTCTTCCAAGTATAAATCTTGATGCAGCACAAAAATGCATTTTAACATATATATCGTGGACCTGTAGGTTATGGCCCACATAAGCTCCCTTTACTCACAGTGGATTTCAATATCGTATTTTTATAAACATACATACATGTGCAATCAACAAATATCACTTTATCAAAACTTTTAAAAAAATCGCAATCGCTCCCAAACAACATGCATACACTCAGAATTGTGGTTCTAGGGTCCCACAACATGGTGACCCATTCGCACTTCGCAATAAAAACGCCGATGTGAACTTGCGATGACGATGTCACATCACAACATCACAACTTCCCCATCTTATCGCAAATTGACCACCCGCAAGTTTAAGTCTATACTGATCATGAATAAACCATAAATTATGCGATGTGCGATATGCGTTGGTGCACTACACCGACATGTGGCCCTTCTCCTCATCGTATTGCAATCCAAATAACATACTGCGCGATTTCCTTAACAGTAAACTCTAAAATCTATGATTTGCGAAATCGCTCTATTTGTGATATAACCTCCACCGTTGATCTGTGCCCAAATCTAACAGTCCTCACTACTCGCCCTTAATCGCGTCGCAACTTATATTGTTTAGTTTGCAATGTCATCTTAGTCTTCGGTCTCTTCCCCTTCAGATATACGATTGGATCATGATCAGCTGCTCATCCTACACGCAGTTCTTCTCCGAATCTCCTACTCTGCTAGTCAATCTATTTTCTTTAGGAATCACTTTTCTTTTAAAGAACTCTGGTATTCAATACTGTCCACGAAGCCTTGATTTTCTTACTTTGAAAACTGAAACTGCTTGTTGGAGGAGTGGTCTCTGTTTACCTATAGCCTCTTTATTGAGATAACCAAAATCTCAGCAAAATAGTTGCGCTTTTCACTGTGTGGAAAATATGACTTTTATTTCTGAGAAATAGATGCCCTTTACTGCATTACTTTTTTGACAATGAAATCACAAAAAAGGTAGCTATTATTCCAGACCAGATGACTGCAACTTTATTACCCAAACAACGACTAATCTTCAACACTAACATAAGTCAAAATACAGATTTTAACTTATTTTAGGACTGTAAAACACTATGACACCTATTCACTTAAAAATACCTTGATGTTGGGACTCTTTTTAACCTTTATTAGAAAGGACTCAAACTTTGGACATGGACTAGGACACAATAAAAAATATTGAAAACAGTGACACAATGGAAATTACACCATTAACATCTTCAATGCTAACAGGTACACTGGCTACATGGCTCTAATGATTTATCTTGTAGAGACTGGGCCATCCTCTTTCAATGAATCAGCAGATTAACTTGTGTGGGTTGATGCAATGGTGGAAGAATATGAATCCATTGTAAAGAATAGTGTTTGGTAAGTGGTCCCAATACCATCAGATAAATTAGTTATGGGGTCGAGATGTATCTTCAATGTAAATAAGGAAGTAAATGGAAGCATAGATAAGTACAAGACCATATTTTTGGCCAAGGGGTACTCTCAAGTTGAAGGAATTGACTATGAGGAGACCTTTGCTCATATGGCAAGGTACTCATCCATTAAATAGATGCTTGTTATCGTTGCATGGATGGGGTGGAACATCCACCAGATGGATGTAAGAACAAAATTTCGCATTGGATTTATTGAAGAGGAGGTGTACATCAAGAAACCAGAAGGCTTTGAGATTTTTATCAGGAGTCTCATGTGTGCAGACTTAAGTAAGCATTGTATAGTCTCAAACAAGCACCTATGGCTTGGTACACAAGGATCGATAGATATCTCACTAATTTGGGATTCACCAAAAGTGAGGCAGATGAAAACCTCTATCATATCTTGGTAGAAGGTAAATTTCTCATTATTGTCTTACATGTTGATGATTTAATTTTAACTGGTGATGAGAAACTGATCAGATCTTACAAGGAGGACCTTGCAACGGAATTTGAAATGAAGGACATGGGTCTCATGCACTACTTCCTCGGATTGGAAGTATGGAAAGGTGATTGGAAATTATTTATATCTCAAGGAAAGTATGCAAAAGAGATATTTCATAGATTATGCATGGAGATTTTCAAACCCATAGAGACGCCTCTAGTGGCCAACTAGAGGAAGGAGGATGCCACTTCAGGTGAAGAGGTGGATGCTACCATTTATCGGAAGCTAGTTGGTTCACTGATGTATCTTGTGAACACATGACCAGATATGTGATATGAAGTCAACCACCTGATCCAAGCTATGGTTAGGCCAACCAAATTATTTTGGATGAAAGTTAAGCTTGTTCTATGGTACCTTACATGAACTACCCAGTTTGGACTATGGTACAGATGGATAGAGGGAGTGAAGTTTTATGGCTTCACAGATGTACATTGAGCGAGGAGTCCATCACACCGAAAGAGTACATTAGGTGGATTTTTTACTGTTGGGTCCACAATTGTTTCCTGGTACAGTAGGAAGAACATATTTATGGTGCTCAGCTCAGTAGAATAAAAATACATGGCTGCAAGTCAAGCAACATGTGAGGCGATCTAGATGAGAAAGATACTGGTGGGATAGTTTGGTCAGATGATGGATCCAAATATTATCTACTGTGATAATCAAAGTTGCATCAAGCTCTCTAAGAATCTTATTTTCATGATTGATCCAAGCATATAGATATCTGGTATCACCGTTTTCAAGATTGTGTGTAGAGACAGATAATGTTGTTGCCGTACATTCCAACAGAGGAACAACATGCTGACATTTTTACAAAGGCCTTGTTAAGAGGGAATTTCAAGTTCCATAGGTGTAGGATAGAGGTGGTTGATAATCACTTTCTTGCTAAGAGGAAGTGTTGAAAAATGCAGCAAAAATTCTCAATTTGATTTTTCCTTGATTAAATTGAGAAAAAATGAATTTTCATATTAAAAGATAACTTTGGTGTAGTTAACTTGTGTGACATGGGTTGTGTCACCCAATTTACTCAGTAAATTTGAGTTGGAGGAGTTATATTTTAGTTAAGCATGTGTGATTGCTAATTTGTAGCAATCAAGGTCAGTTATCTAAGGTTGTTTTCAGTTAAACTAGTTCTAATTGTTGGAGAAACTAGTGGAGGGACAGTTGTGAAATGGGACTTCAATCAAACTTAGTGATCATCTAGTTAACTGATCAATCAGCCCAAAATAGCTAGTGCATGCAGAGAATTTGATTTCCTCGGGCTTGGTGAATATTCCAAGGCAATGTAACATCATTTGTAGACTAGCCTTAAGTGTACAGGTGTTGCATGTAGGCAGATGATCAACATAAGGAATTTTGTAGTCCATTTTGAACACATATTTCATTAAATTTGGAAATATTTTATTACAATGACATCACTAGAATTGATTTTTTTGGTTATTTAAAATTCTAGATCCACTATTTAATGAAATATGTGTTTTTGGAGAAATTCCTAAATAATAGGGGCCTAATTTGTCAAGGAATTGTGCAAGGAAATAGGGGCTCAAGCAGAGGAATAAATTGACTAATTCTTTATCAAAGCTTCTCAGTGAGAAGGGAGATAGGTTATGCAATTACAAGTTGTGCTCAATTGATCAAAGCAATTGTAATACATTTATATTCATAAGATTAATGCAAGCATGCATTGGGGCTTTTAGCAGTTTTCTTTCCCTGAGAAAAATATTGTTGCATGTGTGTTATCTCTTATTTCCTAAGAGTTTTGTTCTAAATTGTGAATTAATTTCCACATAGTAGTAGATTAGTTTTGTGTATTGTGATTTTGATTAAAACTTCATGAGAAATTGCAAATCTACATCATAATTTCTACAAGTCATTAATAACCATAGAGAAAACCATGCTCCCTTTCCTAAACCAAAAAGGTTGAATCCTTATAAAATGGATGAAAGAAGAGAAAAGGGACTATGTTTCAACTATGATAGAAAGTATAGTAAATGGCATAAAATAAATGAGAAGAAAATATTCAACATAGAGTGTGAAGATGAAGAAAATGAAGAATTGGAAACTTCAAAAGATATAGAGATTGAAGAAACTGCTCCAACACTCCCTTGTATTTCATTGGTAAACATTAATACTCCATAAACCCTCGGGATAGAAGGATATATAAAAAGGAAAAGGGTAATATTATTGATCGATTTAGGTAGTACCCATAACTTCATCAATTAAAAATTGGCAAAACTTCTTAATTTCTTTATCCAACACCATAATTTCAAGTAATGATTACAGATGGAGGTACCATAAATTATTTAATGAAGTGAAATAAAATTAATCTAAGTATGGGGGAGTATTTTTTGTTTAGTCCCATTATTACAATCCAAATGGGTGGTGTTGATGTTGTATTAGTGGTCCAATGGTTACAATTATTAGGAAAGTGGCCTTTAATTTCCAAGATATTTTCATAATATTTTTCTCATAAGGAAAATAAATTGAGCTTAAAGGTATCCAAGGGAAACCCAGTAAAGTGATAAGTTCTAATAGCATTACAAAATTTCTAAATAACAGACACCAAGGTGTAGTTTCATAATTGAATTCATTATATGTTCAAACATTTCTATCCTCTGCTCCACTGGATCTTCAAAAAGTTATCAATAGTCATGCTAAGGTATTTGGATAAATTCCTAAGGGTCTTCCACCTATCTGACAACATGACCATGCTATTCATTTTTAACCTAGAAGTGCACCACCTAAAATTATTCCTTACATATATCCACGTGCATAAAAGAGTGAGATTAAATATATGGTTGAAGAAATGTTAGAGGCGGGCATCATTCAACCTAGCCAAATTGCTTTCTCTTCCCCAGTGGTGATGGTTATCAAAAAGGATGGTTCATGATATATGTGTCCATACTACAGACATCTCAATAAAATGACAATAAAATATAAGTTTATTATTCCTACCATCGATGAATTGTTAGACGAATTGCATGGATAAATTTTATTTACTAAGTCGGATCTTCATTCTAGATATCATTAAATAAGAATGAGGCAAAAGGACATTCCAAAAATATACATTAGAACACATAAATCTCATTATGATTTTTTATTTATGCCATTTGGACTTACAAATGCACCTTCAAAGTTTCAAAGCTTGATGAATTCTATTTTCAAACCCTTCATTAGAAGATTTGTGCTAGTATTTTTTGATGAGATTCTAATTTACAACAAATCTTGGGAAGAGAATTTACAACATGTCAACAAGGTCTTGAAACTACTCAAAGAAAAACAATTATGTTCAAATCCTTCCAAGTGTGTTTTTGGGGTTCAAGAAGTGGAAAATTTGGGTCAATTATATCAGATGATGGTGTCAAGGTGGATACGAACAAAATCAAAGCTATGAGGGAATGTCCAATTGCAAATACATTGAGGAAGCTGAGAGGAATACTAGGATTGACAGGATTTTATCATAATTTTTCAAGGATTATGGTCAAATAGTGGCACCTCTAACAAAATAATTTAAGAAGGAATAAATTTCTAGGACTAAAGAAGCAATCAAAGTGTTTTAAGAACTTAAATAGGTTATGTGTACAACTCTCGCCTTGGAGACACCTGGCTTCACAAAAGTACTTATTGTGGAATGTGATTCCTTAGGCTATAGCATTGATGTGGTTTTGATGCAATAAGGAAGACCCCTTTCCTTTGAAATTAGTGAACTTAAAGGAAAAAACTTACTCATACCCATATATGAAAAAGAAATGTTGGCCATAATTCATGCAGTTAAGAAATGCTGCCAATACCTAATAGGAAGACACTTAAAAGTAAAAATAGATCATGATAGTTTGAAGTACTTGTTGGAGAAAAGAGTATCTTAAAAATAGAAAAAAAATGGGTCACAAGATGTTGATGACTTTGAAATTCTCTACAAAAATGGAAAACAAAATATAGTGGCAGATGCACTCTCAAGGAAAGAGGAAGACACAAATGGTTTTCTATGTGTTATTTCCATTCCAAAATCTGACTGGGTGGAAGAAGCAAAGATAAAATTGCAATAATATGAGAAGATATGTAAGATAATTCAAAACTATAGGAAGACCATGATGCAGTAGAAAAATTTACATGGAAAAATGATGTGTTATTGTATCAATATCGCTTATACTTATGTAAGAATTATCAACTCAAACACAAGGTCTTATTGTAATGACACACATCTCCAATAGGATGACATTCAAGGTTCTTTAAGACATGTTATAGGATCAAGAAATATATTTTTTTGGAAGGTCTTAAAGAATATGTGGTGAAATGTGCGATATGCCAACAAAATAAAGGAGAGGCTATGAAGAACCATGGGGTTCTTCAACCATTAGCCATGCCAAGATAGCATTGGGAGGAAGTTTCAATGGATTTTATTACAAGTTTACCCAAATTTTAAGCAAAAAGTGTCATTATGGTAGTGGTAGATCGAATGAAAAATTATTCCCACTTTTTCTCTCTTTCTCATCCTCTTAAAGAAAGTATAATGGTAGAAGCTTTCATGGAAAAGATCCAAAAGCTACACGAAATACCAAAAATTATTATGAGTGATAGAGGTCCAATTTCCAGTAAAAAAATTTAGACTAAATTTTTTTCTTGTTTGGGTACTCAATTGGCTTACATCTCATAATACCATCCTCAATCTGATGAGAAAAATGAGATTTTTAATTAATGTTTATAAAGATATATATGCTTATTTTCATCTAATAATCAGAAAAAATGATTCAAATATTTTCCCATGGAAAAATGGTGGTACAACACATTGTAGTGAAAGGGAATTTGAAGTGGTGGACTGTATATCTGTGAGACTACAACCATATAAATAGACGTCCCTCAAGAAACAAAAGAAGGAAAATAAATTATCTTCAAGGTATTATAGCCCCTATAAGGTGTTGCAGAGGATTGGATGTATGGCCTACAAATTGGAGCTACCTCCATCTTCACGTGTATATCCAATATTCCATATTTCTTTCTTAAAGAAGGTCATCGGTGATAATATTCTAGTCTAAACTCTTCTTCCAAAGATTAATGAAGAACGGAAATTAATACTAGAACCAGAAGAAAAAAAATGGCAAGAAGGACAAAGTAGCTCAAATTAGAGTAATTTTTGAGTACCTCATCAAATGGAAGAACCTACCAGTGGAAGAAGCAACATTGGAAGATGAGTGTTTCATGCAGAAAAACCCACAGATAATGAAGTGTTGAGAAAAACACTTCTTTGAATGGGAGGGGCATGTTAATCGCTATAAAAGCCCCATGTTAACCCAAAAAACCCCTATTAATCCCTAAATATTGAGTGATTACATCTGTATTGTTATATTGTTATGTAGGCTAGAACCCCTCATGGTCCCAGATTATTATAATTGTATCCTTTGTATCATATATATATATGAGACCTAGTCTTAGATCATCAAATATTATCTTGTTCACTATATTTATTATATAAAGACGTTTCCCCCTCGAAGTAGATTGTATTTATTGGTTTCTTGTCATTTCTAATTTGCAAGGAGCATAGCACATAGTCTTAAACTCGTCTCTTTAACTAGTATGTTCTTGAATCATCATTATATTCTAGGAAGAGGTAAATGAAAGAATGGAACTATGGTGTTTAAAAGGTTCGAGGAGAAAAATGCAAATTCCTTAACAAATTGGGGCCTTCTTCTCCTAGAAAATTGGTGAATGGAACTCCCAGTTCCTTGGTTACTTTGACCAATTAGGTTGATTTTCAAACAACAATTGAACTATGATAATCAACAATAAAAAAAATGACACTTAAATCTATTGCTATCGGCATAAATACAAATTTAATGATTAATTGGAATTTGCATGTAGCTCAACCATTGAAACTAAGATATATATGATAGTCAAACAAAAATATAACAATTGAATGAAACCAAAATATATTTAAGCTAATAAACCTCTAAGGATGCTTAATCAATATATGATTTAATAACTAATTTCTCATTAAAATTTAAATACCTAAGAACTAAGAACTAGTATCTCGTATAACTAGTAACTAGTCACTAGTAGTTAGTAACTTGCATAGAATATCTTATAAATATTTATTTTAACCATAAAATTTACTCTACTCCTTTAATTACTAATTAATTTTCCTTATATATTTAATCTTCAACAAGTGATGCATTCAATTGAGGAAAAATTAAACAAGTATGGTTTCTCATTCAAGACTAAAACCCTAGGACTACTCTACTAACTATTCTACCAAATAACCAACTGATAAAAAATTTGTTGGAAAAGTATTAAAATCTTTTATAAATGAATATTGCATTCATAAAATAAGAAAGAGAAACTTATATAAACAACAAGTGAGAAACTAGATTTTAAGTATATCTACACACTATCCAATGAGTTACTTTGTAATTTCAAAAAGATACAAATGCGAAAAATATGAAGGAAATCAATGAGAAATGACAAGTGTTAACTAGGTATTTGCAAAGAAAAAGACACAGTGCACTAACACAAGATATGGGGGGGCCTCCATGGCTCAAGCAAGCACACAAAATTAAAACCAAGAGTTAATACTTCAACAAAACTTCATTACTTGATAAAACACAACTATCCATAGGTATGAAACTTAATATAAACCCGCGGGGAAAAACTTGAGTCTTTGATCAAAATAAAATTATATCCTGTGTTTTGGAAACTCAAGTATATTGCCTTTATAGGCATATTTCTAGCAAAATATGCATAAATAATATTCATAATTTATTTCTAACTATTTTAACACTAATATATGATAATAATCTCTCTTTTGGTCGCTCATATCATGGATATGATCTTCAAAACATGAATCTAGTAATTTTTAGCAATCAGTTCTACATTTTTGCAACATATCTACCTACACTGATTGCGCCTTGATGAGGCACTCCGGGATAGTTTTACCTTGAATGAATAATTATTTCACCATTCTGGGATACATATGATAAAAACCCATCTCTTTTTTACCCAAATTTATTATAAATATGACAAAGTGTTATGAAACCAGCTCCAAAAATCGAAGAAAAGAGAGATCAATGCCTTAGAAATAAGCCATTTCGAGGGGGGAACCTCCTTTACATTAAATAAATGAACAATTATTGGATGATACAAATGAAAAAACATACTTCTATATATAGGATACCATGGGGTCACAATATAATCCTAGCCGGCCTAACAATAATAATGTAAGGGCACAATAATAACAATGTGGGGGTTACAGAGGTACAATAATAAAAATAAGGGGACTACACTAACAACAATAAGGGACTACACTAGTAATATAGGGATCTAACATGCCCCTCTCCTTCAAAAAGGTGTTGTCCTCAACGCTTAAGTAGCTCTGGATGCTTTTGTATAAAATTCTCATCCTCCTGTGTAGAATGTTCAGTGGGTAAGTTCTTCCACTTGATGAGATACTATGAAATTGATCGATTTCATAACTACCGAGTTCTTGTTTCCATGACTGCTTCAGGTTCCAATATGATTTTTTCTTCCTCATCAAGTTTTGGCAATATAAATTCAATAGTAATTTTGTCACCTATAACCTTTTTTAAGCATGAAACATGGAAACTAGATGCACTCGTGAAGAAGCAGGAAGCCCTAATTTGTATGCCATAGTACCAATATTTTGCAACACCTTGTAAGGACCATAGTACTTTGGCAATAATTTATTATCCTTCTTAGATTTCTTGAGGGACATTTTTTTGTATGGTTGTAGCCGTAAATATACCCAGTCTCCTACATCAAAACTTCTTTCATTGTGATGTTTATCTGCATGTTGTTTCATTTGATTTTGTGCCAAATTTCGGTTATCCTTTAATAGTTGGGGAACTTGTTGTTGATGCTCGATGTGATCTTCCACTGCTTGAACCTTAGAATTTTCTCTTAAAGATGATGTGATGGATGGTGGATGATACCCATAAAGTGCCATAAATGGGGTCATTTTTGTTGCAGCATGGAAGGAGGTGTTATACCACCATTCAACCAGAGGTAACCACTTGATCCATTGTGTTTGTTTATCAAATACAAAACAACGAAGATATCCTTCCAAAAATGTGTTCACTATCTCAGTTAGACCATCAGATTGAGGATGATAAGATGAGCTATAAGCTAGTTGAGTAACCCAAACAAGAAAATAATTATGTCCAAAAATTTTCAGTAAAAATGGGATCTCTGTCGCTTACAATAATCTTTGGGTTTCCATGTAGCTTTTGAATTGTTTCCATAAATGCAGTAGCAACTATGCTTGCTTTAAATGGATGAGATAATGCACAAAAGTGAGCTTACTTGGTAATTCTATCAACTACCACCATGATGACACTCTTTCCTTCAGAATTAGGTAAACCTGTGATAAAATCCATTGAAATATCCTCCCAACGTTGACTTGGAATGGATAAAGGTTGTAGAAGACCTGGGGTCTTAATTGTATCAACTCTATTTTGTTGGCAAACCAAACATTCTGCCACCAACTTTTGAATATCATATTTAAGGCCATCCCAAAAAAATTCCTTCTTCGCCCTCTGGTAAGTTTTTAAAAATCCTGAGTGTCCTCCTAAAGGAGAAGTGTGCAATTCCAAAAGAATATTTGGTTTTAGTTGGGAATTCTTACAAAGATATAAGTGATCTTTGTACCATAAGGAATCATTTTTCCAACTAAATATATCAGATGTACTAGGATCTTGTTGTAACTTTTGAATGAGTGTACACACTTCTTCGCCCTTCTTCCATTCATCCCTTGCTTCAGTTATCCAATCTGGTTGGATAATAGAAATGGCACAAATCAATGCTTACACCTCTTCATCCTTTCTTGAGAGTGCATCTGCAACAACATTTAACTTTCCTTTTTTGTAGATGATTTAAAATTCATAACCCAACATTTTTGTGACCCATTTTTGTTGCTCTTCTGAAGATAGTCTTTGTTCCAAAAAGTGTTTAAGACTATCATGATCATTTTTTACCTTGAAGCGTCTTCCCATTAGGTAAGGTCACCATTTCTTTAGTGCGTATAGTATTGCCAACATTTCCTTCTCATAAATAGCTTTCTCTAAATACTTTCCTTTGATTGGACGACTTTCAAAATCAATGGGTCTTCTTTCTTGCATTAAAAAAACACTAATTCCATTTCCTGAGGCATCATATTCCGCAATAAAGGTTGTTGTGAAGTTTGGCGTAGCTAAGACCGGTGCTAGGAAAATTGCCTCTTTGAGATGTTCAAAGGCCTTACTTGCTTCAGGAGTCCATGAAAATGCATCTTTCTTTAATAATGTTGTTAGAGGTGTTGGTATTCTACCATAATTCTTAACAAACTTGTGATAATACCCTGTTAACCTGAGAAATCCTCGCAACTACTTTATGGTTGTGGGGACTTTCCATTCCTTAATGGCTTTAATTTTGTTAGGGTCTACCTTAACACCCTTGTGAGATACAATATGACCTAGATATTCCACCTCTTGTACTTCAAAGAAACATTTGGAGGTTTTTGCATATAATTGTTTCTCCTCCAATAGTTTGAGCACCCTGTCAACATGTTGAACATGATCCTTCCAAGATCTACTGTAGATTAGTATATCATCAAAAAATACTAACACAAATTTTCTAAGGAAGGGTTTGAAAATGGAATTCATCAACCCTTGAAATGTAGAAGGTTCATTGGTAAGGCCAAAATGCATGACCAAAAATTCATAATGACCCTCATGAGTTTGAAATGTTGTTTTCGGAATATCTTCAGTCTTCATTCTAATTTGATGATATCCTGAACAAAGATCCAACTTGGTAAAATAAATTTTTCCATGTAATTCGTCTGATAATTCATCAATCACAGGAATGGGAAATTCATATTTAATAGTGAGCTTATTGAGCTCCCTATAATACAGACACATGCACCATGATCCATCCTTCTTGTGCACCAATACTACTGGAGCAGGAAAGAAATTTGACTAGGTTGAATTATACCAGTCTCTAACATTTCTGCAATCATACATTCAATTTCACTCTTTTGGACATAAGGATATCTATAAGGCATAATGTTTGGAGGAACACTTCCTGGAATCAAATGAATAGCATGGTCATGATCATGAATAGGTGGGAGTCCTTTGGGAGTTTCAAACACCTTGGAATGATTATCCAAAACTTTTTGGAGATCTGGAGAAATAGATGATTTTGATGTTGGAACTTCTAGTGAGCATAATTGTGCAATTACGCCTAGTTATTCTTTCTTTAGAAGCTTTGTTATGACATTAAAGCTTATTATCTTTCTTGGATTCCCTGCGATACCCCATAATTCGACTTCCTTTCCTTCTGAAAAAAAAAAAAAAAAAAAAAAAATTCAAGAAAAGTTCTTGAAAATTTAAAGTTATTGTCCCCAAATATTGTAACCATTGTACTCCTAGTACAACATCAACACCTCCCATTGGAATTGAAAGCATTGGACTATTCAATACTTATTCCCCCATGGTTAGCTTGACATTATGGCATTTTCCAGAGAAATTTATAGTTCCTCCATTTGCAACCATCACTTGACATTCTAGTGTTGGGTATAGATAATAGGAAGCAATTTGATTCCTTGGCTACCTTACAATGAATAAAATTATGGGTACTACCCCAATCAATCAACACTATTACCTTTTTATTCTTGAGATTTCCTTCTATCTTGAGAGTTTGAGGAGTGGTAATTCCTGCCAATGCACTATACGTTATGGTCGGACTCATTTCTTCTTTATCTAGGGTTGGTTCCTGGTGTATATCCTCTTCTTTTGAAGTGTCTTGTTCATTTTCTTCCTCCTCTTCACAATCTATGTAAAATAATTTCTTCTCATCACACTTATGACCTTTAGTGTATTTGCTATCACAACTATAGCAAAGCCCTTTTTCTATTTTTTCTTCCAATTGTTGTGGTGTCAACCTTGTAGTTTTTGGAAGTGTAGGAGTAGCAACACTTCCATCTTTATAGATGTGAGTGGTAGGCTTCCTTGTTTCCATAATTTTACATTCATTTGTTCTTGCCAACCTGACTGCCTTCTCCAATGAATCAGGTTCCCAAAGGTGAACCTCATGTTGGATGTTATCCTTTAAAGTCCCTATGAAGACATAAATCTTGTGTTCCTCTGGAATATCAGTTACCCTTATATTCAATTTTTGGAATTCGTCAATGTGCTCCACCACTGAACCCTTTTGTTTGAGATTTATCAAGTGGCTAAATAAGGTGTTTCTCTTTGTATCCTCATAATGTGATATCATTTCCTCCATAAAAATTGACCAAGTGACAATTTTTTTATGGGAGCAAAGCCATCGATACCATACAAATGTATTTTTTTCTAAATATAAAGTTGCAATGCGTACCTTTTGTATGTTTTGCACATTATTAAGATCAAAATATTGCTCCATATGTAGTATCCATGTTATGGGATCCTTGTCATCAAACTTCCTCATATCAATCTTTGGAATATGGTGGGTCTTCCATCCAAATTTCGAGTTTAGGAAATCATGATTAACATTTATTTTGTTCTCATCATGAGTTTCCTATACTATATTTTCACCATTAGGAATCACTTCTTGTATCAACGTTATCAAATCTTCCTTCAAACCTTCCATTAGATCATTATTCATGTCTTCCATGTTGTCTTTCATTTTTTTTCTATACCATCGATCTTAGCTTCCACATCTTTCTTCAAACCATCCATATTAGCTTCCACGCCTTTCTTAAAACCATCCATATTAGCTTCCATGCCCTTCTTCAAACCATCCATCTTACTTCCACACCTTTCTTCAAAACTTCCATTTCATTTTTTGTTTCTCTTTGCAAGAGTGAAATTTGGTGCACTTGCTCTTGTAATTTTGATTTATCATGTTACACTTATTCATCTTCATGAGTCATAGTAGAGTATTCTGAGGGCTTAATGGGTGTTGAATTCTTTTTAGGGTGCATTTTAGAACCCAATACTAATATATGTGCTTCAATATGCCCTTGGAATCACTTCAAACTGATTTTTCAAACAAGACTTACGCAATTTGAAAAACAATACACACCTTTTTCTTGCTTTTGAGGAGATCGATATTGAAACCTAATTATCTCTGTGATTTTGGATCTTCAATATCTAAAATTTGGTCCTCTAGTAGCCCTCCAAATCTTCTTTCGAATACCACAAGTCTGGCCTGATTTGGATGCTTCAAGAAAAAGTTATGCTCAATCTCTCACAATGACCTAATTATGAACTAGTTCAGTAGAGAAAACTTGTACAGTGTGCCACGTGTCATTTCTTCCTCCTTCGGCTCTGAAATTTCTACACAGGAAACTACAATCCATGTATTTTCGACCCATTTTTACATAATTCCAATCCGATTTTCTTAGAGATCGTTATGACGTTTTTTCCAAGGTCACCTCTTTTAGATGAAATTCTGGAGCTTGCAAAAACTCTAACTTCCACAGATCATATCTCTGAAAATATTGTGAACCAAGATCTGAAATTTTTACACGATATTCCACTTGATTTCGGCTTCGCGTGGTAAAAAATTTAGCTTCTAAACCTTCGTATAAACCAAGTTATAGCAAAAATTCCACGATGACCTGTTTGGAGTAGTGAAACCCTAGAATCCGAAGCTCTGATACCAAATGTTATGAAACCAGATCCAAAAATAGAAGAAAAGAGAGATCAACACCTTAGAAATAAGACACTTCGAGGGGGAAACCTCCTTTACATTACATAAATGAACAATTCTTGGATGATACAAATGACAAAACCTCCTTCTATATATAGGAGTCCATGGGGTCACAATATAATCCTAGCTGACCTAACAATAATAATGTAAGGGCACAATAATAACAATATGGGGGTTACAGGGGTACAAAAATAACAATAAGTGGACTACACTAACAACAATAAGGGACTGCACTAGTAATATAGGGACCTAACACAAAGAATGATGAATTGCAAAATCTACTAAAATATGTGATTTTATTTTAATAATGGATTGATTAAAAGAAGTTTCAAAAACAAAAAATTTAATAAAATAACCTTTGGAAAGCATTATTATGGGAAAAATATAAGAGAATGTTGTCATAAATGATGAAAATAGTTGCTTTTAAAGGAAAATGAAGTAAAAAACCATAACAATAATTTTAGGCAAAATGAGGTCTAACATCCCCCTAAGTTGATGATGAAGTATGTCCTCATAATGATCCAATTGTCATATACTGCATCAAATTTTCTTAGCTTCTTGGAGAGGAGATTCATATGATCTTTGGGTGGCTTGGATATTTTCCCTTCTACTTTCGGTTTTCTCATAAGTAGCTTTACCTTCAAATTTTTGTTCTCAGCCTTGAGTGCCTTCTTTTTCTCATACCTTTTGTGTGCTTGGACATAAATCATATCATTTTCCTCTTGTATCCTTTTGTTTTCTTCTTGCATACTTTGGTTTTCCTTGAGGAGTTAGAGATTGTGTTTTTTCAACAACTCGTTTTGTGACTTAAGATACATTTCCAAGACTTGTGTTTCTTGCAAAGTCTTTTCTAATTTCTTAATCCTCTTTTTATTTTTCTCAAGAGTGTGTTTTTACGACGATATAACCTCTTCAAGTGAGAATACACAGGGTATTTCAACTTGTCTTGATGACTAATTTTTCATTAGTTCTCTTATCTCTTGTTTTGATTATATAGATTCATATTTCTCATCAACATAAGTGTAATCTTCAGGTAGTTTTCCCTTATATGTGGTCCTATGTTCAATATTTTTGCATGAGTTTCCAATGATTCAATGTAATCATATAGGACCTCATGTTCATTATCAATATTTTCATTATCCTCTACTTGAATCACAATAGGACTTTAAACTTTTTGTTGCTTATCATTTTTTAGAGGTATAGCCACCTCCTCTTCTCTTCTTACCTATCTTGACATAGATATCGTTATTATTTTTGGAATTGATTACAGATTTGTATAATCTTGTATGTGTGTCTTCTCTTGGATATGTACATGTTATGGTTCCTCATGTACTTTCTCTTCATTATCATTATGTTCCATAGTTTATTTTTCCTTTATTGTAACAAAATGAAGCCTCTTGAGAAAAGATGACCATGTTTCATGCATTTTAGTAAGCTCCTACCCAATGTAATTGATCATAATAATCATTTCCTACCCAATTGAAAAGGAAAATGATAATAATTTTTTTATTATGAAAATGATTATTATGATCAATTACATTTCCTACCCAATTGAAATGATAAGTTCCCTTGGTGGTTGGTGGTGAACCTTGGCATTGCACCAAGAATGATGCAACTCCCAGAGGTGGCCCTACTTTACTTTATAAACCTGGGGTTCGTACAAACTTGGAGGTGATAGTGCTATATACATAGCAGATGCATTCTACTCATGTCATCCTCTTCTGAGCTCTACGAAAGGGTGCTATTTCTAGGGTTTCTAGGTGAAGTATATCACACTTATAAGTTTATACCTAGGCCTACAAAAGATTCAAATCCATTACTGTATCAGAAATACAAGAGCTATTCTACATAAATAAATTACATCTAACTACTCTGCAATGAAAGAATTCTACACATTAAGCTATGATAAGAAATGGAAGCAAACTAGGCATCTTGCATGAAGTAAATTGATGAATTGAATTGCATAAAGGAAACTAAAATAACCACACTTTGTTGGGCCAAATGGCTAAAAAAACTCTATCTACTTCATTTTATATCTATCATGCTTTTAATCATGCAACTAATCATTCCCTAACTATGCTTGTAAATGCAGTTTTTGGCAGCTAGGAGGAGAAAGTGCTAAGGTGGCTTATGAAGGGATTGAAATCATGGGTGCAAGGTTGAAGGTGTATAGGTGGTTTTGGCAGGTCTAGATGAGGTGTGTTAGCACAGAAAATGTTAATGGTGTAATCACCATTGTGTCGTTGTTTTGAAAAAAAAATTAATGTCCTAATCCATGTCCAAGTTTGAGTCATTTCCAATAAAGGTAAAAAAGAGTCCCAACATCAAGGTATTTTTAAGTGAATAGGTGTCATTAGTGTTTTTGAGTCATAAAATAAGTTAAAATAACTATGTTGACTTATGTTAGTGCTGAAGGTCAGTCGTTTTTTGGGTAATAAATTTGCAGTCATCTTGTCTGGAATAATAACTACCTTTGTTGTGATTTCATTGTCAAAATAGTAATGCAATAAAGGGCAGTTATTTCTCAAAATTGAAAGTTATATATTTCACACAGTGAAAAGCACAGCTATTTCACTGAGATTTGGGTTATCTCAATTCAGAGGTAAAGGCAGTTTTTCATCAAACATATAGGAGTAGCAAAGAATGTTTAAAGGCAAGGACCATTCATATTTGAATATCATTGAAAACCCTTATGCTATGAATATAATTGCTCTTTTAATTGAGTTAAATTTTTATTCGATCCAAGGGGATTATTATTAATGAATGGTTAATTTACCTAGCCTGCTAACCTGTAGCTATTTCACTTAAGACAAGCAGAAATCATAGTATGAGGAATCTTACATTTAATGATAATGTGGAGTGTGAAGCTTAGTGGTATGACTTGATGCTTGTTTTTTAATTATTTCAAAACATGTCATTACACCTTGCCATAATTACAGGCGTGAAATTAGAGAAGAGATCTCGGTGTTCACTCAACCTAAGTCCTCTGTGCAAGCTACAGGTAAACAGGTACCACTCCTACAGCAAGCAGTTTCAATTTTCAAAGCAAGAAAATCAAGGCTTCGTGGACAGTATTACAACCAAAGTTCAACAATTGTGTTTGTCAGCAGTTTAGTTGTTAGAAAAATGGGGAAAGTAGGAAATGTCAATAGGTCAAAGCCAGCTAATACAAGATTCATGGATGCTAGGGATAAATCATAGTTCAAATCTGCTAGTTAGTATAAATTCCTGCAAAATTTTTCTGGGGAGAACGTGGCTCTAGCTCAGGCTTTCGCCGAGACTTTCGATGGTGAAAATGTCGAATTAGGCAGAAAAAAATTCAACATTTCCGAAGCCATCATAGCCCATGCAACCAAACTTCTGCAACTAGTGAACGTTGTTTTAAAATCAAAGCACTGTGTGAAGAAGTAAGTTCTTACCTTAAGCCTGAATATGCTAATATTAAGTGGAATCCAACTATTCACATCTCTTGTTTTAAGGCTGAGTGGTAGCTTTTATTACCTCAGTCCAAAAATAAATCACATGCGAAGGGATTTTTTCTTCTGTTCATTGTTATCAGTTAAGATTCCTTGCTCACATCTCATGAGATAAACCTCTGAACCTACCCTATTTTTTGTATAAATCTCTGGTCAAAATGTCTCTCAAGCTATAGAAAATTCCAAACTACTCCTTGCACAATTTGTATCACGGAGAGCTTATTAAAATTTTAATTGTTTATCATCTCAGAAAGAAGAAAATTACTTGGGATAGGTTTTTAAGAGAGGAAGGGTGGCACTGCCATTAGCTGGTTACCAGCCAGGATAGTGGCCTTTATCTAAAATTCAAATAACCTAACTCTGAATCTATATCTAGTAAGTGGGACACAAATATTTATTTAGGTTAAAAGGCATCCCTGTTAAGGCTATAGACGCCTATTGGCAGCAGGGCCATGCCTGTGGTATCAAAGTTAATTCTACATTATGATTTACTTGGTTGTTTTTATCTTTTCCCTGAACTCACTATCACATCTCTCTAAGAATGGCTTTAATATCCTTCAACAGTGTGCTTTGGAGTTATATATTTCAGAAATAATTTGGTTTTTATGGATGTGAGACCCTTAGTGCAGGTATTCACTTTGCTTGAATAAGAAAATCTTCAACTGTATGCTTGGGTAATGTTAAGACAATCATCCTCGGAAGGTATAATTTTGCAATATTTATTTTTCCCTAATTCCGATCCATTTTAAGGCCTTGGTTTTTAAATAAAGTCACTTTTACTTTTAATAATGAGGGTATTGAAAGTGAAGACATGCTACTTTGGATTACTCTTGAGGTGCTTTGTGAAAATTCTTATGGTTAATCATTTTAGGATGACATTATCTCTGCAGTAACAAGATTTTTAAGCATTCCTTTAATAGCCCTAGCATTAGTTACTCTTTTGGAATAATAAAACTCTGTATTAATGTCACTATATCCCTGGTCACTACTTTTCTTATCTTATTGATGCAAAGGAAGATGACATCTGATGAAACTTACTTACATGCTCTCACAATTAGCCCTATGGTTCAAGTCAATGAAGCATGACTTTAATATAGAAACCCTACCTCTTCAGTCTTTGGTCTGTGTCAAAGTTTTTCCTTGCATGAGAACATGCAAGATGATAGGCATGGGGGGGGAGAGATGTTAGGAAAAAAATGATGTGAATTGTCAAGTTTGATTCATATTTTCACCCTATGCTTACTCATGGTTCTCACTATAATTTTTCACAATTGTTGGGCTTGGAGCATGATAAGGTAAGTGTTCATTATTTAACGTATTTCCTTTATTTCGATAATATTTGCATGTAAAGAAATATTGATGATGATGCTTATGTTTTTTTCAGGAAGCCGTATGAAATCACACATGCATCAGCATTTTCAAGATAATGTGGATATTGAGACCTTTTTCCTTCTTCGGTAAATCATATCAGCAGTCACATCAGCTCGAGCCATTCCATCATTTACTTCATCTGGAAGTACCAAGGACATAAACAACAAGGGTAAAACTTGAGGTAGAGCCTAGAGGTGGCTTAAGATTCTTTAATCGAATAGAGACTTAAGAAATCTTTGATGATTAACCACCGCATATTCTGTATGTCTGGTTTTCCATATACCCTCCATTTGCATGCTACTCTAGGTCATAATCATAATGGTTCATGTAAACAAAAGCAGTAACTATAATTCCTTCCACTCCTACATTCACACATATTGTCATTTGAATCCAATAGAGGATGAATTCATTGTTTCCTTTCATAAAGAAACCATCCATAAGCATTGGCCTCGCGAAAATAGAGCATGCAAGCATATGTCTTCCCATCTCCATCACCACCTCATCTCATCAACCATTTCCATTGTCACCTATCATCCTATTCATCATTTTCCTCCTACCATATCTATTTTTTTCCCTCGATTTGTATCACTCTTAAAATCAAATCTATGACAATCAAATCTTCATGCAGTGTTTCTCCACAAGACCTAACCCTACCTAAAAAGCCATGATGCCATAAAAACCTAGATATGAGGAAAGTATTTGTTTGCATGAGGAAATTAAAAACCTCAGGCATGGGGGGATGTTGGGCCTTGTATATGCCCATGTTTTCATCATGAAACATCATTGTTTATACCCTAAAACCCTAGGTTTTTAGCCCGTTCTATACCCTAATTCCGTCACTTGCCGCCAAATACTCTATATGGTTGATTATCATCAGTTTTATTCACTTCTCTATGATTAAAGATGATTATTTCATGTTTTTACTGATGACAGCTTTTTTGAAGTACATTTATCACAGGGTTCCATCTTTGAAATCCCTCACAAGCCAGTTAAGTATGAGAATGCCTAATTTAGGGAGTTGGCACTTTCAACGGGCTTCTGGAGAAACCGAGAGAGGTTATTATCAAAAATGATACTATGATACCTCTCCATAAGTTGGAGTTCCACCCATCTCACTCATATGGGTCTCTAGAAGGAAATTACCCAATTTGTCCAAATATGTAAAACATTCTAAACTGCCAACTTCCGCATCGATTTCTGTGCAGATGAAGGAAAAGGAAGAAGTTTGGGCACATGGGTTTTGATCCAATATATCCAATTTACTAGTCATATAATATTTTTTCAAAATAATATACAGTTTGAGAGATATTTAAGGGGATTTTAGGCTAATTTATGTAAAACTCGGAATTTCCAGAATTGTCAAAATCTCCCAAAACAACCCTGTTTTGGATATTTGGTCAAAGGTAGATTAACCTACTAGAGATCATCACATCATAGTTTTTAGAATCAATTTAATCCTATCTCCATGGCTATGAATGGAGCGTTGTTGAGCAACAAAGCTTGGAATGGACAATGTAATCAGATTTAGATGAGTTAAGTAGCATAGTGATCTTTTGATCTGATCTGCATAGATCACTTTCTATTTGTAATTATTAGGCTGTGATTATAAAGCCTACAAAAGAGACATATCAATATATAGACATCTAGGGCAGGTATTGCAATTCAATTTCGTAATCAAGACTTGAAGATTGAGATTTCATCCTCTGTTAATGAAAACTAAAGTTGTGATTTAACAGGTTGTGTTATTAATTTGATTTTGGAGTGTTGTGGATTTTGTATGAGTTCCTGAGGTATATTTGTTGAAGCATAGCTAGTCTCTATAAATACTAAGCTTCTTCGGGTGTGGCAAGGGCCCACCACAACCAGATCATCTCCTGTAACTATAGCTAGAGGTAATTTGTAAGTGTGTTTGATTAATTTCTTATTTCTTTACAGTTGTTCTTAGAAGATCGATTTTTCTTTCTCACTTGCGTTGATGATCGGATTGTGTTTTTATGAAATGAATGATTTCATATGATAGTTTTATTTGAACAGATAGAGTGTTTACATTATAGAGTTGCATAGTGAAGGTTTCAAGAATAGTTGTTGTAGGTGTGCGTCTAATTTGTTTACAAGTTCTACTCCTAGGAAATTACATTCAAATTTTTCCAGCGTTGTTTTTTAGACATGAATTCCATTTGCAGAAATTTTTACCTAAATTAGTCTTGAACCTGAATGAATCTTCTTGTATCTCTCTTGGAAAATCAATCGAATAAGGACAAGTCTCTGTGATTTATCAAGTGTGAAAAGACAGAGTGTGGTTGAACGCATCAAATTTAAATTATTATTGGTTAATTAGAATAGGACAGAAGCAATTTAATGATATAATCATAACTCCATATCCTTAGCATCAAAATCAAACATGAATACCCTTCATGCAATGCAATTTAGCCATGATAAATTAATGTTGAGAAGTACGTATTGGTCTTGTTAATGTCATTTCTTGAATTTTCACCAGAAGCCAGAATGCAAATTAGAATAATAGGTGTAATTGCAAGTGAGAACAAAGATCCCAAAATTTATTTGCTAAATTAGATTTGAATTCAAATTGTTTTATGAAACAGAGTGTGGATTGAAGGAGCGATCAAAGCATCAAACGGTCTCCATACTCGTTCTGAAAACATAATCTTCCATCATTTGTTGTGCATAATTCAAGATAATGTCAATAGGATCTGCCTTCTGTCACTTAAACCTAGCAATCGGATTTCATTTGTTGCCAACCGTAAGCTTGCAAAAGGATTTTTAGAGAATTTTTTTAGTGTGTTAATTAAGTCAAAATATTTTGATTATTTCTTAGTGCCAGTGTTCATTTTCATTGTCAATAAAAGCATTTAGTCAATAGGAATGATAGCTTAGGGTTTCATTCTAAATGCAATATTGTTGAACTTGGTGTGTGTGTAAGCAAGGTAAGTTTTTAAGGTATTTTCTGAATTTATAAAATAGATTAGGGTTTTTAATATTCTATGCAATTTGGGAATTTTCCATCACATAAGAGTGAAGTATGATGAAGTGATTTTAGCCTTTACAACTTAGTTTAGAAGTGATTGTTGGCTTGAGACTTCAGAGCGTTGTCTAAATTAGCTACATTGCAATTTGATTGAAGTAGGTGAATGATTTCCCATTGAGATTTGCATTAGCCTATTAATCAAAATATTAGTTCCCAGGATTAATTAAGTTTCCATTACGATATCTTAGTGCAGTGTGTGCGCTTGCTTAAATTAGTATACCTTATCTTGTTGGTCAGGAAAGTAGAGTATTGATTGCTAAAGGCTTTTTGAGAAATTAGGGGATTTTTGAAGTATAAAATAGGTCTCCTAATGAAATTATAAAATAATAGTGGAAATAATAAAATAAGATTTGATTACATCATCAAATTTTAGAGGGAAAAAGGAAAAAACTACTTTTTCAACTCATATTTTCAACTTATCTCCCAGATTTTTTACTCAAATTTCAAGCGGGAGTATTCATTGGATACAAAATTTAATTCCTCATCCAAGAATTACACATGTTGCATACTTTCGATGGACCATTCTACATGAAAAATTAGAAATACATGAAAAACGTGATTGTAATCACGTTTTTCCATGTATTTCTCATTTTTCACATAGCAAGGTCTATCGAAAGTATGCAACATGGGTACTTTTTAGATGAAGAATTAAATTTTGCATCCAACGAGTACTCCTACTCGAAATTTGAGTAAAAACTTTGGGAGATAAGTTGAAAATACGAGTTGAAAAAGTAGTTCTACTATTTTATTATTTTTTAATATTTTTATCCTTTTACTTAAAAATGGTGAATCATCCCCCATGGTTGACATCATCATCTTGAATATTATTGGTACTTATAAATTTTATTTTGGTTGTACATTTTTCTTAGGAGGCCCATTTTAGACCTCAAAATTCCCCTAATGAAAATTGCCAGAGTTCGGTTTAATGGTTTGACTAACGTCAACTGCAATTGTAATATGATTTCTTGAGTACAGATGCATGCTTAAAAAGTTTAGGTTTATCTCAGTTGATTTTAGAAGTAGAATTAGGGTTTGAAGAATGGAATTGTCATAGAGTAGATCATAGACCGAGCATGAAATATTGAGTTGTCCACTTTGGTTGATAAGTGTGTGAAACAAACATTTCAAATAGTTTTGATGTTGTAA
Organism: Pinus albicaulis; assembly: GCA_034641835.2. Lineage (NCBI taxonomy): Eukaryota > Viridiplantae > Streptophyta > Pinopsida > Pinales > Pinaceae > Pinus > Pinus albicaulis. The sequence goes on from CM076579.1 coordinate 720,547,344, forward strand.
TCTCTTGTTTGATGTCAAAGTAGTGGAATTGGTATAAAGTGTCTTATCCTAGGGTTTAAGTAAGGAAACCATTAGTAACTGTCAAATTCATTATGTGAGCATAAGATCAATTTGTAGGTGCATTTAGATTAATCAACTTTTTCCAAGTGTGGCTTATGAAAGTTAGAATTAGGGTTCTCGAATTTTTGCAAGAAATATTGAATTGTTAAATTGAATTTTGTTGAAGACTAGGTATTTTCTTTAGAGTAATTAGGTTTTGATTTCATTTCAATCACGAGATGAATTAAGTAAAGGGTTAAGTGCTTAGGTCAAATTCAATTATTGATCCTTCTTGGAATGATGAACTGATCTCTTTTCTGCAATTGTGTGTTTATGATTATTTATGTGCCTTGACTCTTAATTAATTATCATAAGGAATCATTAAAACTCTAACCTACAAACGGAATCAAGAAGTGCAGTGCATCTCGTGTTTATGAGCCCGGATTGACAAATTAAATATTAAGAGCTTTAATTCACCAGTTAAAACTCTCAACAATGAGCATCCCACTATTTATTTAGGTTGTCATGTCCAAGACCAAAATGATGGTAACTCACAGCCTTCTACCTGTCACTCAATATACATGAAAAATTGTTGCATAATTTTCTGTTAGATTATATAGATTCCCACAATCTCATGCCAAAGAAAGTGATGGATGAATTGGGATTAGAGATCACCAAGCAATACCATGACCTCTACACCTTTGACTCCAGAAAATTCAAATGTATAGGAGTGATTAAGGACTTGGATGTTTCCCTTACCTAGCTTCCTATGAAGAGCTTAGTGATGGACATTGTGGTTGTCGACATTCCTTCTAGATTTGGGATGCTACTTTCCAGATCTTGGTCTAATAAATTGGGAGGTACCCTTCAAATGGACATGTCATATGCTACCATCCCTATATTTAGAGGGGAATTCAGAAGGTTGTATAGGGAAACCCATATGGCCTACATCATTAGTGATCAGTGCAATTCATCAAACCATCCCATATATACTAAAGAAAAGGAATTGGGGTCATCAATTCTGCACCTTGCTACTGATGATAATGATTTCTAGCCCAAAATAAGTGAAAAATATCACTTTGAAGGTGCAAATGAGCATCATTTAGAAGGAGGACAGATCTAGAAATTGTACTTTGATGGAGCCTCATCAAGAGAAGGATCGGGAGCCGGTGTAGTCCTCATTTCTCCTACTCAGCAGAAGGTAACGGTATCATACAAACTGCAATTTTCTACCACTAACAACACTACTGAGTATGAAGCACTTGTGTTGGGTATGAAGGCAGCGAAAGATTTAGGAGCATAACAGCTAATTTCTTTTGGTGATTCAGAGTTGGTGATTAAGCAAGTGAAAAACAATTACCAAGTGAAAATTTTTAAACTGAAAAATTATAGGAATGAAGTCTGGGATTTTATTGAGCATTAATTTTCAGCATTTAATATAATTTTGTCACTAGAGAAGAAAATAAAATTGTTGATTCACTAGTTATTGCTACTAGTAATTTCTAAGTTCCTCTAGATGTCAAGGCAACCTATGATGTTCAAATAAAAAACAGACCTTCAATTCCTGATAGCATCAAACAATGGCAAGTATTTGAGGATGACAAGGAAATTCAGAAATTTTTAGAGTGTGTTGAAGAGTTTGCAGACATACAAATTGATGATGAGCAAGACATTGTTGAAAACCAAAATAGTAGCCCTTTTAAGAAAACTATGGCTGGGAAGAACATTATAGATTTGAAAACTAACTTTTTCCTTTAGAAATATTGTTCGATAATAATGATTTTTTTGTCAAGCCTGAAAGCAAAGTTGATGGAGAGAGTACAATAGAATATAACATTGGTACAAAAGATTAGCCAAAATTAGTCAAAGTGTCCAAATTTCTTTCTCTTGAAACCAGAACAAAATATATCAAACTGCTAAAAGAATTTGCTGATATTTTTGCATGGCCTTATAGTGAGATAAAAACTTATTATAGGAGCATAATGGAGCACAAGGTTCCTTTGAAAATATATGCAAATCCTGTAGCACAAAAAATAAGACACATCAATCCCATGTTTCTCCCAATCATTGAGAAAGAAATCAGAAAATTATGGGAAGCAAAGATAATTCTGCCTTTGAGATTTTCTAACTCGGTAGCTAATATAGCCCCGGTCCAGAAAAATAATGAAGAGATAAGAATTTATGTCGATTTTTGCAACCTGAACTGGTGTTCATTGAAAGATAACTATCCACTACCCAAGATGGATTATATCTTGCAGAAGGTTGTAAGATCCAAAAGATTGTCAATGATTGATGCCTTTTCAAGCTATAATCAGATTTCAGTTGACAGGTAAGGCAAAGAAAAGACATCATTTACCACACCCTGGGGCACATTCATGTACAAAAAAAATTCCATTTGGTTTGATGAATGCAAGCACAACCTTTTAGCGGGCAACGGATATTGCCTTTGCGGGAGAAAGGGACAGATTTGTAGTCATTTATTTGGATGACATCACAATCTATTCAAAATCCGATGAAGACCACTTGAAACATTTGAAACAAGTTATTGAAAAATGCAGAAAGTTTGGTTTGTCCTTGAACAGAAAAAAGTCATATTTTTTTGTCCAAGAAGGTAAGTTATTGGGACATACTGTAATAGAAAGTGGCATCTATATTGATTCGGGGAGAGTAAAAGCTATTCAGAAAATTGGTTTGCCAAGGAATAAAAATAACTGCAGTCATTTTTAGGGAAAATCAATTTTTTGAGGTGTTTTTTTCCTAACTTTGCAGAGCTGATCAACCACATATATGTCTTGCTGAAAAAATATGCAGAATTTAAGTGGCGAGATGAAGCAAAGAATTATTTGTCAGCAATTAAATATGCTTTGACTGAATTTTTAGTTTTGATTAGTCCTAACTTTGAAAAAGGTTTTCTAATTTTTTCATATGCTTCAGAAGAAACAATTGCAGTTTTATTACTACAGAAGAACAAGGAAGGTTTAGAGCAGCCAATTTCATTTTTCAGTCGTGCTTTAAGGGATGTTGAATTAAAGTACATCTTGACTGAAAAACAAGCATATGCACTAGTTAATGCTTTGAAGTCTTTTTGAGTTTATGTGCTGCATTAAAAAATAGTTGCTTTTGTGCCCAATATCACTGTTAAAGATGTGTTGCTGCAACTAGATACAGATGGCGGAAGGGGACAATGGCTGACCCCAATTCTATAATTTGATGTCGAAATCAAACCAACTAAATTGATAAAAAGTCTGGGCTTGGCTCGCTTGATGGCTGAATCTAACTACAAAGCTTTAAATATGAATGTAGAGGTAGTTGAAGGAGAATATGGAGAACGTATTACTAAATATCCTAAAATATTTAATTCAAATTGGTACAAGGATATAGTTTACTTTTTGTTAAATTTAAACTGTCCACCTAAAATGGAGAAGTGTAAAAGGAGAGCTTTTAAATTGAGAGTTGTGAAGTATTGCATTTTGGAAGACCATCTTTACTGGAAGGATCCTGTTAGAGTTTTATTAAGATGTGTAAATGAAGCAGAATCCCAGGAGATTATGACAGAGATACATGTAGGAGTGTGTGGAGGGCATTTGTATTATTGGCCAACTCTTTTCTCTGATTTTTTTGCCAAAGTTAGGAGTTGTGTCGAATGTCAGAAATTTTCTAGTAAAAATAAATTGCTACCATTACCTCTCATTCCTATTTCAGCAAATGTTCCTTTCCAGCAGTGGGGGCTAGACTTCATCGGTGAAATTCATCCACCTTCATCAGGACAACATAGATGGATTCTCATAGCTACAGAATATTTCACTAAATGGATTGAAGCTTTACCAACTAGGAATGCTACTGATATGGTAATTATAAAATATATGTTGGAAAACATTATGTCAAGATTTGGTTCTCCACAGAAATTAGTAAGTGAAAATGCAATGGCCTTTAAGTCCACCAAGATGTACAACTTTTGTCAGCAATATGGGATTGAATTAACTCATTCCATGCCTTATTACCCTCAAGAAAATGGATTAATCGAGTCATCCAAAAAAAATTTGGTGAGGATCATTAAGAAAATGTTGTCTGAAAATAAGATAAATTGGGACACTCAGCTGATACATGCTCTATGGGAAGATAAAGTAATTAGTAAAAAATCCATTGGAATGTCTCCATTTCAGCTTGTATATGGTATTGATGTTGTAATTCCTTTGCAATTAGCTCTTCCTGTGATGAATTTCGGCAAGATGAAGTTGATAATGAAAATCCAGTCCAAAGGATAATGCTAGAGTTGATAGAGGCACACCAAATCAGAAAATCATTGCTAGAAAAAGTACAGAAGTATCAGGCTAAAATAAAAATAAAAATTTGACAAAAGACCAAATCAACAATTGTTTCAGGAGAATGATTTGGTGCTACGTTGGGATGTTACTGAGAGAAGACCATGGAAACCATGGTAAGTTTTACAATTTGTGGTTTGGGCCATTCAAAATTGTTAAAGTTTTGGAGAACAATACTTTACTGCTCAAACATCTAGATGATGATCAGCTGACTGGAGGCCCAGTCAATGGTCATTTTCTTAAGAAATTAATTATTTATTAAGTCAGTTGAGTCGCTCCATTGTAAATATCTGGTGTGATGTGTCAATAAACTCCATGCCCAATGGTACTTATATCTATATATATGGTCAGTCTTGAGTCCAGTATGTCAATGGTCAATTCTAATATTTATTTTCAAGAAATCTTATAAGTTTCAAGAGCCTTTGAGGCACTGAGTCTACAGTCCTTGAAGCCTCACAGGGAGGACTTCATCCCCAATAAGAGCCACTGTTAGCACTAAAAATTTTAATGGTGTAATCACCATTGTGCCAGTGTTTCAATTTTTTTTTAATTTCCTAGTCCATGTCCAAGTTTGAGTCATTTCCAATAAAGGTAAAAATAGTCCCAACATCAAGGTATTTTTAAGTGAATAGGTGTCATTAGTGTTTGAGAGTCATAAAATAAGTTAAAATCACTATTTTGACTTATGTTAGTGTCGAAGGTCAGTCGTTGTTTGGGTAATAAAGTTGCAGTCATCTTGTCTGGAATAATAGCTACCTTTGTTGTGATTTCATTGTCAAAACAGTAATGCAATAAAGGGAAGCTATTTCTCAGAATTGAAATTTATATATTTCACACAGTGAAAATCGCATCTATTTCACTCAGATTTTTGTTATCTCAATTCAGAGGTAAAGACAGTTGTTCATCAAGCATATAGGAGCAGCAGAGAATGTTTAAAGGCAAGGACCATTCATATTTGAATACCTTTGAAAATCCTTATGCTATGAATATAATTATTCTTTTAATTGAGATTAATTATTATTCGATACAAGGGGATTATTATTAATGAATGGTTAATTTACCTAGGCTACTAACCTGTAGCTATTTCACCTAACACAAGAAAAAATCATAGTACGAGGAATCTGATATTTAATGATAATGTGGAGTGCGAAGCTTATTGGGATGACTTGGTGCTTGTTTTTGAATTATTTAAAAACATGTCATTATTCCTTGCCATAATTGCAGGTGTGAAATTATAGAAGAGAGTTTGGTTTTCACTCAACCTAAGTCTTATGTGCAGGCTACAGGTAAACATAGACCACTCCTCCAGCAAGCAGTTTTAGTTTTCAAAGCAGGCAAATCAAGGCTTCGTGGATAGTATTACAACCAGAGTTCAACAGTTGTGTTTGTGAGTAGTTTAGTTGTCGTAAAAATGGGGAAAGGAGGAAATGTCAATAGGTCAGAGCCAGCTAATACAAGATTCATGGATGTTAGGGCTAAATCATAGTTCAAATCTGTTGGTTGGTATAAATTCCTGCAAAATTTTTATGGGGATAATGTGGCTCTATCTCACGCTTTCACCGAGACTTTCGATGGTGAAAAGGTCAAGTTAGGCAGCAAAACATTCAACATTTCTGAGGCCATCATAGCCCATGCAACCCAAACTTCTGCAATTGGTGAACATTGATTTAAAAGAAAAATGCTGCGTGAAGAATTAATTTCTTACCTTAAGCCCGAATATGCTAATATTATGTGGAATCCAACTGCTCACATATCTTGTTTTAAGGCCAAGTAGAAACATGTTATTACCTCAGTCTAAAAATACATCACATGCGAAGGGAGGTTTTCTTCTATTCATCGTTATTAGTTAAGATTCCTTGCTCACATATCAGGAGATAAACCTCTGAACCTACCCTATTTTTTGTATAAATCTCCGCTCAAAATGTCCCTCAAGCTATAGAAAATTCCAAACTACTCCTTGCACAATTTGTATCACAGAGGGCTTATTAAAATTTTAATTTTTTATCATCTCAGAAAGAAGAAAATTACTTGGGATAGGTTTTTAAGAGAGGAAGGGTTTGGTAACATTAATTCCAGAAGAAGGGTAGGGAGGCCAAAGAAAAAATACATCCATGAGAAAACTAGTGTTGCCCCTGTTTCACATAGTTCACCATCTAACTCTGTACATTCATCAGTCTTCTGTAAAATTAACCCTACCTCTATCTCAACCAAAAGGCTAACCGGAAGTTTAAGTAGAAAGGCTACAAATCCTATTCCTACACCAACAGTATCACCAGTTGATGAATTTTATGTTAGTAGCTCACTTAGGGAACCCCAAACCCTAAGGTATTTCATGGATGAATACAAGAAGAAACTGCAACAGAAAAATGAAAAGTCTCCTAAGAAGCCATTGTCAAAAGACAAAGAACAAATTTCCTCCTCTTCACAAAGCCAGCCTATGAAGAAACTCTTCATGGAAGAAGAACCAGTGGAAATCAACCCTGGACTTCTTGCACCTAAGCATGTTTTGTCACCAATGGAAGTCAACCTTGGTATGAAAATTTCAAGCCATCTTCCTGATTCATCTCATCAAGTACAGCCAAGTAGTGGCACATCTCTCATAGAGTCCACCCTCTCTCATGTTTTTCTTTCTCTTAAGAAATCCAAACAGAAAATGATAGAGCTTGTCATAGAAGAAGAGCCTACTCTGGCTAAATTAGTTTCCTCCATTTATTATTCTATCAAGAAGAGGAAGAAAAATGAGATACACTCTTATTCCTCCTATGAAGACAGCAGTGACCCTGAGTACACAGAATCAGAAGGTGAGATGGCAGAGTCTAGTAAATTCATACATGGAGGAAAGAGGTCCAAATTCATCCCTAATCCCTATGTCAAGAGACCTCAAACTAGATCCAAAAATAAACTCAGGCTAAACACCAAGTTGATTTCCAATACTAAACTAAGAGATGAAATTATCAACATTGAAGAGAGCCCAGAAGAAAAAATTGAAAGGAAGAAGAAAACTCAGTCAAAGAGTCAAGCACAGAGAAAGAAGTCTGATAAAAGGGTGACTAAAGCAGAGGCCATTAGAATTTTTGCCTCTATTCTTGACCTTTGATGAATGAAGAACAAGGTTGCCTTGGAGAAAATTTTTGGGTTAAATGTTCCATGCTTTCCGGATATAGCTACCTTTTCTGCGAAGGTAGCAATTATTTTAAAATATCAACATGTGATGGAAAGAGGCTAATTTTTTGTTTGAATCATGATGGTGACATTAAACAGGTGAAGTGGAGGAGTTTTTCAGTTGCAATAGATGCTTCTAGGTGTCATGTATCCAGTATTCTCTGAAATACCATGATTCTGTTTTGCACATTTGAAGGAAACAGCCATATGTCATTCCCACTATTTATACACTTTTTACTGAAGATTGGTTGCACCAGAACAGGAGAGTGATCCTCAAATAGGCTACCACCTCATACAACCATTTCAGAGTGACAACCTTCATGATGCCTTCATGATGTTTATCTTGTTTTTAATATAGCACTTTGTATTTAAGATTATTAATGGATAAGCCTCACCTCTTGCACGAGGTTGTAATGACTTTTGAAATAGATTTACCTTTTTTTGTGGAGATGAAAGTATCATATTTTGTATATATATGCCAAACTGATATGAAGTAAAGGTTGGTGGTTTTAGAATTTTTGACTCATATGATCTGTAATATTTTTTGTGAATGAAATGGAATGATACTATTGAGGACTTATTACCAATTTGTTGTGTGTATTGTCAACTTTACTTGTGTTTCCATATATCCTCTCTTTCAGTTACAGTTTGCAAACCATTATGCTATTATGTGTTCATATCAGTCTCTTAAACATGTTATGTGTTTTATCAGTTTTTGTTAGTCTCACACAGTGAGAATTATCGGAAAAATAAATGTTATAACAGTGGAAGAGAATCACTCATGATAGTTATTCTTCATGATATTTCAGTGAGAATCTTGTTAGACTAGAAATAGCTTTCTCTTAATGGAATATTGTCAAACTGCTACTTTTGTGAATTTCTACCAAATGTAGTAGATTTATGTTTTACAGACCTATTGTTTCCTCTCTCATCTTGCAGTTTCCTCTCCTCATAGGCTACAAACTTGCACTCTTCTACCACATCAAGTTACAATATCCTCATTAGTAGAATTGTGGATTTGACTAAAATCTCTTTTCAATTGAATCAAAGTTTATACCACCTACCAATCTCATAAAACAAATCTTTAAACTTCCTTAGATTTTAGGATGTTTCTAGTCAGGCGCTTGCTGCATTCCAAGTATTGATTCCAGTGCCAACAAGGTGGATGGCGGTTTCTGGGCTTAAGGAGGGGTCCACTGATGCTGCTGCAAGTGTTGTTACAAGTTTCCTATAGTGCTAGAGGAAAGTCCTGAATTGCTCTAAGAAATTGTCTGTGATTTCTCTAAGAAATAGTGGAAGGTGGCCAACCCCTTGGCCAATCTCAAAACCTCTTGAGAAGCATGTCTTGCACCTCTAGGGTTTGCTCATGGTGTGAAGATGAAAAATTGGAAAATAGTACTGATGGCAATTTGATGAAAAGAAGGCTGATAAAAGGTGAAAAATGAATTTGAAGGTGCTAGTGAAGTATTCCTTGGTTGTGCTACTTGAATCTGCAAGAAAACTTCCTGGTCATGCAACAAATATTGGAAAATTCATGATGAAGGGTGTTGGGGAAATTATATGTTTATAGTTTCCAACATTAAATTAACAATCTGGGACTCGTAAGCTTCGAGGCACAAGCACAGGTAACGCAGGATTAGAGCATATAACTTAAACTAGGGTATAGAATCAATTCAATTCCTAAGTACAGAATAGTTTTTTCTATGAAAGAACACACTGGTTACTCGTTGTAAAAGAACACATCATTCATTTGCCAGAAGGAAACTCTAATCTACCACTCATTTTCTGAAAAGAACACTCATCTAAGGAATTAAAAGAATCTCAATGTGACTCCTTCACGCTTAAAACTATTCTACGTGATGCAAAACAACAAACTTAAACCCCAGGTATGGAAAATCAAATTACTACTTATGAAATCAACTTCAGTACTTAAAATAGAAAATCAAATCATTCACATTGCTTGTAAAATCAAATCTAATGCTATTGTTGAGCAAAATTATATTAGTTAACCTATGATATTGAATTGCGTAAAACCAAAACAAATCACATTGCTCCTAAATTAATTTGAAATGTTGGACCTAAATTAAATTAACGCTGGAATGAAAACCTCACTGCTTACAGCTAAATCTCACTGCTCAATTTAATATTCAGAAACTAGAAATGAGAACTAGGATCACACAAAAGCTTTTTAAATGAAACTAACTTGTGAAATTAAAACATATTAGTTTCAAAGAACTCACACTACTAAAGAAATCACACAACTTATGTAACTCTGCTTCAATCTTGAATACCACTGCTAGAAAATAAATGGAAATGAATTTTTTATGCTTAAATAAACTCACACTTTTAACTGGAGAGCGTCAGCTCTAAATCACTTTTTTACACTATTCTAAACTACAAAATGCCCATAAAATGCACACATAGCAGTAGCTATTTTATTTTTGAATACAATTTCAAAGAATTTTTAATGCTAAGCAGCCTATGATTCATAATGCAACACACACTCTTTTCTTTGCACAATTCTATCAAATGTAACCGTGATCAATGTTGATTCAAAACTACATTCATTCAACAAACCATCAGTTTAACTAATGTAGACAAGAAAATATTCACTCGAAAACCTTCACCATAACTTATGAACTAATCACATATATGCACGAAATTGTTATACAAGTCAAGTTATGTTCTGTTCAATTGATAATTCATTTGCATTTGAATGAGCTCAGCATTTCTTATAAGAGACAAAGCATGGATTTGCATTAAATATTTAGGCCCAATTTTGTCACGAATGGTAATATAATATAAGGATTCATAACAGTTAATGAACATGATGCCACAAGGGATCACAAATATCCTGAAATCAAATCGGGGATCTATGAAATTACATTATAAATTTTATCGAATTCACATGTTGCTGGAACAAAAAATAGATATGATCACACAACTATCTACCTACAAACTAACAGAGAAGCTCGATCCTAGATTGTGGTGGGCTCTACCACACCTGAGTGAGCTAAAAACCTACAAAGGAAAAGAAATATAACGCATTCAAATTAAAAATTCATTGTAATCATACTCAAAACAATCTGAATTAACACATGACCATCATATCAACTGGAAGAAGTCTCAATTACATAATGAAAATGTTTGACAGTAGTTGATCTAAAGAAATAATGCGTAGCTGCCTCCATCTATATTTCTCCTCCCAACGTATGCTTTATAAGCAACCTTATAGTTACAAAATGGAAAATATTTTATGCAGATCAACCCCAAAAGATCCCTATGATAATTTCGATCTACAAATCTGATTACAATATTTAATCTTGGTTTGGTGTTCAACAATATTTCATTCATGGCTTCATGGATAAGATGTTGGAGATGATCTAGAATGGTCCAGAAGCTGCTACATAGAGATAATCCATATTTCCAACTGTATTTGACCCCTACAAAACAAGAACTTAACGGATAAGTACAAAAAATCCAAAACAAGGATGTTTGGAAGATTTTTACAAATCTAGATTTTCCGAATTTTTATATAAGTTGGCCCCGAAGAACTCTGCATATCTCCCAAACCGTAACGAATTTTAGAAAAAAAATTTACGTGTAAAATATTTACTATACTGGGACCACAACCCATGTTCCATAATTTCTTCATTCGCCTTTAGGTGCATGAAAATCGAGGCATAAGTTGGCAGTTTGAAATTTATTGCAGATTTGGGAAAATATGCTAATTTCCTTCTAGAGGCCGACATGAGTTACCTGGGTGAAATACAAGCTATGGAAATTTATTATAACATCATTTTTTACAATAACCTCTCTCGGTTTCTCCGGAATCATGTCAAAATTGTCAAATCCATAAATTATCCATTTTCGTACTCTACTAGCTTGTGAAGAAAGTCGGCGATGGAACACTGTGACAAACGAGCTTAGAAAGATAGTCATTATTAAATAATGAAATAATCATCTTTAATCATATAAAATCTAACAAACCTAATGATAACCAACCATAGAGTGTATTTGACGGCAAGTTATGGAATTATGGTACGGAACGGGTTAAAAACCTATGGTTTTAGGGTGTGAACAATGATATTGCATGATGAAAGCATGTGAATATACGGGGCCCAAAAAAGGGAATGTAAAAGATGACCTTAATTTGGAATCAAAACCTACTTTGGCCTATAAATAGAAATCTAACACAACATTCTAAACATGTTCATGGCACTACATCAACCTAATTATTCATTCCAAGAAATCATAAACTAAAAATAATTTTTTGCTTGTGAAGAAGGTCTACCCTCCTCAAGCTCCAATGAAAGATATGAGAGAGGGAGCCTTGAGACACATTTTTCTGTTTATAACCTATTCTACCAACATGTAAACAAGCTTAATCTACAACAAAGACAAATGGAAGAAAACTAAAAACAGTGAATTGAAAAGTAAGCAAACTAGCTAAAATGACATAAAAGTAAAGAATGAATACACAAGAGATATTAATGCCAATGTATTGGGCCCTAACCCACAAGCATAGCCCTCTGAAACTACATATGTGAAGCACAATCTAAATACTCATTTTATTGTAGAAAATAGTCTCATTACATCAACATGAAAGTCTCAAAAACCTATTACAAGAGCTAAGAGTCTATTAGCTTCCTTCAAAGTTCGAATCCTAATGAGCTCTTGCTCAACCCTATTTAACCTAGAGGGTAGCTACCAACAGCTCCCTAAAAAGTAGGTGATGTGTCCACTTTGACTGCAAGTGAAGTGTAGCTTTGGTGCACTTATCTTGAGTTTTCTTTGCTGTTTTTGATTTCAAGTTGTTGGAGGGAATCTCGAGGATCCCTTGGGTGCCTTTGGGAGTTAAGGAGGTGGAAAATCTGCCTAGAATCCCTCCTTGTTGTCTACTCCGAGCTTTAATAGAAAAATCTTCATAAAAAATGCAATATCTTCGTGATTTTCCTGCATTTAACTCATGTTAGCATTCAAAGTATGACAATCCTTTATCACCATCTACACTAGCAACATAAGACCATAATATAATTAAATGTGAGAAAAAGAGACTTAATAAGGAAAAAAGGTGACAATTAACCCCTCCAAATGTACCTAATGATGGATCTCATCATCACCCCCCTACCAAATGGTTTCTCATCCTCTGAGAAACTTATTCCTCCTTATGCATTTCTTTCAAAGCTTTAATGGACCCTATGACTTCCCAAGGAAGAAGTGTGGGATTCCCTTTAGGAGGGTAAAATCCATCATTCTTTTATACTTCATCTCGTTCTCTGTTCTGCTCATCTTGTTCTTTTCCATCACTAAGCCCCAGCAACAAGGGTGGACTGAGTTTCAAACCAAGCCACTGAATATTTTTGGCTTGCATGGCCCTCTTGTATAGTGGTGCTCTTTCTAGGACATCTCTCAATATTTATGGTGTGTGGTACTCCATTTTTCTAAGGCTGTGAAGGAGGTTTTTTCATCTCCTTTAACTAGCCATTATGCACTCATCTCCCAACAACCTAGAAACATCATCAAAGTGGGCCATGTCTTTCGCTTGTGTGTGGAGGTCCTTTTTGCAACTATAGGATACTTTTCTATCTTGAGATGGTTGTTGATGACTCCGCTAGGGTTGAATAGTTCTGCCCTAATGTGTAAAGGTTCTCTTTTTTTCTCTCCTCATAACCCTTCTTGCTTCTTGTTCTCTGGTGTCTTCATTAACCATCCATGATGCCAATTACATTAATTGCATGCCTCCCATCCTAGGATTGGGGTCCCAAATGATCAAGTCTGTAACCACAAGGTTGTGCATGTATAATTCTGTCATTTTTTCCTTATCTGCCATACTTGATTGGTTGCAAAAACCAATGAATTGTCTACAGTTCTGAAATGGTAGAATCCCTGAGAGGCCAGTTCTTTGATTTGAAATAGGAGTCACTTCTCCTTGAGGTAGACTGCATAATAATATGATGGATATCTATGTTGAATGGCCTCCATGCATAAATCTTCCATGGTGGCCATTTGTTTATCCTTTTGTTGAAGCTACTCCTGCAATGCTACATTCTCTGCTTGGGCCTTCTAAAGTTGCTCTTTCAACATGGAATCTCTGAGCCTAACATCAGACAAATTCTTCCCCAACTTAGCCACTTTTCCCTCCATGACCCCTATATCATGCACACCTTTGGATGTGGAAATATTCATCCAATGATGAGTGTGTGCCCTCTCCTCTTCCAACTGATAGAATAAAGGCAATGTGAACTTCTGAGGAATCAATCTTCCCCCTTCAGTATATGTGTATTACGAGCTAAGATTGGGTTGAGGGCTATGGTTTGGAACTACTGTTATATCTTTGAGGATTGGTTTTGGTGAGGTGGGCTCCTCCTTGTCATCTTTTTCTCCCTCTTTTTCATCGTTTCCTTCACCTTGTGCCTTTTCCTCAACTTCTTTGACCTCTTGCCCATATATGGTTGTCTTTTCTTCCTCAACCAAGGTCTTTTTCTCCAATTCTGGGTCTGTTGAAGTTTCTTGTAGCAAAGACAGAGTTTCCTGCATCAAACTTTGTTTTGCTTGTTGAAGACCCTGTTTTTCTTGTTTTTCTCTTTTTTCATTCTATTGAAGGTCTATGGGGGTTGCATGAGGCGTATGGGATGCCAACCTTTTGAGTGTCTTCTGATGTAGGTCACAGGTGAGGTGACCTCTTGCACCCTTCCTTCTTCTATCCTTATTTCATCATCTTTCTTTGGTAATTCCTAAATGGCAATAGAGCTATTGGTGGGAGTCTATGAGTTTCGTTGCCTCACTCTTTGACTCTTCCTAGTCCTGAAATACATAGGTGTTTACCTCTTCCTATTTTTTTACAGTTGTGCTCAAAGTGGCTAGAGTAGTAGCCACTTCCTGATCTGTAATGTCTGGCGACATGTTGGTGTCCTGAGGGGAGGTATCACTGCCTATAAAAGGGTCCAATCCTTTCTTTTCCTCAGTATTTTCTTCCTCCTTCCCCTCAGTCTTTTCTTTCTTCTTCCCCTCATCATTTTCTTTCTCTATCTCTATTGTCTCTATGTTTTCTGCTTCAATCTCCATTTCCTCTTTTTATTCCTCATCTTCAGCCTCTTGTTCTTCTTCTTCTACCTCCTCTTCAGCCTCCTCTTCTTCTTCTTCTACCTCCCTCTCTCTAAGACTAGAATTAGAGGTTTGTCCTGTTTGGGTGGCTATGAAGGCTTCCCTATCCACGTCTATGAAAGAGGACCAAGATACAGGGAGGTTTAATCTTCTCAAAGCATCATTCATTATTAGTTTTATAAGGCCATGATGGGCCAAATACTGGTATTTTCTCTACCTCAACTTATTTCTCATGTCATTTATTGAGTTCAGGAGGAAATGAGGGATGCTTAATCTCTGCTCTAGATGGATTTCTCCTTGAAACCTAATCTCATTCAACAACCTAAAATGGTACCCATAGACTACACTAAGTCTGCCTTCACAAGAAATGAATTTCATGATATGGAAGGCTACTTCATCCCATGGGTATGGAAGGCTTTCTCTCCTTACTCCATACTTGTCTTCAATGTATTCTTCCCTTGGCAAAAAGAAATGTTTCTTGGTTGCAATGCTTGGCATCACCATTTAACTCCTAAGGGCAAGGTGGTGACTCTGTTGATTAGTTCAAGTGATAGTGTGATGGCTAGGCCCCTAACCACAGTGGTGTCTCTCTCCTATAAGTGTAATTGCATAGCCAATGAAAATTCTCAAGCTATCTCCTCATCAAAACCTTTCAAAATATCGCAGAACCCTAGCCATTGGTGATTTCTGAAAAATTCCATGACTTGAGGATGTTGCCTAATTCTTTTAATGTTAGTGGGCTCCCTTCTGTTGAATCCCCCTCCCATTTTAATGGTTTTTATAGGAAGGTGGTGATATGTTTGAGATTTGTGTGAAGATTTCTTGGAGATGATGGTCTCAAACAAGACAAAAAATATTTTTACCCTTTAATTTCCAAATTATAACTTCTTGTGTGTAAATTTCATGGATAAATTTCAGTGATGGAGGATGGAAACCACTTACCTCTATCCTCTGGTTTTTTTTCTTGGTAGATGGTTGCCTTAGGAAGAAATTTCACCCACATGTGACTCTAGGTTTCCCTTTGAACCTTTGTTGATCTGCCTTTGTAGTTGCCTATAGCAAATCTTTGTTTCCTGTAGCACGACGGTGCATGCAAGCTCAAACTTCGATGTTTCTATCCTTGATGGCTCCCACTGCTCTTTTGCCTTTTCTGCTCTTCGAAATGCTCAACGAAATGGTGAAAATGAGGCAATACTCATCTTTATGGAACTTTTAACTAAATTTGAAGTGGGGTGATGTCTCGTACTTAACACGAGTTTTCCTCTTTCAGACCGTTGGTCCCACTCTAGTTAATGATTGCTTAGCCTCGTAATTACCTTCTTCATACTCTTTCACTCCATCGTGACTTGATTTTACTTGCGTAGGTGGCATGTAATTTTAATTTTCCTCTAGTTTAACTTTACGAAGGTAGCCAAGTTAACTGGCCACCTTTCTGCCTTTTAAATTTCTAAAACTCGACATTAAACCATTTTGGTAATTATGAATGCATAGAGAGAGGTGAAGGGACATATCTGAGCCTACTTGGTGATGGTGTGGTGCAAAATGAGCTAGTGCAAGGAGCTAGATGTGGTGGTTGCAGCCATGATCTTTCCTTTGATATATTTTTATTTTCTTGTTTTTTTCTGACTGATCAGCTTTTTCTGAGTGAGCTGCTTGTTTTTCTAAGTGAACTACTTAATTGTTTTCTTGTATTTTCTTCTTGCAGGTGTTGCATTGAGGTATTTAGGTGCCATGGTTGGTGTGATTTCTCTCCTGGAGTCTGTCGATGGTCTTTTGAATTCATCTCCATCAACTTTTATTCATCTTTTAGCCTTGTTGTGCCATACATAGATTTGCTACAGCAAAATTTCCAATTCCTGTAGAAGTCTTCTTCTTGCCTTTTCTTGATTCAACTTGCTTAGGAATTAATGGAGATGGATTATGGAGGCTACAAATGGATTCATGGAATGAATGGAGTGGTGGATAGGTAAGTGAAGAGGTCTCATGCCAAGCTTCAGAGGATCTAGCTACTAATGGTGCAACATAGGGTTTAAAGAGTGGATCCTTGTGCATGGAGTGAAATGAGGGGTTAGGAATGGTAGGTATAGGAAAAACATAAATTATCATGCTCTCCTTGAAGTTCAGAAATACTTGAGAGAGCTCCTTCCTTCATGAATGAGTTTCTTGTAGCATTTACAGGAGTTTCCTGTAGTGCTACAAGAATCTTGTAGTTGTTGCATTTGCCTGTAGCAATTATAGTTAGGAGAAAAAATGATTTTTTTTCCTATCTAAGGGGTGTAATGAATGAATGGGTGTATGATAGAGTGATTCATGGAGTGTGCAAGTAGAGGAGAAGGAGAAATGAATAAATATTGCTCCTCTGGATCCCAAAACCCATCTTTGATCAATAACCTGTAAAATAGAAAAACAAATAAGTGCATAGGTATTTTTCTTTTTTTCTTTTTTTTTCTTTGAAGGAAAGTGTGTTGCCTCCAAAAAGGTTTTCAACCCACAGGCTTGCCTTGGGCTCCTCAGAGAGGTTTTCACTCAATAATATTTTATTTTCTATTTTTTTTCTTTTTCTCTCCTTTTTTTTGCTCCAAGATTTCCTCATGGAGGTTTTCAACCCTGGAGTTGGCCTTGGGTGCCTCAATGAGGTTTTCACCCATGCCTCTTTATTTTTCTTTTTTCTTTTTTCCAAGAAGGGGAGGCACTGGAAACTATGGAGTCACCCATGACATACACCTCCATGTTTATTGAATTTATAAATTCTACCCTAGACAAGGGATTTTTGTAAACCTTAAGCCTGTAACCATTGACAAGTAGGGGAATCCCTTCCTCGTCAATTGCTCTGATCTAAACTGTGCCATTATCTTAAAATTAGTCCAAATTTTAGGGTCTGAGCCATCTTTTCATCATTTTTCCTTTGAAATCCTTAAACCTTGATTCATATAGTAGTGCCCAATATCATTCTTGAAAGTTCTTTTCGTTAATGTAATTTTCATGCCAGACCTTCCTTTGTAGCTAAATCACTTCTGTGTGAAGGAGTGCTTGCATCCTAAACTCATCCAATCCATTTAATTACAGCAAGCTATCTTGTTGGGCCTTTGATATATCTAGGTCCAACTCAGCTGCCATCCTTAAGGTGTTGAACTCAAATTCAATTGAAAGCAGAGCTTTCTTGCCATAGACCAGGTCATAAGGATTGAATCTTGTTATTGTTTTCCAAGTAGTGTTGTAGGCCCAGGTAGCTTCTACCAATCTATATGCCCAATTTTTTTGTTGTTGCTCACAACCTTGGTGAGGATATTCTCCAAGGCTTTTTTGGTTACTTCCACTTGACCATTTTATCTTGTGGCAGCCTTATGCTTTCTCTTATGCCTCCTCAGAATATTTTCAATGAGATGAGATGTGAATTGTGCCCCCTGATTAGTGACTACCTCTCTGGGGTATCCAAATTTGTAAAATACATTCTCTCTCAGAAATTCTACTAGCTTCTCCTCAATTTATACCTTCACAGCTTTTGTTTCAGCCCACTATGTCAAGTAGTTAGTGCAGACTATGATATACCTTTTTTGTCCAGATGGTGGATCAATAGCTCCAATGAAGTCCATGCCCCACTTTTCAAATAGCTCAATATCCACCTGAGGGTGCAAAGACATCTCATCCCTCTGTGTAGGTTTCCCCATCCTTTGGCACTAGTCACACCTACTAGTGTAACTTCTGGCATCCTAGTGAAGGGTAGGCCAATAGTAACCTGCCTGCAAAGCTTTGAAGGCAGTCCTTTTTGCAGAAAAGTAGCCTCCACAAGGGTTATCATGACATGCATACAGGATATCCAAAGCTTCTTCCTCCCTCACACATCTTCTGATAATTTGGTCAGGGCCTAGCTTGAAGAGATTTCCCCCAATCTAGGTGAAAGGGGCACTTTTTTTTATGATCTTGCTCTTCTCCTTAGCTGAGAGGCTAGGAGGGAAATTTTCAGAAACCAAGTAGTTAGATACGTCAGCAAACCATGGTGAGAATGTTGAGATAGAAAAGAGATGTTCATCTGGAAGTTGGTCATCCGCCATTCCTTCTTCATCTATAGATAGAGCTAACTAGGATAAAAAAATCTGCAACAACATTTTTGAGATTCAACAAGAAAACTCAGCACCCACGCCTAGTGCATTAAGCACCTAGTGCATTAAGAACCTGGTTGCATTAAGCACCTAGACTAGGGCGGAGCCGATAGTGATATTTTTGGGTGCATGTCTATTTTGGTTATCCCTTAATTAAGATGGAAATTATATTGTAATATATTCTCAATGTTGACTTGAATCAGTTAATTGAAAGTGATGAATTCAGTTACCTAGTGGATTTTGAGTTAGAGGTAATTGGTGAGGCACGCAGAGTAATTCTAGTTGTAACATATTTCGAAGTGTAGTGGTGCATGAGTTAATGCAAGTTGTAAGTAGTTAACTCAGTTAAGTGAGTTAAACTCAGTTTTTCTAGTTGTAACTGAAGATACACTAGTGAGAGATCTAGTGAATTAAATATTAATTAATTCACAATCAGTGGCATCACATGCAACTGAGGATTTATTATTATTATTTTCATGCATGTTAGATCCACTAGAGACCCAGTTGAGTTCTAAGTGAAAGGGAAGTTGACTATCAGTTGTAGGATTACTGGGTTGCACACATGCAATCAAACACCCATTGGAGTGCCCATGATACTTGCGCAGTCAAGGCAAGCAAGAAATCCTATCTTTTATGGATCTACACCATCAGGGATCGCGCAAGCAAGGCAGGTTGTCTGGAGGCTGAGAATTGGCTATGTGTTGGTCAGTTTTTCATATGACAATATCAGACAATTAGCTGACTACTAGAGGGCTCTTGTGAGAAGAGTTTTGTATTTAATTGTTTCACGATCCATGTTGAATACACAATAGAAGATAGTGGAGTTTTTAGCTGTAAGACTTACCCAGAAAATTATATGTGTTGTGTGTGATTTGATTCTTCTTCATGTTCATGTGATTAGCGATTATGTTTTTAATTCCGCAAAATATTTGTATAAGCGATTCAGTATTTAACATTGGTACATTGTTAGATTGGGTGAATCTAAGATATACATGCATCTTGTATAATTTCTACATGGTATCATAGCACAAGAAATTGCAGAAGTGAAGCAGGAGCTGAGTTTGTGACTGGATAGAATTCAAATTTGCAGAAATACTTTCTTGGTGCTACAGCTGATTCAAGATCGAAATGGCTTTCAATGGCTTGAGGTTAGAGTATGCACTCGAGGGAATCTCAAACTATATTTCTTGGAATGACGAGATGGAGACAGTGCTCGAAGACAATGGCTTAAAGGAATTCATTGACATTGATGTTCACAAACCCGTTGTGGCAGATGTTGCAAATATTGATGCATCGCAAAATAAAGTGGCAAAGGCGAGGAGGATCCTGTTGGAGGGAGTACGAGACCACATTGTCTCAAGCCTCCATGGGAAAGCCACACCATATGCAATGTGGAAGGCTTTGACGGATCTATTCCAAAGTATCAGCGACCATAGGAAATTGGCGCTCAAAGATCAACTTAGGAAGATGAAGATGGAAAAGAGTGACACCATTCAAAAATATCTAACAAAGTTTGTCCAATGTCAGGATGAACTAGAGAGCATTGGAATAACAGTTGCTGATGATGATTTGGTGAAATTGGCTCTCCTAGGACTTCCCAAGAGTTGGCACAGTTATCAAGACTCTCTCAATGGAAGGGAAAATTTTCCATATTGGGAATGACTGTGGTCGGATTTGGCGCAAGAGGAGTTAAGACGAAACACCAGAGATGGATATTCATCCAAGAAGGAGGATGAAGAGGATTTCTCTTTGGCTTCCAAGGCAAGGAAGTGGAAGGCGAAGAAATTCCATTCTAAATCTGAGTCCAAGAATGGCAAGAAGGACATGTCCAAGGTGAAGTATTTTCACTGTCACAAGCATGGGCATTTTGCTACTAACTATCCACAAAAGAAGAAGAACAAGAAGGTTGGAGTATCTGGAGCTGGTGAGGCCCTTGCCTCGCAATTTGAGCTTGACTTCTCATTGATTGCATGCATGGTGTCCAGTGCATTGGGATCTGTGTGGTATTTGGATAGTGGCGCTTCCTTTCACATGACAAGAGATAAGGAAATTTTCACTGACTTGGAGGAGAAAGATCTCCGTATGCATATTGAAATGGGAGACGGCGGATGGTATAGTGCTACCAGGATTGGTACCATTACCTTTTAGAGGGAGCCAGGTAAACCATTTCAATTAAAATATGTAATGCATGTACCAAGTCTGAAGAAAAATTTTGTCTCAGTCGAAATGTTGGAGTATAGAGGCTATGATGTTGTTTTTAGTGATGGAAAATCTTTCCTGCGACATAAAAAATGGGACAAGCCAAGAGGATATGGATTCGAGTTAAGAATCTCTACAAGCTAGAGGTAGATGGTTTTGAAGAAATTATGGGCAAGGTAGATCAAGTAGTGAGTCGGGATGAGGCCGAATTATGGCACAGGCGATTAGGCCATCTTCACCATGGAGTCTTGAAAGTCATGCAGCAGATTTCTACTAGTATTCCCAGGGGTACACTTGCGCAGTCAGACACATGCAAGGGACACTATGGGAAAATATGTAAAGTCCACCTTTCATGAGAAGGAAAACCGAGCTTCGAGGATCCTTGAGAGAGTTCACACAGACGTGTGTGGTCCTTTCTTTGTTGCTTCAATATAAAAATAGAAGTACTATGTAATATTTTTTAATGAAGTTTCTTGTAAGTTTTGGATCTTCTTCATGCAGAAGAAAGATCAAACATTCTCTAAGTTCTTTGATTTTAAGGCACTGGTGGAGAAAGATTCGGGGAAGCAAACGAAGGCTCTTAGGATCGATAATGGTGGAGAATACATCTCTAATGAATTCAAGAACTTCTACATCAAATAAGGAATTCGAAGAGAAATCATAGCGTCTCATAACCCACAACAGAATGGGGTCGCGAAGAGGAAGAACAGAACTATTGTGGGTGCAGCACGAGCGATGTTCCACAATCAATGCCTATCGATGCATCTGTAGGTGGAAGCATTTAATACAATGGTACATGTGCAAAATCGTTGTCCTCGTAGAGTACTTGGCATGAGTACGCCTGAAGAGGCTTTCACTGGTAAGAAACCTGATGTTTCACACTTCAAGATTTTTGGCTCATTTTTTTATGTGCATGTGACCAAGGATGCTAGAAGAAGCTGGAACCAACAGCCGAGGTTGGGATTTTTTTGGGGTACACTGAAACACCCCAAATTATCGTGTGTATTTTCCAAACATAAAAATTATTGTTATGCGACGGGATATCAAATTTGATGAGGATAAAGCCATGGTTTTGTCCCTTGAGAGGGAGTAGGACTTGCATGCAGAGGAGGAACTTCTGGTTCCCAAGGATGAGTCTCAAAATGTGGATCAGCCACATGAGGAGGTTCATGGAGTGGAGGAAAACATTCATGTAGATCCATCCATCAGAAATGGCAGAAGGCGCACCACGGAAGCTGATGGATTGAGACTTGATGTTGCAGAGAATGTAGGAGCCCCTACTTCACAATGCAAACAAAGACAGTCTCCTGACATATTTACTGGATACATAGCTCTTATGATCAAATGTATTGTGATTGAACCATATTCCTTTCAGGAAGCAGTGCAGCAGCCAACTTTGGTTGATGCAATGGTGGAGGAGTATGACTCAATTGTGAAGAACAGTGCATGGGAGATAGTCCCAAGATTGGTCAACAAATCAGTGGTTGCATTGAGATGGATCTACAAGGTAAATAAAGTTTTTGATGGGAATGTGGAGAAACACAAGGCTAGATTTGTGGCCTAGGGTTTCTCACCGATCGAGGGGATAGATTATGATGAGAATTTTTCACCTGTTGCAAGGTACTCTTCCATAAGATCCATCCTTGCACTCTAAGCGCAGATGGGTTGGTGCATTCATCAAATGGATGTGAAAATTTTGTTTCTCAATGGGATCATTGAGGAAGAGGTGTACATAGAGTAGCCTGAAGGTTTCGAGGTCTTCAACAGTGAGTCGCATGTGTGCAGACTCAAAATAGCACTATATGGGCTGAAGCAAGCACCACGTGCTTGGTACACTCGGATAGACAGATATTTCACCGGACTGGGATTTACCAAAAGTGAAGTAAATGCAAACCTGTACTAGATTGTGGTTAACGGTAAGCTATTGATCATTGTTATTTATGTTGATGATCTAATTTGACTGGTGATGATCATTTGATACACTCATGCAAGGAGGATATTTCAAGGGAGTTCGAAATGAAGGACATGGGACTCCTTCATTATTTCCTTGGATTGGAAATATGGCAACGGGATGGTGAAATTTTTGTGTCTCAAGGCAAGTATGAAAAGAAGATACTGGGTAAGTTTAACATGGAGAGTTACAAAACCATGGATACTCCTTTTCTAGGAAATTGGAGGAAAGAGGATGCTACTTTTGGAGAGGTAGTGGATCCTACTGTCTACCAACATTTAGTGGGCTCACTGATGTATTTGGTGAACACGAGACCGGGAATTTTCTATGCGGTTAACCAGCTGAGTAAAGCTATGGTTAAGCCTACCAAGCTCTTTTGGAAGGCGGGGAAGCATGTCTTGAGATACTTGAGGGGCACATCAGAGTATGGTCTATGGTACATATGGACAGGGGGGGTGAAGCTGCATGGCTTCACGGATGCAGATTGGATTGGCAGTCCATCAGACAAAAAGAGCACATCAAGGGGGATCTTTAGCATTGGATTGACAGTAGTTTCTTGGTACAGCAAGAAGAAACGATCAGTGGCACTCAGTTCAGTGAAAGCAGAATACATGGCAGCAAGTCAAGCTGCATGTGAGGTTATCTGGATGAGAAAGATCTTGGTTGGTTTGTTTTGTTCTCAGATGGATCTGATCATGATTCATTGTGATAATCAGAGTTGCATTAAACTCTCGATTAATCCTATGTTTCATGATAGGTCCAAGCATATAGATATCTGGTACCATCATCTTAGAGATTGTGTACAGATAAGGATAATATTTCTTCAGTACATTCCCAAGGAAGATCAGGATGCAGATACACTAACAAAGGCACTCACTAGGAGAAAATTCGAATACCGTAGAGACAGGATCAGGGTGAAGGATAATCCCTTTCTTGTTGAGAGGGAGTGTTGAGATTCAACAAGAAAATTCAGCACCCATGCCTATTGCATTAAGCACCCAGAATAGGGTGGGGCCCACACTGCTATTTTTGGGTGCATGACTATATTTGGTATCCCTTAATTAAGATGGACATTAAACGGTAATATATTCTCAATGTTGACTTGAATCGGTTAACTGAAAGTGATAAATTCAGTTAGCTAGTGGATTTCAAGTTAGAGGTAGTTGGTGAGGCATGTAGAGTAATTCTAGTTGTAACAGAGTTCGAAGTGTAGTGGTGCATGAGTTAATGCAAGTTGTAAACAGTTTAACTCAGTTAAGTGAGTTAAATTATGTTTTTATAGTTGTAACTGAAGATACACTAGTGAGAGATCTAGTGAATTAAATATCAATTAATTCACAATCAGTGATATCACATGCAACTGAGGATTTACTATTTTTAGCTACATGCATGTCAGATCCAATGGAGACCCAGTTGAGTTCTAGGTGAAAGGTAAGTTTACTATCAGTTGTAGGATTATTGGGTTGTGCACATGCAACCAAACACCCATTGGAGTGCCCATGATACTTGCGCAGTCAAGGCAGGCAATAATTCCTATCTTTTAGGGATCTACACCATCAGGGATTGCATAAGCAACGCAGGCTTTCTAGAGGTTGAGAATCGGCTATGTGTTGGTCAGTTTTGCATATGACAGTGTGAGACAATTAGCCGAGTACTGGAGGGCTCTTGTGAGAATAGTTTTGTATGTAATTTTTTCATGATCCATGCTAAATATACAATAGAAGATAGTGGGGTTTTTAGCTGTAAGCTTTCCCTGGGAAATTATATGTGTTTTGTGTGATTTGATTCTTCTTAATGTTCATGTGATTAGTCATTGTGTTTTTAATTCCGCAAAATATTTTTAGAATCAATTTAGTATTTAACTTTAGAAAATTGTTAGATCGGGTGAATCCAAGATATACATGCATGTTGTATAATTTCTACAATATTATCCTTTCTAAGTATATCAAAAATGGTTAGGTCAAATTTTTGTAATAGTAACAACCATCTAACTGTTCTAGCATTAACATCTCATTTGTTCATTAAATATTTGATGGATGCATGGTCAGTGTGTACAAAGCTCTGATAACCAGTGATGTAATGTCTAAATTTGTTTAAAGCATGGACAATGGCTAACATTTCCTTTTCTGTGACAGTATAATTGAGTTCAGCCTTAGACAAGTTCTTACTGATGAAATAGATTGCATAAGGTAATGTCTTCTAACTGCCACAATGTTTCCCCCACAACTTTGTATGATGCATATGTGTGGATGTGGAAAGGAAGATTCCAATTTGGACCTCAGATAATGGGGGCAGTAGTTAAATTTCCCTTAATTATCTCAAAAGCTTCTTGATAGAGACTGGACCAAGCAAACTCAAAATATTTGGACAACAAACCAAATAGGGACGAAGCCAACTTGCTGAAATATTTGATGAACCTTCTATAGTAGCCAACTAAACCTAAGAAACTCTTGACATCTCTCTGCTTTTGAGGAGAAGGTACCCTTTTGATGATGGTGAATTTTTTCAGGTCCACCTGTATTCCTACTTGGGAAATTGAGTGTCCCAATACTACTCTTGACCTTTTCAAGAATTCACACTTTTCTGGGCTTAGGGAGAGATGCATCTCAATGCATCTTCTCAGCACTTTTCCCAAATTGGAGAGAGCTTCCTGGAAGTCATCCCCATAAGGTGTGACATCATCCATGTAGATTTCAAATGATTCATGGACTAGCTCATAGAAAATGGTTAAGGAATCTCTTTGGAAGGTAGTTGGGGCATTTCAAAACCTAAATGGTAGGACTCTGTAAGTGAATGCACCCCAAGGGCATGTGAAAGTAGTCTTTTCTAGGTCTTTAGGGCTGATTTAGATCTGGTTATACCCACTGAACCCATCTAATAAGGAAAAGAAATTATTTCCTGCAAGGCCATCCAGGACTTGATCTATAAAGGACAAAGGGGAATGGTCCTTCTTAGTGGCTTTGTTGAGTTCCCGATAATCAACATAGATTCGCCATTTTCCATTATTCTTCGAGACTAGGATAAGAGGAGATACCCACTCACTGTCTGATATAGGATAAATGAAACTCGCATCCAACCATTTCTGCAGTTCTTCCTTGAATATGTCTTTTAGAGCTGGGTTCATCTGCCTTTGGGGTTGGCGCACAGGCTTGCATCCTTCCTTAATGTAAATATGATGTCTACATACCGAGGGATGCACCCCTTTCATGTCCTTGTAATCCCAAGAAAATGCATCTAGGTTTTCTCTCAAAAGCTGGCATAGCTTATCTTCTTCTCTATCTGAGAGGTTTGAGTTAATTTTTAGAGATTTGGATGGGCCAAACTCCACACCCTTGGTGGTTTCAGAGGTTGAATCAATTGAGTGCAGTTCCATCCAAGGGTGGTTTTTATATTCTTTGACTAGGTTTTCAAGTAGGCTGTCAGTGGGGGACTGGTTTTGAATGACATGGTTGATGAGTTTATCTTCATCAAACTACCCCCCTCTAAGAACAACATCTATGGTAAAAATGGGGCTAGTGTTGTATACTTCATCTTCTTCTTCAACCTCTAACCATATAGGTAGGTCATGGTCAATGGAAGGTTGGGTTGGAGGATATAATACTAGTTGTTTAGACAAGGGCCCATTCTTAATAATCATGTTTCCAACCTGACGGCTGATATAAGCATCGACAGTGGCTAACCAAGGTCTCCCTAAGATGAGAGGATATCCATTAAAGCTGGTTTTTGGCTGCAGAACCAAGAAATATGTAGGATACTCCCAAGATTCAATTGAAACCATAACATCCTCAACCATTCCTACTGTAGTTACTGTGGACCAATTTGCAAGTTGCGAAACGGTTGTGGTTTTCCTAAAAGTCCCTTGGAGGTTGAGTTTAAGCATAGTTTCCTTGGTCATAACATTGATGGCAGCCCTGAGATCAATCAAAGTATTCGGGACTATGACACCATCTATGTGCACAAATACAAATGGACTGCCAAGGTCGAGGTACTTTGGGAAGATCACCCTTCCCAACATTAAGTCGGATAGTTGTCCTACTACATTGATGGTGGGGGTATCTTTCTTCTTTCTCCTAGGTTTCTTGAAGCACTTTTCCTTGATGAGACTATTGTAAATAGGGACATCCTTGATGGCCTGGAGAAGGGGTATTTTTACACACAAATTTTTCAGTTCTCCCAGAAGTTCAGTCTCCTCTAGGATGTGTTGACTGGAATGGATCAAGCGCTCAAGAAAAGGAGGTTGTTGGATCTTAGTGTTAATTTCTTCACTTTCCTCCTCAACCTCTACAGTTGGAGATGGAGGGTGGTTTTCTGGGAGTACTCTTCCCGACCTGAGATTAATCTCATGTATCTCCATAGCATAAGCTGGATAAGATGCATCTCCATTATAAAATTGTTGGCTTGTCTGTTGTTTGGGTTTGGATTAGGATGTGCAAACATCTTAGGTAGCTTGGGTCAAGAAGCATGAGTAAGTTGAGGTTGAGGTTGGGGTGGAGGCATTAGAGCAGGTGGTTGATTATGTTGAGGCCTCCACCCTTGGTATGGGTTGTTCCACTGAGGTTGTTGAGGCTTCCACCCTTGGGATGGGTTTTTCCACTGAGGTTGTTGAGGAACATACTACTGAAATGGTGGGTTCATAGGCTGAGGATGATATGGAGGGTTGTAAGGCCAAGTAGGAGTTGTAGGCTATGATGGAGGATTATGGGTGTACCAATATTGCATAAGTGCATTCTTATTATTGTGATAGTAGGAATAAGGTGCACCTTGCATACCCTGCTGATATGACCTATGGCCTTGAGGCCTTCTCTAGTTGATGAAACAGAGTTGCTCTGGTCCTACTTCCCTGCCTTGATATATAGCTTTGAGTCTAGGTAAGGAGGGACACTTGTCTGTGGAATGATTCTCCTCACAAACAAATCAAACCTCTATGACGTTTAATAGAAATTCATTTCTAGGGTGTTTTCTAGTACATCTAGGGAAAAATATAGCCAAGGATATTTCTGCTTCCTCTTACTTCCTCTTGACCTGCATTATGTCCATTTTCAAGGCAAAGGTGTGAATCATGTCACTCTTGAAGTCCTCCAACATATTTCCAATCTCATGCTTGATGGAGGTGGAAGAGGAAGGGGTATTGGTTGTACTTTGGCTAGCTTTGCCTTTCTTCCTAGCTACCCTAGAATGGTTCATGAAGACAGATTTGATTGTCTCATAAGGCAGTTGGTAGATATCTCCTCCTGATAACATATTGAGGGTTTCTATCACCTCCTCCATGATCCCTCGGAGAAGTAATAGTTTAAGTGATACGAGATCAATGGTACAATTGGATCTCTTATAGTTTAATTGGAACCTCTCTTCATAGTCCTCTAGGGATTCATCAGGCCCTAGAGTCATCCTGAATATCTCATATTTAGTTTCCTTGGACCTACAGTAGTCACTGTACTTGTTGTTGAAGTATTCTTGCATTCGTGCCCAGGTAGAGATGTTGTTCCCAGGTAGACCCATGAACTAGCGCAAGGCTACATCCCTAAGGGTAGATGGGAATAGTTTCAGCTTTTGATCATCTGAGGCATAGTCATAGGTCCTACAGACAACAACAAATTCAAACATGAATGTGTTAGGGTCTTTAGAGGTGAGTCCATAAAATTGTGCAAGGGTTGAGGGGCTAATGTTCTTCATTTTAGTTTCCCCATCTGTTTCTCTAATGGAAAAGGCTCCCTGGGCTTTAGTTTCGGCCATGGTGTGAATAGGTGAAGTAGGTTCCTCTGGTGAAACAAGATCTTCTTCTTCCCTAATATGTTCTTCAAAATTTCTAGAAGGCTCACCTATGGTGTTTTAAACCTCACAAACACTGAAGAAGAGGGAAGGGTGACTATGTGGTGATGTGGGGGTTTTAGGTTAAAAAAATCCTTTAGTATTCCTACTCCTACGAGGCATGAAAATCAGATTTTTTTGTATTTTTCAATATTTTTGAAACAACATGTAAAATTAAAGAAGAAAAGAATGCTAAACAAAATCAAATCTTCTACTAGACACCTCCTTGACAATGGCGCAAAAAAAGTGGTGAGCCCTGGTATTGCACCAAGAATGTTGCAACTCTCGGAGGTGGACCTACTTTACCTTATCAACCTGGGGTTTGTACAAACTTGGATGTTATAGTGCTATATACACAACAGATGCATTCTACTCATGTCATCCTCTTCTAAGCTCTACGAAAGGGTGATATTTCTAGGGTTTCTGAATGAAGTTTGTCACACTTTTGAATTTAGACCTAGGGCTGCAAATGATTCAAATCCATTACTCTATATGCAATCAAAGAACTATTATACAGCAATAAAGTACATCTAACTACTCTGCAATGAAATAAATCTGCACATTAAGCTATGACGAGAAATGGAAGCAAACTAGGCATCTTGCATGAAGTAAATTACCGAATTGAAATTGCATAAAGGAAACTAACCTAATAACACTTTTTTGGGCCAAATGGCTAAACACACTCTGTCTAATTCATGTTCTATCTATCATTCTTTTAATCATGCAGCTAATCATGCCCTAACATGCTTGTAAATGCATTGTTTTGCAGCTAGGAGGAGAAAGCGCTAAGGTGGCTTATGAAGGTCTTGAACTCATGGGTGCAAGGTTGAAGGTATCTAGGTGGTTTTGGTAGGTCTGGATGAGGTGGATGGTGTTTTCTAGGCTTAAGGAGGGGACCACTGGTGTTGCTACAAGTTTTGTTACATGTTTCCTATAGTGTTGTATGAAAGTCCTGAATTGCTATAGGAAACTGTCTGAGGGAAATCTGAGGCAAAAAATGGGTGAGAAAAGTGTAGGGAAGGTGGAGTGAAGATGGGTTTGGATGAGTGGAAGGTGGCCAAGGTCATAACATCTTGAGAAGCTTGTCTTGCACCTCTAGGGCTTGATCACGATGTGAAGATGAAAAATCTGAAAAATAGGGTTGATGGTGATTTGATTAACAAAAGGTTGATGAAAGGTGAGAAATGAAGTTGAAGGTGCTAGTGAAGTCCTCCTTGGCTGTGCTACTTGAATCTACAAGAAAACTACTTGTTCATGAAAAAAATATTGACAAATTCATGATTAAGGGAATGGAAAATATGAGTTGAATTTGGAAATCAAACCTACTTTAGCCTACAAACACAAATCTAACACAACATTCTAAACATGTTCATGGCACTATAACAACCTAACTATTCATTCCAATAAATCATAAACTAAAAAACAATTTTGGCTTGTGGAGAAGGTCTACCCTCCTCAAGCTCCAATGAAAGAGATGAGAGAGGGAGGCATGAAACACAACTTTCTGAGTTTATAACCTATTCTACCAACATATAAGCAATCTTAATCTACAACAAAGACAAATGGAAGAAAACTAAAAATAGTGAATTGAAAAGTAGGTAAATTAAATAAATACTCATAAGAAAACTAGATACAATGACATAAAAGTAAAGAATAAATACACAAGATAGACTAAGGCCAATGGATTGGGCCCTAACCCACAAGCCTAGCCCTCTGCACTAGATCACTAAAGCACAATCTGGATACTCATTTTATTGCAGAAAATAGTCTCATTACATCAACATGAAAGTCTAAAAAACATATTACAAGAGCTAAGAGTCTATTGGCTTCCTTCAAATTTTGAATCCTAATGAGATCTTGCTCAACCATATTTAACCTAGAGGGTAGCTACCAACAACTCCCTAAACAGTAGGTGATGTTTCCACTTTGACTGCAAGTGAAGTGTAGCTTTGGTGCACTTGATCTTGAGTTTTCTTGGTTTCCTTTGATTTAGAGTTGTTGGAGAGAATCTGGAGGATCCCTTGGCTGCCTTTGGGAGTTAAGGAGGTGGAAAATCCCCCTAGAATCTCACCTTGCTATCTACTCCGAGCTTTAATGGAAAAATCATCATAAAAAATGCAATATCTTCGTGATTTTCCTACATTTAACTCATGTTAGGAATTTGAAGTATGACAAACCTTAGTCATCATCCACACTAGAGACCATAATATAATTAAATGTGAGAAAAAGAGACTTAATAATCCAAAAAGGTGACAATTAACCCCTCCAAATGTACCTAATTATGGAGCTCATCATTTTGTCACTTGGAAGGGTGGGTTAGCTCCTGGAGGTTCTATCGGATGTGTGGATGGTTAGATTGGTTGTGTTCCATCGGTTCCACTTCCTTAAGGTGACCTAGGAGGTTGAATCACATCATAGTGGCCTCTCATCACATGTTTACCCTAGTTAACTGGTTATCTTGGGTAAATGTGGGAGGATGGTATTACAGAGTAGTATTAGAGCATGTTTCACCCCTTGGACTATATGGGAGGTGTGTTGTTCATGCATACATGTCGATTTCATATGTTCTTCTTATATTCATGGTCTATATGCTTGTTGCATATGCATGACGTTTCTATAGTTGCAATGGTGTCACTATGTGAACGTTGATGGTGTTGTTGTTGTGTATGGTCATCATGAGTGCATGTCGATGGTGCATTGGTCATGTACGTCAGTGTATATGTTTTTATGCATGTATTGTTTCTAGTTGGTGTGTGGTTGTGGCATCATGCATGGAAATGGAATAAGGATTGAGATTATGTCTATGCATTTTTATGAATATGATTATGTTTATATATATGCATTACACTAATTTGGTTGATCTTACAGCCAAGATATCCTCCCTCGAACTAGAATAAGGTACATTGGTTTGATTGTGATTTGGTTTAGTTGACATGATATGCCTTGCAGGAAGAAAAGAACAAAGATGGATAGCAAAGTGGTAGATAATAATTCAAGAGATTCTCTCTATGGATAAGAAGAGCGGCATGGTGAGGAATAATCCCCACATATAGTAGATATTTTGAGAATTTTAAAGGTAGAAATAAGGATTTATAAAGTAGATAATGACTAAATCATTTAATCACAAGAGTGACTTGCTAGGGCACAGGAGAAATAGGTTGAAGTTAATGCAGTAATCCTTCAGAGCTTGTCATATTTGCAGAGACACAGACCACTTCGGATCAACCATGGATAGGAGGATGGGACCAATGGGGCATATGGAAATATTTATCATGGTCGGAACATGTCATAGTTAGATGATATGATTAGGAATGGCAGATTCTTGGATAACCCGGACACGAGAGGTGACGGACACATGTACTATTCTAGCTCTAGTTCTGACAGGTATCATGGTCATAATCGTTATCATCCTTAAAGGATGAGTGATAGAGGATATTTTCCACATGAGTTCAAGAAATAAAATCCACCTACATTCGATAGGGAAATGAAGAAATCACGGGATGAAGAAGTATGGTTGCTTGGAATGAATAAGTTCTTCAGGTTACATGGTTACTCAGAGAACATGAAGGCCAGAATAGCTACGTTAACCCTTAAAGGTAAAGAATATATTTGGTTGGAATATGTAAACAATGTCATAGATATTCATGAAGAGGAGTTAACTTGGAGTGAGTTCGAGAGACTATTCAGGAAGAAGTATCTATCGAAGAGATACTTTGAGGATAGGGAAAAATAATTGTATGAGCTAAATATGGGGTCTATGACTGATGAGGAGTACACTAGCATATTTCTGGATTTGTTAATATATTTTCCTTACCTCAAGGAGGAGAAGGCCAAGATTCCAATATTCATCAACAGGTTAGCAATAACATTCAAGGACAAGGTTGAATTTGATGAGCCTAGATCATTGGAGGAGGCCATCTGAAAGCTAAAGCATTGTTATGAGTAATCAAAGCACAGATCTGAGACTAAACCAGAATGGAAAGGTAATCCAGAGAATAAAGGAAAAATGGGACAAGAAACGAGAAAGGTCTCAGGACACAAGTAATAAAGAAAATGTAGCGCCGCACAAGAAGTTCAATTCATCTAATAGAGGACAGGAATTTCAGTCCGAGAAGAACAAGGGTGATGATAAGAAGCCCGTACAATGTTGGACTTGTGGAAAATATCATCATCAGAGATATTTTCCGCAGCATCAGGGTGATAGACTGCAGATTTACAGTCCTTAGGAGGCACATACAGTGGGCGATGTTGGACAGAGTGTTCCTCGGATTTATGTAGCATTGGATAATCGATAGGTAGATCATTAGGCATCTATCATTTAGATGGATGGTAATATTTGTGATCAAATTATTTCTATTTTTATTTACCCTTGATCTAAATATAGTTATTTTAACCCTGACTTAGTGGAATGTTGGACATGGGATCCCCTCGAAAAAAACAGTAGAGAGAGACTCTGCAGATCGAGGAGCAGAGCACGCAGTGCGGAGTCCATTTTTGAGTCTTAGGTTCTTTGGAATGGGTCAAAACCCCTTATTATGTAATGTAATGGGAATATTTTGTGAAATTTGAACTCCTCCCATGGTTTTCAACCATGGTATTGTAAATGAAAAATATATATAAGGAGTCTAGATAGAAGTCATAGGCAGAAAAGTAGAAGTTTATGAAATGCATTTGGATGTAAGACTATTTTGAGTCAGAGTTTGTGTTTTGGTTAGAGGAAAGACTCCTGGAATTGAGTGTGCGGAGACCTTAGGATGTATATAATTGTGTGCGTAGACCCCTGCAGTTGAGTGAACAGGGTGAAAGTGAATATATGAGAAAGATATGAATATGAATGAAATACCTTTGAAGGTAGATCTCAGTTTCTGTTGATGTGTTTTGCTTTACTTGTTGTTTATGAATAGATGTGATAAATAATGGTTTCAATTTGTAATTTCATAGTGAAGTCTAGTTTATGATTATTTATGTTTTTTTATGTGTGATTAAGAAAGATGACACAATCTAGTAGTAAGTTCAACATATGTGTTGAACAACACTTGTATAATTGATATATTTTTTCTATGAAGCTCTGTTAATGAAGAAAATCCCTAAAGCCACAGTTCATTGTCCCTCTGGATGTTGAAACCTAGTTCTAGCGTCCCCCTATATTTCATTGGGTGAGACTAATTCGGTATACGCGAGCAGATCATTACCGAAATGGATGGTAATAGTGGGTTTTGTTGGTTCACGTAGTCACATTTGAACCTGGGTCTAGGCCCCATCAAGAAAACAAATGGTTCCATTGTCGAGATCGAGATCTAACTACAAAATAATTGGATGTGGAATTTGTTTAATCAAGAGATTGAAGATTGGGTAAATCTAAAATAATGTGAGTTTGATGTGCTAGAAAACAGAAGTTCATGCATCTCTACTGAACATTGGTTACATAAGTATATTTATACAAATCAGTATGATATATTTTTTGCATAGTTTGCTAGTGAGATGTACGAATAGATATCAAGACTAGCTACACAAATGGGTCATTTCAATAATAAGCCAACGGCGTGGACCCCGGACCTGATTGAGAAGTTGAAAAACATGGATAACGAGATCATGAGGGTTTTTTATTATTGGATCGATAGTATCCTTGGAGGTTTTATTACTGAGTTCGCGATCGAGACTTTTTTATCTTATAGCAAAGCATAGCGCAATTTCTTCAAAGGCCCTAGAGGAAAGTACCTAAATTCACTAAAGTTTTGAATTAGAATACTATTGTGTGAAAAGAGTATATTACGGATGTGCTCAAATTGATGTTTGATGAAAGAGAAAGCAACCTTGCTACCTTGAAAATTCTGTCACTGAGATCTGAAATTCAACAAAGAAATGCAAAGATTCCCCAAACTTCCACCCCCATCATCACCCCATCCCATTATGTTCCTCCCCCTCTACCTCCACCTCCACCCCCCTCATCCACCATGGCCCAACCCCCGAATATGTCTGTGTTCAAGGGATCAAATGATCCGGAACAGTTTTGGTGTGTTGCAAAAGAAATATGGAGTTTGTAGAATATTACAGATGAAAATATGATGAAAGCGCAGTTGGTTACCGCACTACAGGACATAGAATTGTCCTGGTACATGAAATATGTTATGATGAATGAAAATGCTACATTGGTTGAGAAGAAGATAGAGTTGAGCATTGAATTCAAGAATCCAAAGTCGTAATCCCAGTGTATCACAGAAATCAAAGAGATTAAGCAGCTAGCTACTGAGACCATGTGGGAGGTAGATCAGAGATTTATGGCACTGCTGAGCAAAATTAGCTTCAAGATCTCAGATGAAAAACATAGAGAATGGTTCATTGTTGCGTTGTTGCCTCATCTCAGATTGCCATTGTCACAATAGAATATTGCAACTCAGGCTGAAGCGTTAGATATTGCAATGAAGCTTGAAGCTTCTCTAGTAGCTGATAAAAGGATATGAGTGCAACAGATTCAAATCAGTTGGCGAGCTTTCACATGGAGCTACAGGATCTAAAGAAGGGAAAGGAGGTTGGAACTGATATAAGGTTGGAATTCTGGTGTATCAAGTGCAAATCAGAGGGTCACTATAAAGAGCAGTGCCCTGTTTATAGAGACTATTTAGGCGTTGGCATGTCGAGTCCATTGAATCTTGGATCAAGCGTAGGGCCCCATATATGGTGTAGAATATGTGAAGTTGAAGGCCAAAATTCCACGGACTATTGTCACATACCGCAAAAGTTTGTCAGATCGTCGAATCAATTGTTTTTCAATTTCTGCAGTTCGGTGGGACACGATGAACAACATTGTAAGAGTTATGATCTAATGATGTAGAATAGTATTGGTGCATAAAAAATGCAGGTAGAAGGTCTCAAAGCTTCAGGTTCGCCGACTACGCACAAAGGTTTCCTAGGCCAAGGGCATGGCCAATGAGGAGGCACTGGCCATGGACGAGGGTAAATCATATGTTACAACTGCAGACAACCAAGACATTTTTCAAGGGATTATCAAAATCCTACTGCAACTTCCTGTAAGTATTGTCAATAATTTTTTCATTAAATCGAATATTGTCCCATTTTGTTAGCTAAAATGTAGGAAACGTGCAACCAGCAATTGGTCTAGAATGTACAAATGATGAGGGTTGAACCGTTCCAGGAAGATCCTAGCGTTAACATAGTAATGTGTAGTGGTGTGAATACCGGAGGAAACCACGCGGAAGAAAAGAGAACTGTGACAGAGACATGGGCAAGGAAAGTCGAAGATAATAATGTTGGGTTTAATGTGCAGCGCGAGAAAGAGACATTCATGGAAGTAAATAAGACATTTATGACTCCTAAATCTTTGACATCAACCATGCAGAGACAACTATTTCCATTGAAGAATAACCCTAAGGAGGATACTGAAGTAAAGGAAGCTGATAAGTCTATCTTGGAATCCTTTTTGCAGACGTGTCTGAAATTACTAAGGGACCAGAAGTTTGTAGAAGGGTTGCAGGAGATGATAGATAACTACGTTGGCAAGGAAAAGCTGCAACTAGACCAACACACAGTAGATAAAGTGTACAAGAACAAGAAAAGAAATATCCAGGAGATGTGTTTGATTGCGCAGATCAAAGAGTATGATATGGATTGTCATTCTAGATCTCGAATCAGATGCCAACTTTTGGCCAAAATAGACATGGGAGCGGATGGGAAGGCCTAAGCTGCAATGTTCACCAATTCAGCTGAGGATGGAAAATCAGAAGAAGATCATTCATATGGGGCGATTTCAGGGGATCAATGTAGATATTGATGGTGGAGACGTATTGGTAAACTTCAAATTTATCGAGATCATTGATGCTAGTAATCCTTATCCTGCACAGTTTGGATTTTATTGGGATTACGACATGGATGCTATAATCAACCTCAAGAAGAGGAAAATGGTCCTTGAAAATAATGGTACCCAAGTTGTTGTGCCATTAGATCCTTCCGAAGGTGCGCACTATACAGAGCCTGTCCAACATGAGTATGGGGATGCTGAGATTGACCATATCTATAAGCTTACTATTCAGGATGAAGATTGGATTAATCCCACCATGTATGGTAGAATATGTTGGGAGCATGATAGTTCATACATTTTAGATTCCGATGAAGAGTTCGAGCATTGGAAGAATCACTTGCATGAAGTAATTACTAAGTGATGTAACAAAATTACCAAATCTCTGTGTTGTGTCCAATCAGAAGTGCGTGACTTGCCTTTTTATGATGGAACGGGGAATTTTATCTTTTTTTGGAAGAATTTGAAAAAAAGGGTTCCTGAGGATCAGCGACACAAAGTTTTAGACTTCACATTAAGGTCTACTCCAGCCCGGTGGTGGGGAACACACAAAGAAATCTTAGGAGGATGGAAGGATTTTTGAAAGATGATAAGGCTAAGGTTTGGTCATGTAGACATGAATATCGCAGAGAAGTATGATGGTTAGAAAGATTCTTGTGAGAATTTATATCACTGGACAATAACTTGGGGTCCAAAACCTCAACCAGAGTGGGTTCACATGTTCTTTCTTTCTTTGGATACGATGCCTCAGTAGTGGTATCTTGAATCAGAGTTGTGACATGGCACTATGGATTGGGACGAGATTATGGAAAAAAAAAAAATTGCTTATAGCTTCGTTGATAGCTAGGAGTGTATTACTGAGGCTCTTCAAGAAGTAAAAGCGGGAGTGTTATGTATTACCAAGGAGCCAAGGACGTTGGTATAGTCCGATTGGGCTGCGTAGTTGGAACATGCCCAAGGAAGTTACATCCAATCCGCTTGGAAATATTTGGTCAACAAGTTTGTGTTGGGGGAGACCTACAAATACCTATTTGAAGGAGCGCGTAGGAATATAAACGATTCTGCCAAAGGGTGGAATCCTTGAAACAGAAGTACTACGCGGTAGCACGTCAGCAGGCACAACTAGATGGTACTGCGCCAAGGGATACAAAACTGCGCCGAAGGGGTGAGCCTAGCTTAGTTCGTCCAAAAAGGGACCGTTGGAAAAGTAAACGTTGATTGGACAATGACTTGGCTACTAAAAGGAGCATGAGGGATGAAATTAATGGGCATATCTGGGTGGATATGCCGCCAAATCAACATTTATGAGTCAGATATAAATGAGATATCGAGATTTGAATTCAAATTTTGCTATAAATCAAGGATCTCGCTCCCCTTTCGAAAACTTTTCGTGCTAAGATTTAAAAGTGAGAATTTTTGTCTCCAAGAGCACCGAGAAATCTATTTCATGTCAAATTACAGTTTTGAAGTGGTCAAAGAAGCATTGATCAAGGCAGGTCTCAACCACACAATCCTTCCAAGTTTATCCAACACAATGACAGCCACGCCAGTAGCAACTGCCACTGGGCCAAGGTCGCCCAGGAAACAGACAATTGCGGGCATAGTGTCATCCAAAAATCTGCAGAAGCCAGTATCAAGATCATCGCCCCAAAAGAAAAAACCTAAGGAACAATAGAGTAAGGGGGCCTAAGACTGGCAGAAGGAGGCCATGGAGATCAAATCCGATGAAGAGGAAGCAGCACCAAAAGAAAAAGTGGCCAAGCTTGCCACAGTAGTTAACGACTCTAAAGCCAAAGAAGACAAAGTGCGCATGGAAATGCAAATGAAAATCTCCTAGCTACAGATGCAATTACAGCTTGCCACTCCTCCAAAATTCTGAGAGCAGCACGCAGCAGAGCTGAAATCTGCCATAAAACAGATTGAGTCCCACATACAGGAGTGTGTGAATGTCTTTGGAGAAGTTATGGATGTATGGGCCTCACTATAGGAGGACCCTCAGGTGCAACAAATAGAGGTCGAAGTGTGCGACAAGCTAGAGCAGATTGATCGGATTCAGGTAACTGCCAAGACCTTACCACTGATGCAACGGTTTACCCACCTCCACGAGGGAAAATATTTACAAGTATAGGTCGATGAGCTACGCAGGAAGGATTAGCTACTTATAGACATAATGAAGCTGAGGCCAGCCACCTCTCTCAAACTATAGAAAAGAAGCTGCAAGAACTGCGCACGACACAAAGAGGATTCGAGAAAAAGGTAGCCAAGAAAGTCACAGAGACGTTGCTCAGAGAAGTTTGAGAGTTTGAAAAGCAGTGTGTTGAGGCGATTCTACCATTGAAGGATGCCTTGAGCGGCATCAAAGTGAAGATCGATGGCGCACCAACTTTGTGACACGGGACGAGTCACATTTTTGTGTTGGGGGCCTGTTGGATATGTGATCCCCTCGAAGAAAGCAGTAGAGAAATACTCAGTAGATTGAGGAGTGGATCACACAGCGCAGAGTCCATTTTTTAGTCTTAGGGGCTTTGGGGTGGGTCAAAGCCCCTTATTATGTAATTTAATGGTAATATTTTGTGAACGTTAAACTCCACCCATGGTTTTGGACCATGGTATTGTAAATTAAAAATATATATAAGGAGTCTAGATAGAAGTCATAGGCAGAAAAGTAGAATTTGATGAAATGCATCTGGATGTAAGACTGTTTTGAGTCAGAGTTTGTGTTTTGGGTTAGAGGAAAGGCTCTTGCAATTGAGTGCGTGGAGACCTTAGGAAGTCTACAGCTATGTGTGTAGACCCCTACAGATGAGTGTGCAAGGTGAAAGTGAATGTATGAGAAAGATATGAATATGAATAAAGGCCTTTGAAGATAGATATGAGTTTCTGTTGATGTGTTTTACTTTACTTGTTGTTTATGAATATATGTGTTGAATAAGGGTTTCAATATGTAATTGCATAGCGAAGTCTAGTTTATGATCATTTATGTTTTTGAATGTATGATTAAGCAAGATCGCACATTCTAGTAGTAAGTTCAACAAATGTGTTGAACAGCACTTGTATAATTGATAGATTTTTTCTACGAAGCTCTGTCAAGGAAGAAAATCCCTAAAGCCATATTCCATTGTCCCTCTGGATGTAGAAACCTAGTTCTATCATCCCCCTATATTGCCTCAGGTGAGACTTCAGTCTGCACAAGCAGATCGTTTCTGAAAAGGTCGGTAATAGTGGGTTTTGTTGGTTCATGCAGCCACATTTGAACCTAGGCCTCAGCCATATCAAGCCAATAGGATAAATGTGGTTTAAATAATGAATTTCATGCAGAATATTGGTTAGTACAGTTGGATACAGGTACAAATAAGAGATTTCATCATTGGGTAAGAGCTTGTGCATTTGAGTTGAATGTTATG
The DNA here is from genome assembly GCA_034641835.2 of Pinus albicaulis. Classification (NCBI taxonomy): domain Eukaryota; kingdom Viridiplantae; phylum Streptophyta; class Pinopsida; order Pinales; family Pinaceae; genus Pinus; species Pinus albicaulis. The sequence continues at coordinate 720,587,249 of CM076579.1, forward strand.
CCTACATCATCACATTTAAATGTATTGTCATTGGGATCATATAGTATGCTTTTAGGTATGGATTCGCTATATATTCACAGGACTAAGGTGGATTTTTATGACAAATATATTGAGTGTTTGGATGACAATGGGGAACGAAGATTCTTGTAGGGTAAGAAGGCAACATCAGTTAGAATGGTGAAAACTATACAGGCGAAGCGCAATCGCAGAAAATGATGTGTGTTACTTGCAGTGGACATTTTTAGTGATAAAGATAAGGAGGATGAGGATGCAGAGATATTAAGAATCTAACCAATCTTATAGTAGTTTCAAGATGTGTTTCCAGTACATATTTCAGATTTTTCTCCTCGCAAATAAGTGGGATTTTCTATTGAGTTGGTACTAGAGGAATCACTAGCATCAAAGGCACCATATAGGATGAGCACTCTAGATTTGGTAGAGCTGAAGTTTCAGTTGAAGGAAATGCTTGAAAAGGGATACATTAGGCCAAACTTGGGGTGCAAAATTATTGTTTGTGAATAAGAAGGATGGTACTCTCAAGTTATGTATTGATTATAGAAAGATGAACAAGGTGACCATCAAGAACATGAATCCATTGTCGAGGATTGATGATTTGTTTGATTAGTTGAAGGGAGAAACATTGTTCTCAAAGATTGATCTGAGATCTGGATATCATCATGTATGCATCAAGGAAGAGGACATATACAATACAATTTTCCGGACCAAGTATGGGAATTATGTGTTTGTTGTAGTTCCAATTGGTTTTACTAATGCTCCAACTAATTTTATGTGCTTGATTAATAGTGTGTCATGTCCTTATCTGGACAAGTTTATTATTGTATTCATTGATAATATATTGGTATATTCTTAAAATTAAGAAGAGCATATCGAACAATTAGCAGTAGTGTTGAGATTGTTGAGAGAGAATAAATTGTATGCTAAGCTTAGTAAGTATAGTTTATTTCAGACAAACGTACATTACTTGGGACGTGGTTTCCAAGGGAGGCATAGTAGTGGATCCAGAGAAGGTAAGGGCTATCATGGAGTGGGTAGCTCCTAGGAATGTATATGAGGTAAGGTCCTTTATGGGGTTAGCGGGTTATTACAAGAAATTCTCACAGATTGAATATCCCATCACATCATTACAAAGGAAAGGTAAGAAGTTTTAATGGACAGAGGAATGTGAAAAAAAATTTGAGCAGTCGAAATAGTCGTTGACACATGTTCCAATGCTAAATATTCTAGATCTGGAAAGATAATTTGTGGTATGCATAGATGCTTGCAAGAGAGGAATTGGTGGATTTCTTATGCGGGAAGGATAGGTAGTGTGTTATGAGTCATGAAAATTGAATGAGCATGAACAGAATTATCTAACACGTGAACTTGAGCTGATAGTGATCATCCATGCATTGAAGATGTGGAGGAAATATCTTCTTGGCAGGAGATTTGAACTAATGAGTGATCACAATGGGTTGAGATACATGTTTTACTAGCCAAATATGAATGTCAGGAAAGCTATATGTTTGGCCATGATTAGTGAGTTCGACTTTGAGATCAGGTATATCAAAGGAAAAGAGAATAGGGTTGCAGATGCTCTTAGTAGCCAGTTACAGGTAAATCACATTGCAGTTATGAAATTTTATTGGATACATCTACAGGATCAAATCTTATAAGAAGGTCAGTAGGATAATAGGTACATGGAGCTCAGGCACAGGTTACAACAGAATATAGGTACAGGTACAGGTAGTGGTACAATTACAAGTACATGTAGTGGTACAGGTACAGGTGCACAGGATGTGGACTATCATCTTATAGCGAATGGATTGGTCATATTTAGGGACATGATCTATGTTCCATATGGAAGTGAGCTCGAGAGGCTGATCTTAAGGGAATTTCATGCCAAGTCATATTCTGGTCACCCAGGATATCATAAGACATTGAAAACGGTAAAGAAGTTCTACTGCTGGCCAAATATGAAGAAAGAAGTGGCAGAGTTTGTGGCAAGATGCTTGGATTGTAGACAGGTAAAGGAAGAGTGTAAGAATACAAGTGGATTGCTATAGTAGATTTATATTTCAGATTGGAAATGGGAGGTCATTTCTATGGACTTCATCACAGGTTGTTGAGGACATCTAGACAACATGATTTGATTATGGATGTGGTTGACAGGTTGACTAAGGTAGCACATTTCATTCCAGTGAAATCTAAATATTCAGCTAATGATGTAGCACAGGTATTCATCAGAGATGTAGTGAGGTTGCAAGGTGTACTGAAGAATATTTTGTCAGACAAGGATGCTAATTTTACTTCTAGGTTATGGAAAGAGTTATTTGCAGGTTTGGTTATAGAGTTGGCCTTTAGTAAAAATTATCATCCGTGGATATATGGACATACAAAGAGGGTCAACAGGATAGTGGATGACATGTTGATGATGTATGTGATGCATCATCAACAAAAGTGGGAAGATTATCTTCCACTGGTAGATTTTTCTTACAACAATGGGTATCAGGATTCATTGAGGATGAGTCCATTTGAGGCACTCCATTGTCGAAGTTGTAATACTCCTTTTAGTTGGAGTGATCCAGTCAATAGGGTATTGATAGGATCAGATATGTTGGAAGAGATGGAACATGAAATGCAGGTTATCAAGAATAATCTAAAGGCAGCACAAGATAGAAAGAAAATTTATGCATATCAGAACATGTTGTTTAAGGAGTTTCAAGTTGGGGAACATGTGTAATTGTGCATCAAGACCAAGAAGATATCCTTAAGGATTGGATCATGTGCAAAGTTGGAACCTCGGTTTTACGGACCTCGGTTTTATTAAAAGGATTGGACCAGTAAGCTATCAATTGGCACTGCCTCCGATAGTTAAAGTACATGATGTTTTCCATGTGTCATTGCTTAAAAAGTATGTTAAGGGTGTTGATCATGTGATTGATTGGTCTATATTATAGTTGGAGCCCGAAGGGGAATTATAGTCATAACCTCAACTCATTTTGTAGATAAATATGCTCATGTTCCAGAACCGAGCAATTGAGCAGGTTAAAGTGTAGTGGAAGAAATTTGGGCCCGATGAAGCTACATGAGAGATGGTGGATGAGATGTGAGCTATGTATCCTTCTTTATTCGTTGGTTGAGCGAATTTTTTGGTATATGTCTTGGTATATTTTTTTGGTACATGCTTTGGTGTGATTTTTTGGTTTATTTAGATATGTATATGGATGTAAATACCACCACGATTTTTGTTATAAAGCTCAAATAAGCAGTATGGGTGTCATGTCATTATGGTTCTTATGTTGTTATGTTTCCATGTTGGTTTCTTCTCACCAGGTTGATCATTTTAAATACATCAATGATCTAAGCTATAAAGCTCCATGGGCAGTATGTTTTGCTTTCAGTAGTCTTGTTAGTTGTAGGTGTCATTGAAAACCGAGGATAGTGTTCCCCTAAGGGGGAGGGTTCTATAACATCCCTGGTCAAAAATCGATGTAATAAATTTAATAAAGGAAAAATAATAACCATGGTCATGGAACATGTATTCCAAGCTTAATGTTCAGAAAAACATCCTAGTGTGGGTGTTAATTTGGTTATTATGGAAATGGAAAGTGGCAAAGGCAATGGCTAAGGGTTTGGAAAGGCATGAGGCATTAATTGGAATTTTATTTATGAAAATAATGGAAATTAAGAGAAAATGAAGGTGAAAGGTCACATGTTGCATGTGAGGAGGAAAATGAAGGAAAATAATGGAAAATTAACAAATTAGAGACCTCATTAATAAAAAGGATTATGAGGATCAGTTGGTACCTTTTTTTCAGTTCAGATTTTGGTTAGTTCATTTTTTGGAGCTCTCATTTTCTTTGACACTTAGAGTTTTCTTGGAGCACTCTTGGAGGAGTGTGGCATGCTCAGGATTTGGAGCAAGAAGGAAAAGGAGAAGCAGGAAAGTGCAAGAGGACATCAAGATCAACAACTACAATGGATTTTGATTCCAGGTACCAAGTTGCATGTATGATTTCCTCACTATTTTTGGCATGCATGCACATGCATGTGATTTCTTGGTCATGATATTTTATTAGAATTGAGGATTTCTTGGATTAATAGAGGATTTGTCTATCCTTTCCATTTTCTGGATAGCCATGGTGTTGTGAGAATCTTTCCCTTTTGTTTTTTTATTGGTTCTCATGTTCCTTTGTCTATGGGTTGAGTTATGAGCTCCTAGAGCCTTAGTTGTACAAAGCCTCTAGAGCCCTGTAACATCTTGTGTTGAGTTACTAGTTTTGGAGCCTTGGTTTAAAAAACACTTTGGAGCCCTTGGTGGGTTGAGTTACTAGTCCTGGAGTTTTGGTAGGAAAAACGCTCTAGAGCCTGGTAATAGTTGTGGGTTGAGTTACTAGTCCTGGAGCCTTGGTTGGAACAAACACTCTGGAGCCCTAGACAACTTCGGTAAAGACTAATCTGGTGATGGTTAGTGATGTCCAACCATGAGTTGGAATCATTGGTTAAGGGTTGAGGTGGTTTGGCCTCTGGAAGCCCATTTTCGGTTTTGTTGGATTTGTTTCATGAGATCCCACATCCGTTCTTGGAATATGTCATGGAGGTGATTGGTTGAAGAGAGATTTGGTTCAGCCAATCTATGGTTAGGAGGAACATGGAAGTCCCGAACCTGGTTGGCCTTTGCATTCATTATTAAGAGCTTATTATACTTGGTATTTCATGTGCAAATGTACTAGTTCATATGTGGTACTTATGGTTGTCATATCCATGTTATTTTTGTTCTTTATATGTTGGTTAAAAGTATGTTTTATGATAGTGACGATGTATTCCTCTTATCATGTTTTGATTTGTAAATGAATGAACAATGAGCATATGACCTAATAGATGATATTGCAGCTAATGTGATAAAGCATTAATGATTCTTAGATATTTTCAGATAAGTATGAGACCCCTGTACTCAGATCTATTGTTCTAACCTGTAGAATGCATATTTATGATAAGTTTGATAAAATGTCTATCATGGCTAGTAGGGGTCTATTCAAGTCCTTGTTCAATTATTTGCATTTGTATCATTGTTTCACTGTTACTTTTCATTTATGTAAGTTTCATGGAGTTCTGGGATGTGATTGGGTCCTAGCCCTATAAATCAGCCTTCAATATCACAGTCACTAGCATAAAACTTGCTGAAAAATGCTATAGTCACACTCAGGCAAGCTCATGGGAGTGACTAGAGCTCCAAGTTGTTGAAATGTTGACTTCCCTCATGGGTTGGCCACCTGGAAGGGAGGGTTAGCTCCTGGAGATTCTGTAGGATGTGTGGATGGTCAAATTGATTGTGCTCTGTCAATTCCACTTCCTTAAGGTGACCTGGTAGGCTAAATTATGTCATCGTGGCATATCGTCACATGTTTACCCCGATTGACTGGTTAGTTTGGGTAAATGTGGGAGTAGGTGTTAAAATTCAAAAAAAAATTATTGTGTTATGCATGATTTAAGACCATTGTTGATTGCAGTTTGTTGCTTTCCTTTCAAGTACATTATTTACATTACAGTTCATGGGAGCCCAATCCTAGACCCTCTTGGGACGAATGAATTTATTTTTTTGATTAAGTATCATTATTTTTATTAGTTATTTAGGAACCGAACATTATTGTCAATATCAAAAAGCTTGGAAACTATTTAATATCAAGATTAGGGGCTTGGAAGCCCATTTTCAACTCTAGTTCTAGTACTTTTGTAGCAATGGTTCTCTATTTTTGTATTCTCGGATTACTCTATTTGAGTATAATATGTTCTATTTTGTATATTCTATCCCTATCAACAAATGTTGAGAATAATTTTTAGACAATGTTTACTATGAAATCTTGTATTGGTTTGAATATTATTTCATTGCTTAGAAATTTTGAGTCTCTTGAGAAATTATGTCAAGAATTATGATAACGTTTTGTATAAAATCTTGTATCGTATTGAATTTCATTATTTTGGTCAACAATATCAGTTGAACATGAATCTTTCAGGTCCTACTTTCAACTCCTACATTATATCTAATTCTGTTGTTGACCAATGTGAATATAAACATTTGACAATAGTTTTTCATATTAGATTTGTGTTCCATGAGTAGAATATATTTTAATGATTATTATCATGATTGGGATTTAAATATATGGGCAACTAGATATAAAAAATGATGGGTTATAATTTGACATAATTTGTTAACTTTGTTATATGATGTTAGAAGGAATGCTTATTATATCTCTTTCGAGTTTCTTGTCTTTTCCCTATCATGTTTACAAGTTGTATGTATGAAGAAAAAAAAATTGGTTTCCCTTTTATGTATTTAGAACTCGTGTATGAAAATTAGTTCTTGTACAACTTAAATTATTAATGAAATTCATCAAATTGATTATTTCGGAAGCATGTTTCAACTCTATTTCTATTCCTTTGACAACAATCGTCATCTATTAATTTTCCAAATTACTTTGTTCGAGCATGATATGTTTTATTTTGTATATTTTGTCCTTGTTAAGCAATGATGAGTATAATTCGTAGACAGATTTTTTTGTGTGAAATATTGTATTGGTTTAAATTTTATTTCATTGGTTAAAAAATCCAAGTTTGTTAAACATGAACATGAATTTTTTTATCTATTTCTTTCAACTTGTTTATTATATCTAATGTTCTGTTGTTGACCAAAATGAATATAAACATTCGAAAATAGTTTTGAATATCATATTTATGTTGCATGTGTACTATTGATTTTAATGATTGACTAAATTTTCTAAATTTTTTGTATGATGATAGAAGCAATGGTTATTTTATCAACTTCTAGTTTCTTGTCTTTTTTGATATGACAATTCTTGCATAGTTGAATATTAAGTGATCAATTCATTGAGATTCGTGTTCCAAAATTATTTCTAGTAAATGAGAAATAAACATCGCTTTCCTACATAATTGTTGAAGTAAAAATTAGGTTTAGTTGTGAAAATAAGACTTGATAATAGCCTATAATTCATTTGAGTAACGTCAAGTTGTATGTCTTCTATAGTCGCAATTTAATCTTAAAATTATATAATTTTTTTTGGAAAATTCAACAATTAAAGGTTTTTAGTCCTTGTAGATAACCTGAAAATTCAGAATCTACTAAGTAATATCTTTCAGTTACTTTATCCCAACACGTTCTTCTACTCATCAACCACGAGACACGTTTATATATCATTTAAATAGTTTAACATCCAATCATAAGACTGCATGTAAGCAGTTATGAGTTAACAATAATACAGTGCAATGTGGTCAACGACAAGCAAGACATGGGAAAGTATTACGATAAAAAGAAATTTTTCCATCACAGCATGTGAGCTTTATAGTATGTTCCTCTAGTTCACACCCTAAGTCTCATACTTGGAAAAAACCTTACCAAGTCTAATGCAATTATCTAAGAAATGGATTGCTTACAAGATTACCATTATAACTAAATTTTGTGCATAGTTCAGTTATGAACAGAATGAGAACTTGTGCATAACTGAAAGGTGTGTAGATCAAAGACATTGGAAACCACAATATGTGCATAATTGCAGAGATAAATTGATCATAATAATTTTTTTATTATGAAAATTATTATTATGATCAATTACATTTCCTACCCAATTGAAATGTTGAGTTCCCTTAGGGGTTGGTCACCTGGAAGAGTGGGTTAGATCCTGGAGGTTCTATCAGATGTGTGTATGGTTAGATTGGTTATGTTCCATCTATTCCACTTCCTTATGGTGACCGAGGAGGTTGAATCACATCATAGTGGTCTCTTGTCACACGTTTACCCCAGTTGGTTGGTTAGCTTGGGTAAATGTGGGAGAAGGGTGTTACAGAGTGGTATCAGAGCATGGTTCACCCCTTGGACTAGATGGGGGGTGTGTTGGTCATGCATACATGTCGATTTCATATGTGCTTCTTATAGTCATGGTCTATGTGCTTGTTTCATATGCATGGCGTGGTCATAGTTGCAATGGTGTCACTATGTGAAATTTGATGGTTTTTATTGTGTATGGTCATCATAAGTGCATGTTGATGGTGCATTGTGTTGAATTTTTGTGACCTTGGGTCTAGGTTAGAGTCTTAAATCACTGATGCTACCAAACCAAGAATCTCAATCATAAACTACTTTGGACAATGGAAAATATAAAGCAGTAAATCACATATGCACAATATACACAGTTTTAAACAAAATTGTACAATCATGTACAATCCCCAATCTTCGTTATATTAAACCAAATCTGAATAATACAACATTCTATGGTATACAAGATACAATGAAAAACTTGGTTGCAACTCTTTTCTGTCGTATCTTGTCGTGTCGGTCCTTTGCACCTGTACTGCTCACTAGTAGTTCCTTAGTCCATCAAGGCATCTACATATTGAGACTCTATGAGGGCTGCCACCTGACATTGTTGCACATCCTTCTATAGAGTGTACTTGTGCTGATCGAATATGCTCTCTAGGTTGGCCAATTCCCGAGCTCCAATCTTCCAGGAAAGCAACAAATTTCATCCTTCAAAGTGTTGCACTTCGGCACAATTCTTTCACCCAACCTTCAGCTGCTCTTCGTCCTTCAAGATAGCTCGTCTAGGGCTAATTTTGGTAGCCAAAACGCTTCCCTCCAACAGACCTATGGCACCCAATCTCTTCACTACTAAATCTTCTCCTAGTATTATACTTCGCCACCTCGGAAGGTCATACACTTGGCTTCAGCAGGCTACTCAATAATATGATCCAATCCAGTCACGACTTGACCTAACACTTCTCCAAAACACACTGATGTCCTTCACTATTAGTTATTTCTCCTGAAATATTGGTTAGGGCACAATATGCAGCCCTTAACCTCCACGTTGTTATCAACCTTCACCCTTCTAGGGTTACAGTCCACCTAGAAAAGACCCTCCAAGCACAATGTTGTCCCTTTTATACCTCAAACACTTCAAATTTTCCTTGGAACAATTTCAAGTTGTTGGCTATGGCCTGCGGCCTAGCTCAGCAACTTGTTGTAGCCTTAGGTCTCCTCAACAGGCCCAAACAAACACCCTCAATCAGCTGCGTTGTCCTCCTATCCTCCTCAGCCTAGTTGTTTTCTCTTTCCAATCCGCACTCAAAACAACCCATACAGATATTTCATCAGCCCATAAAACAAACCCAAGCATACGTTTTACCTACAGCTCCTCTCCATGTTGTTTTAGGGCAGAATCCTTCATGTTGTAATATCTCCCTTTTGCTACAGTTTAGCTCCTTCTTTCCACCGAGTTTCCTTAGAGGATGTGTTGCCCAAACTTGGATTCTCTAATGCTCTCAAATCATTCTTAATTTATAGACATTAAGGCTCGACGAATTTGCTTGAAATGACACATCTATTGGACCACTTTTACACCAAGCCTACATGACTTGGTAACCAATAATTACCTTGTCAAGTTCAAAAATCCACTTCTCTCTAACGACAACTCATATTCAGATGATTCTCGATGCATTGGATTTGTATCGTTGAGCACTATCATTATCATCCATCGCGATTTTGGCCCAAATCATGATGGGTGAAAAACCCCACACTTGGGTTTCAAGCCCACAAGATTCCCTTGTGGTGATTTTCCCTCCAAACCCTGAACCCTAGGGCTTGGAGTACCTCCCAAGATACACAAATCAACACATTGGTCATGTACGTCGGTGTATATGTTGTTATGCATGCATTGTGTCTATTTGGTGTGTAGTTGTGGCATCATGCATGGAAATGGAATAAGGATTGAGCTGATGTCTATGTATTGTTCTTAATATGATTATGTTTATATATATGCATTAAGCTAATCTGGTTGATCTTACAGTCGAGATATCCTCCCCTGAACTAGACTAAGGTACATTAGTTTGATTATGAATTGGTTTAGCTGACATGATATACCTTGCAGGAAGAAAAGAACAAAGATGGTTATAAAAGAACAAAGTGGAATATATGAAAGCCTTAAGAAGAGTGACAGTAGTAGCTGATATGTCACAGAGATAGGGAAGATTTGGAAGGATGAACATTATTCATAAACGTAGTTGTGAACAGTGACTTTAGTATGTAGTATGCAACAACTTGAAGACCTCAAGTACAATACGCATGAAAGGAGCCATGGGTTGTTAGGAGGTAGATTGATGGAGCCTTAGTTCAGGGAAGATCCAGAAGACCCTATGTGCAGACTTCTTAATGGAGCTAGAAGGTTGTTAGTGGGTAGATCAGTGAGAAAATGTTTGGTTAAACAAAAAGGATTTGTGATCATTGATATTGGTAGATTGAGGAGCAGCAATATTTCCCACATGGAGATTGAGACTCAAAGGGAGTCTAGTTTCAGAGGGAGAAACCCTATGGAAGCTAGTACTTCAGGATCTGGGGCGTTCAGACTCATTATTGCAGTAGTTGCAGCAATAGTGTGGAATCAATAACATAGAAGTAGCATTAGTTTGAGTAGCTCATATTTTTCCATGCATGCAGTTATACCTCTAGGAGTGAGGCAGGGTGATGTAGATCCCTAACCCCATAATTGTATAAATTTGGGTAGGGTCCATTGAGGTGTCCTCCTCATGGATCATTACCTTGCTACATAGGCCCACGGTATTTAGTAGTAAGAGGATCAGTGTTAGTCAGATACTGAGGAGTGCAGAGGAGTGTTGACAATAGAGCATGAGTCTTAGTAGTAGAGTTAGCAACAGCTCAGTTTTTCAAGTAGACAGTTGTAGAGGCACAGGTGATTCAATATTTTGGTTACTTCTCAGTTTCATTTCTTACAGTAGCAATAAAAATAGTGAGAGGTAGTGCTACAATACATTTCAACATAGGAACAAGATATTGACATATTGACAAAGGCTTTGTTAAGAGGGAAGTTCGAATTCCACAGATGCAGGATATCAGTGGTTGATAATCCCTTTCTTGCTAAGAGGGAGTGTTGTGAAGTGTAGCAAGAAAGTCACTCCAACTAATTGCAATCCAAGTCATCCTACTAATGTGGAAAATCGAATTTATGCATTTGAATAAGGCACAAGTCAAATGAAACATTTTCTTGCTACAATTCTTATTGAGAAGTGTAGCAAGAAAGTCTCAATTTAACTTTGCCTTAGTCAAATTGAGAAAATTTGAATCTCCACATCAACAAACAACTTGGAGGTATTTAACTGAGGTGACATGGCTCTTGTCACTCAGTGAGTTCAGTAAATTTGAGTTAGATGGCTTGGAGTTCAGTTTGCAAGTGTTGATTGTTAAATTATACCAATCTACTCCAACTATTTTCAGTTGTACTCAATTAAATTAGTTATAACAATTATTATAGCCAATTGGAAGGTCAATCATGTAGTGGAATATCAGTCTAACTTAGAGATCATCCAGTTACTGATCAATCGAACAAAAATAGCTCATGCATGCAAGGAATTCGAATTGCTCAAGTTGTGGTGGAGACTCCAAGGCAGTGTACAATTAATTATATACTAGATTGAGTGTACAGTTTAGAGTATTGCTCATGTGATCAATCCTTGGTAATTGCGCGGGGAAATTAGGGGGACATAGGGGCCTATTTCTTCAAGAATTGCGCAATAAATTTGGAGGAAAATCCTAAATAATAGGGGCATATTTTCCTCAAGAATTGCGCAAGGAAATAGGAGTGAGTGCAAACAATGCAAGTGTGGGCAATGCAAGTGTAGGAATGGTGAGAACAAGTTTACTCTTATTGTTTGTCCTCAGAGCGAGAGATCACAATTGTAATTGTTTCTCAATTCACTTGATTAATGCAAGCAGGCTTTAGGGGTTTTTAGTAGTTGCTTTCCCCTAGAAACATATGTGTACCTGTGTATTCGATTATGCATGTTTCTGGATGTTATTCTAAATTGTGAATTAATTTTCATAGAGAAATAGAGTAGAGTTATGTCTCTTGATTTAGATTATATTTCTTGAGCATTTGCAATTCTATCACTATATTTCTACAATTCTAACAATGAATACACTTCAAAATATATATTTAAAGCATTGTTTAATTATTATTATTTTTTTCATTATAAAATTTAATAATATGATTGGGATATATTACCGATTTCAAAAATATCTTAACGAGATGACAGTGTGTGTGTATATATATATATTAATTGTATAAATAAATTCAACGGCTTGCACTTTTATTGATATATCTAAATTATGCAAATTACACACTTTATCTATCCAAATTCAAGCAAAATTAACTGAAAAGAATAACAAGACAAGCTACATAAAATAATGCTTATTGTACTTTCAAGGAAGGCAAAGTTCGTCTTAAATTAAGTTTCTCGGTTATATCAATATCAATATCGTGTGGAAGTGGAGTGAGAGATCTTTTTAGCAGATATTTTGTGTTTAGAGGATTTAAAGTGTTAATATGGGAGAATTCAGTCCTCACCGGGATCCGTGTTAGCAAAGAGGAGACTGACGATGTCTGAAATGCACAGCGCATAGTTATTATATTTCAAATATAAACGTATGTAACATGAACTTCTTTAGGCTACTTATGTCACGGATTTATTTTACCTTTGTTTTTAAGGTCAAATTTTATTTTATAATATAAAGAAAAATAATATATAGAGAGAGATATGTGTAATTTGTGTTGCGCTCAATTTTTAAAGTTACATGTGTTTTATTTAAAATAAAAATAAATATTTTTTAAATAAAAAATGAATATATAGAGTTGGTTAGTTTTGTAGAGAGATGTGCACATTTTCAGTTTAATATATACAAAATAATATATGTTATAATAAAAAATAAAATTAAATAAATATAATTAATTAAAAACATTTTAAAATATCTATAATCTTATTCTCACTATGTTTGTTTGGTTATTTGTTGATGTTACAACCAAATTAGAAGTATAAATATTTCACTCTCACTCTCTATCATAAATAAAATATTTCGATGTCCCTGTGAATTAACAATTTTACATTAACTTTGAAAAGAGATGAAATAAATTTTAAAAAAAAGGAATCAATAAATAAAATTAAAAAATTCTCATATTTTCACTTTGAAGATGTATAATTCTTATGAAATTATTTCAATACAACATTGAAAAAACTATTTGAAGATACATATTACTTAATTTATTTCAATATCAATTCTAGAGAAGAAAAAAAAAATTATTAAAAAAATATTATCATGATAAATTATTTTATAAAAAAAAACATTTATATATTCATGTTGACTAATTTATTTTAATATCAACTTACTAAAAAGAGAGAAAATTATATATATGCCAATGTATTTTAAAACTATGAAAAAAATAAGCAATTGAAAAAAAAAAATCAATTAGTTAATAATAATAGTAATAATAATAACCATATTCCCGGATGCGGGTGACAGTAGAAGCACGCATGAAAACAGTCTCTCCCACGCTCGAGATGATGAAGATCTGCAGCGTAGGCCTTCACTCGACGTGGATCCACACTCCTGCAATAATTCGCATGAGATGACAGAGACCAGGCATCATGAAGACACATTAAGACAGAAACATCCTTTCTGGGGCACCTCTCTGCTGCAATATTTTGAATGATCTCCTGGACAAATATGACATCCGGCCATAACTCTACGTACATGCCTACTCATGAAAACAGTTACAGCATGCAGCTGCGAGCGAGGCATAATAATGCTCAGCATCTTCGAATGTGTCACAAGCCTATAAAAGGGAAGGACCTACAGCACAAAGCGACTCACAATCTGTTCCTTCTGTTTTTTTTGATGTTTTAGTACCAGCCCTCCTACATGCCTAGTCTGTTGTGCAGCCTTCCCCCATTGTTGCGCTGCGCAGAATCCCTCAAGTTGTGCAACCCCCTAATTGTGCATCTCGCCTCACCTCCACCTGCCTTATTAGTTTCACCAGCCTGGATGCTCCCATTATCCCACGCCCCTTGTTGTGCATCCCCCATCATCCTACCTCCCTGTCCAATAGCACCTTGTTGTGCACCTCCCATCTCAGTTCAAAGCTGCTCCTCCCTTCCTCTCAGACCCCTATCAATCCTTTGCTTCATCTGACCATGGCTCCTAGACTACGCCAAAGAACCATTAGAGTAGGCAGAGAGGTGCGCTCCCTAGTCGCTACCACCGGGGGCCAAATAATCGCTTGGAATCTGTTGAAGGCTCCTCCTCGTGTAGTCACGTTAGAGAGGAGCCCTAGAGCCCCAAACTCGACCAGGAGGAGGAGGCTCCCACTCATGTAATGTAGAGAGGCAGAAGCAGACCAAGGAAATGCACCATTGCGCACCAAGAGCACCCCTTGCCCCGCAATACTGAGCCACTTCCGACATAGGAAGATGATGGGGATGACACAGACGTTTGGATAATGGACTTGGAAGGCACCTAGACGTGAGTCCCGGATGTCGAGTACCCAATGACTCCCATCCTCTACGCACCTATCTCCAGGCCTCCGCGTCAACCTACTGCTAAAGAGGAAGCCATTGCGCAGGCGTACGCCTGTCCCATTATGGAGGAAGATCCAGACAGCGATGATGATGTAGAAGACTCATGACTACGTTGTTGCTCAGCTCTTCTCAGTTTTTTGTCATGCTTGTTATTATCACAAAACTTCTATTTTCATTGGTGCTATGACATACTTTGTAATTTTATGTTTCATGTTTTGTCCGGGCTGGTTTCCTCCACGGAGGCAGCCCCATACTTGCGCAACAAAGGCTAGGATTGGTTAAGCGTAGCTTACCAACTCAGCCTGTAGCATATGTATTGTTCTATTTTTGAATTAATATAGTTTAGCCTCAATTACCAAAAACAAAAATAATAATAACCATATTTGTAATTCATTCAATTTTTAAAATAAAATTAATATGCAACATTTAAAATAATAATATTAATAATAATAAATTCAATATAAGTTATAAAGAAAATATTACAATATACAAGCTTAAATAATACTAATGTTTATTTAAAAAATATATTGATAACTTCCATGGGGTTTTGGATAGGCGGTGATCATTTCTCTGTTAAGGCACCCCTTGATGTGAAAAGTCACTGGTTCGAGTCCCCTCCCTATCAGGGTGATATATTAGACATGATGAAGATGTAGTCCCACCAAGCTTATATATATATATAACAAAAAACATTTTAATGTGGATATTGTACTGCAGAACTAGTTAAATAAAATATTTCAATATTAGTGATACATGAAGCATATATTGTTAAAATATTTCAAGTTGTCTTACTATTTTATATTTTAGTTATTTTTCCAGTTATATTTTTAAGTCAATTTTATGTAATATCTAGCAATGATTTGTTGGAACTACAAGTTTAATTTGTGTACTCTACACAATCCAAGTAAGCAAAAGGATTTTGAAGGCTTAGAACCATTTATGTGTTACAAAATGCAATTTTAATAATAAAAAATTTCACATGGTGTGTCTGTGTGTGTCTTTATATATATATATATATATATATATATATATATATATATAGAGAGAGAGAGAGAGAGAGAGAGAGAGCGAGATGTTTACACTATGAAAGAGATTTACACCTTAATAAATTTGATTCGTGGTTAAAATATTTCTATACTGGTTAGTATTTTTTAAATACTACATATCATAATCATCATCATCATCATTATTTTTATTTTTTTTGGTAAATGAGGCTAATCTATATTAATTCGAAAATAGAAATAGTACATATGCTACAGGCTAGGTTGGTAAGCTACGCTTAACCAATCCCAGCCTTTGTTGCGCGGATAATGGGCTGTCTCCGTGGAGGAAACCAGCCCGAAAAGTACATGAAACAAGAAATTACAAAATGTGTTGAAGCACTGGTGTAACTAGAAACTCCTTGGTGATAGCAAGCGTGACAAAAAACAAGGAAGAATTGAGCTGCTGCGCAATCCTTGGTCTTTGACTTCATCATCGCTATCTAGATCTTCCTCCACTATGGGGCAGACATACACCTGCGCAACAACTTCCTATGTATCAATGGGTAGACATGAAAGCTTGGAGACTGGTGCGCAGAGGATGGGAGCCACCAGGTATTCTGCGTCAAGGACGCACGTCCAGGTACCTTCAAAATCCATAATCCAAACATATGTGTCATCCCCCTCATCTTCCTGAGCCGGAAGAGGCTCGGTCTTGCGAGACAAGGGGTGCACAATGGTGGAATTCCATGGTCTACTTCTGCCTCTTTGCGAAACCTACGAGGGGGCCTCCTCCTCCTGATCAGGTTCGTAGCTCTGTCTAGCATGAATGCCTGAGAAGGAGACTTCAATAGACTCCAAGCGATTATCCGGCCCTTGGTGGTAGTGACAGGGGAGCGCACTTCTCTGATCTCCACGGATGGTTCTTTGGCACAACCTAGGTGCCATGGTTGGCTGAAGTAGAGGAGTGACAGAGCTAGGGAAATACACAGCAGGGAGGGAAATGCAAAGTAGGGGATGAGCTCCAAAGGATGGGGAGGAGATCTGAAGGATAAAACACATCAAGGTGTGCAGGATAATGGGTGCATCCAGACTTGTGAGACTGGCAGGACAGATGGAGTTGGGGTAAGATGCGCAGGCAGGGGGAATCACAGCCCAGGGATTTCTATGCAGCGCAGCTCTAGGGGGAGTGTTGTGCAACAGACTGGGCACGTAGGGGGGCGAGAACTGTAAAAATAAATAATCTTGAAGGAGCTTATTGTGTGTCTCTTTGTGCTGAGGGGCCTTCCTTTTAAAAGGCCTGTGACACATGTGAAGGGGTAGAACATGATTGTGCCTCGCACAGAGCTGTGTGCCATAATTGTTTTCATGAGTGCGCTCGAGTGAAGATTTATGTCCAATCGGCGTGTCAATCCAGGTAATCATTTAGGACGATTGCTGCAGAGAGGTACCCTGGAGGGGGTGATGTTGTCCAAGCGTGTCTTCATCATGCCTTATCTCGTTCATCTCTAGTGGATGATTGCTAGCATGAGGTTCCACATCAGGTGAGGACCTGCGCTACAGATCTTCATCCTCGTGGGTGTGGGAGATGCAATTGTAATGCGTCCTTCTGTTTTCACCTGCATCTAGGGATCATCATCATCATTATTATTATAAACCAAAATGATAATTTTTATATTAAATTTCGGGAATATAATTGATCACCTGGAAGTACATCATTTTTCATCCAATTTTTCTAACATGTTCTTCTCATCTGTCCTAACTAGCACAATTTATTCATAGACTTCATATGAAAAAAAATGGATGCCTTGTAGGCATATACCTTATAGAATTTTGCATAGCCTCCCCCCAATGTTGCATTGCGCAAAATCCCCCGGGCTGCGCACCCCCCTGATTATGCGTCTCACCTCGGCTCCACCTACCTTACTAGTTTCACCAGCCTAGGTGCTCCCATTATCAAGCACCCCTTGCTTCGCATGCCCCATCAGCCTACCTCCCTGTCCAATAGCACCTTGTTGTGCACCTCCCGTCTCGGGTCAGAGTTTCTCCTCCCTTCCTCTCAAACCCCTATCAATCCTATGCTTCATCTTACCATGGCTCCTAGACTGCTCCAAAGAACCATCAAAGGAGGCCAGAGAGGTGCGCTCCCTGGTCGCTACCACCGGGGGCCAGATAATTTCTTGGAATCCATCAAAGGCTCCTCCTCAAGCAGTCATGTTATAGAGGCCCCCCAGAGCCTCTAAATCAACCAGGAGGAGGAGGCCCCCACTCATGTAATGCAGAGAGGCAGAAGCGGACCAAGGAAATGCACTATTGCGCACCAGGAGCACCCCTTGCTCTGTAAATCTGAGCCACTTTTGGCACAGGAAGATGATGGGGATTACATGTAAGTTTGGATAATGGACTCGGAAGGCACCTGGATGCGAGTCTTAGATGCCGAGTACCTGATAGCTCCCATCCTCTATGCACATGTCTCCAGGCCTCCGCGTCAACCTATTACTGAAGAGGAAGCCGCTGCGTAGGCATGCACCTATCCCATCATGGAGGAAGATCCAGAAAGCAATGATGATGCAGAAGACTCATGATTGCGTTGTTGCTCATCTCTTCTTAGTTTTTTTTCATGCTTGTTATTATCACAAAACTTCTATTTTTATTGGTGCTACGACACACTTTGTAATTTTATGTTTCATGTTTTTTCCGGGCTAGTTTCCTCCACAGAGGCAGTACCATACTTGCACAACAAAGGTTGGGATTGGTTAAGCGTAGCTTACCAGCTCATCTTGTAGCATATGTATTGTTCTATTTTCGAATTAATATAGTTTAGCCTCAATTACCAAAAAAATAATAATAATAACCATATTTGTAATTCATTCAATTTTTAATATAAAATTAATATGCAACATTTAAAAATAATAGTATTAATAATAATAAATTCAATATAAGTTATAAATAAAATATTACAATATACAAGCTTAAATAATACTAATGTTTATTTTAAAAATATATTAATAACTTCCATGGGGTTTTGGATAGGCGGTGATCATTGCTCTGTTAAGGCACTCCTTGATGTGAAAAGTCATTGGATCGATTCCCCTCCCTATCAGGGTTATATATTAGACATGATGAAGATGTAGTCCCACCAAGCTTATATATATAACAAAAAACATTTTAATGTGTACATTGTACTACATAAGTAGTTAAATAAAATATTTCAATGTTAGTGATACATGAAGCATATATTGTTAAAACATTTCAAGTTGTCTTACTATTTCATATTTTGGTTATTTTCAAGTTATATTTTTAGGTCAATTTTATGTAAGATCTAGCAATGATTTTTTGGAACTACAAGTTTAATTTGTGTACTCTACACAATCCAAGTAAGCAAAAGGATTTTGAAGGCTTAGAACCATTTATGTGTTACAAACTGCAATTTGAATAATAAAAAATTTCACATGGTGTGTGTGTGTGTGTGTGTGTGTGTGTGTGTGTCTCTCTCTCTCTCTCTCTCTCTCTCTCTCTCTCTCTCTCTCTCTCTCTCTATATATATATATATAGAGAGAGAGAGAGAGAGAGAGAGAGAGAGAGAGAGAGATGTTTACACTGTGAAAGATATTTACACCTTAATAAATTTGATTTGTGGTTAAAATAGTTTTATACTAGTTAATATTTTTTAAATACTACATATTATAATTATCATCATCATCATTATTATTATAAACCAAAATGATAATTTTTATATTAAGTCTGGGGAACATAGTTGATCACCTGGAATTACATCATTGTTCATCCAATTTTGCTAACATGTTCTTCTCGTCTATCCTAAGTAGCACAATTTCTTCATAGACTTCATATGAAAAAAAATGGGCTCTTTGTAGGCATGTACCTTATAGAATTCTGCGCAACCTCCCCCTAGTGTTGCGCTGCACAGAATCCCCCGGGCTGCGAACCCCCCTGATTGTGTGTCTCACCTCGGCTCCACCTACCTTGCTATTTTCACCAGCCTGGGTGCTCACATTATCTTGCGCCCCTTGTTGTGCATCCCCCATCAGCCTACCTCTCTTTCCAATAGCACCTTGTTGCACACCTCCCGTCTCGGGTCAAAGTTTCTCATCCCTTCCTCTTAGAACCCTATCAATCCTCTGCTTCATCTGACCATGGCTCCTAGATTGCACCAAAGAACCATCAGAGGAGGCTAGAGAGGTGCGCTCCCTGGTCGCTACCACCAGGGGCAAGATAATCGCTTGGAATCCGTTAAAGGCTCCTCCTCAGGCAGTCACGTTAAAGAGGCCCCCCAGAGTCCTGAACTCGACTAGGAGGAGGAGGCCCCCACTCTTGTAATGCAGAGAGGCGGAAGCGGACCAATGAAATGCACCATTGCACACCAGGAGCACCCCTTGCCCCGCAAGACTGAGCCAGTTCCAGCACAAGAAGATGATGGGGATGACATAGAAGTTTGGATAATGGACTCGGAACGCACCTGGACGTGAGTCCCAGATGCCAAGTACCTGGTGGCTCCCATCCTCTGCACACCTATCTCCAGGCCTCTGCGTCAACCTACTGCTGAAGAGGAAGCCACTGCGCACGCATACGTCTGTCCCATCATGGAGGAAGATCCAAACAGCGATGATGATGCAAAATAATCATGACTGCTTTGTTTCTCAGCTCTTATTAGTTTTTTTTCATGCTTGTTATTATCACAAAACTTCTATTTCACTGGTGCTACAGCACACTTTGTAATTTTATGTTTCATGTTTTTTTTCCGAGTTGGTTTCCTCCACGGAGGCAGCCCCATACTTGCGCAAAAAAGGCTGGGATTGGTTAAGCGCATCTTACCAACTCAGCTTGTAGCATATGTACTGTTCTATTTTCGAATTAATATAGTTTAGCCTCAATTACCAAAAAAAAAAAATTAATAACCATATTTGTAATTCATTCAATTTTTAATATAAAATTAATATGAAACATTTAAAAATAATAATATTAATAATAATAAATTCAATATAAGTTATAAATAAAATATTACAATATACAAGGTTAAATAATACTAATGTTTATCTAAAAAATATATTAATAATTTCCCTGGGGTTTTGGATAGGCAGTGATCATTGCTCTGTTAAGGCACTCCTTGATGTGAAAATTCACTGGTTCGATTCCCCTCCCTATCAGGAGGATATATTAGACATGATGAAGATGTAGTTCCATCAAACTTATATATAGATATATATATATATATATATATATATATATATATATATATATATATATATATATATATATATATATATATATATATAACAAAAAACATTTTAAAGTGGACATTCTACTGCATAACTAGTTAAATAAAATATTTCAATATTAGTGATACATGAAGCATATATTGTTAAAATATTTCAAGTTGTCTTACTATTTTATATTTTGGTTATTTTTCAAGTTATATTTTTAGGTCAATTTTATGTAAGATCTAGTTGGAACTACAAGTTTAATTTGTGTACTCTACACAATCCAAGTAAGCAAAATGATTTTGAAGGCTTAGAGCCATTTATGTGTTACAAAATGCAATTTTAATAATAATAAATTTCACAAGGTGTGTGTGTGTGTGTGTGTCTATATATATATATATATATATATAGAGAGAGAGAGAGAGAGAGAGAGAGATGTTTACACTGTGAAAGAGATTTACACCTTAATAAATTTGATTGGTGGTTAAAATAGTTTTATATTGGTTAATATTTTTTAAATACTACATATCGTAATCATCATCATCATCATTATTATTATAAACCAAAATGATCATTTTTATATTAAATCTGGGGAACATAGTTGATCACCTGGAAGTACATCATTGTTCATCCAATTTTTCTAACATGTTCTTCTCATCTGTCCTAACTAGCAAAATTTCTTCATAGACTTCATATGAAAAAAAAATGGGTTCTTCGTAGGCATATACCTTATAGAATTGGCCCCCTAAGACACAAAATTTACAACCCATGTTTCCACTAATATGAAATGAAGATGGGATTGTCTATGTGTTGGGTTGTCTCATTCAGATCTAACAACTTATCTGGTGATATATGGTTGGATCTGGTGGATGCATTCTAACAATCGTCCATTTTTCTTAATTTTTCTTGGAGATCCACACTGCAATTCCTCATTTCCTTGATCCAAAGATACCATTTAATTATCCTGATTTTCAAAATAATAATCCATTTAAAAAAACATGATCTGTAAAAATATTTTTGAATCAAAATCAAACATAAATTAGTAAAAACCACCACCAAGATTCATTTTTTATGGACATTTTGAAAAAGATACAATAGAGCAAGGGCATAATTTTACCCTAAATATATGTTTTCCTGTTTTAATGCCCACAAGGACGTTAAATTCTATCTCATGACCTTCTTATCCAATCATGGGAAACAATAGGGCAGACACCTCTTCTATTTTTAAATATTTTGGTGTCCACATGGACATTAACTTCTATCTCATGACCTTGTTATCCAATCATGGGAAACAATAGGGCAGGCGTGTTTTCTATATAATATCCTAGATTTCTCCTCCTAAGACCGGGTACAACCAAATTACACATTCTCATATTTATATTTACCTTCTGAGCCCTCATAGTCATCTATGATTGATATTATCCTTTTGTTTACATGATTTTTAAATATTTGTGCAGTGATTTTTTATTGCTAAGTTTCATAGGAAAACCACCTAATATGAATATCCTTTAAAATAGTTCATACTTAGGTAAATAACCTATTTATCATTATTTACTATCTACCATACCATAATTTAAGAAAGTATTTGCATAAAAAATGAATAGGAACAAGATGGAAATAAATATACCTACCTAGAGTAAAAGTGTAAATGTGCAAACTGAGTAATTATTTCCTACCATTATTTATGTTTTCTTAAATGCTTTAACATGTACAAGTAAAAAGTGTGAATGCGCAAACTTAGTAGTTACTACCTTTGATTATTTATGTTTTCTTCAATGTTTTAACATGTAGGAGTAAAAGTGTAAATGTGCAAACTTAGTAGTGATTACTACCCACCAAAAATTGATGCAAGTCCTTATCCCTTAGGCAACTAATTTTCCAACTTCTTATATCAATTTGCAATTTTTCTAAAACCATAATATCCACTTAAGTGGCAACTATTGTATAAATTACAGCAATGGATTCAATCCGATCATGCAATGTACTAAAACAAGATACTAGATCCTTCTACAATATTTACAGAATATAAATCATGATCACTCAATCGCATGTAAGTGAGAGAAAGAAGTAAATCAATCACACAACACAAGATTTTCATGGGGAAAACAACTGCTCAAAACCCCTCCATCTTTATTGTATAATCAACCAAGGAATCATGAAACAATACAATGAATGTGTGCTCACAAGAACCTCATACACTCTACCAATTGTCTCACACTAATCTAGAAAAAATTGGACCAATACATAGCCAATTTCCTGCCCATCTTTAGCTTGCCTTGCCCACGCAATCCCTAGGAAAAATAATTCCTATTAAATAGGAATTCCAACCTTCCTTGACCACGCAATCCATCATGGGCTTCCTATGGCTTTATAACTGCACCTAGGCAATTCGCTAAAAATACAATTGATAGTTTGCTTGCCTTTAACCTTTGTCTCAACTGGGTCATCATCAGAATTGACATGCATGCAGTTATTAATAGTGAATCATCAGTTACCTGGTAGATCACTACTTGTGAATTAAATATATTTTAATTCACTTGATCTTCCACTAGCTCATCAATCAGTTAGAACTAGTTAAATTGATTTTAACTCAATTAATTTGAATTAACTGATTGCACTCACACCACACTAGTGCTACAACTGCAACTGGACCTTGTAAATAATAGAATCACTCTACATGCCTATCCTTTGACCATCAACTCGAAATTCTTGAGATAAATAATTCTATCACACTTAGTTAACTATTACAATTTTTTATGAGATAAGACTACAATTTATTTTCCAATTTATTTAAAAATTGGTCACCCACATTAGCACTAATGTGTCACTGAATTCCTCACTCATGTGTGACCTGGAATCCCACACTAGTATGTGGTGCATTTTCTTGTTGAATTTCAACACTCCATCTCAACAAGAAAGGGATTATCAGCTACCCCGATCCTACCTCTGTGGTATTCGAATTTTCTCTTCGCAAGCGCCTTCGTCAAGATATCTGCATCCTGATCCTCTGTGGGAATGTACTACAACAACATAATGTGCCTCTAAACACAATATATGATATGGTGGTACCAGATGTCAATATGCTTGGACATGTCATGGAATATTATATTAACCGATATTTTTATGCAACTCTGGTTATCACAGTGTATCACCGTCAGATCCATCTGATGACCAAAAAAACCAACAAGTATCTTCTTCATCCAAATGGCCTCACATGCAGCCTGACTAGTTGCCATGTACTCCGCCTCAGCTGAACTTAGTGCAATTGATCGTTGCTTCCTGCTGTACCAAGAAATTGTTTTTGATCATATGCTGAAGATGCCCCCTGATGTGCTCTTCATGTTTGATGGACTACCTGATCAATATGCATCGGTGAAGCCTTGAAGCTTCACTCCCTCTGTCTTTTTATACCATAATCCATACTTTGTAGTGCCCCTGAGATATCTCAACACATGCTTCCCCTCCTTCCAAAAGATATTGGTAGGCTTAACCATAGCTTGACTAAGATGGTTAACTGCGTAGCATATGTCTGGTCGTATGTTTACCAAATACATAAGTGAACCCACAATATTCCTGTAAACAGTAGCATCCACTACCTCTCCTGAAGTAGCATCCTCCTTCCTCCAGTTACCTGCAATAGGAGTCTCCATGAGTTTGCTTCCCTCCATGTGGAACTTCCTCAGAATCTCCTTGGCATACTTGCCCTAAGATACAAATAGCTCCCCATCTCTTTGCCATATTTCCAAGCCAAGGAAATAATGAAAGAGCCTTGTGTCCTTCATCTCAAACTCTCTTGCAAGATCCTATTTGCAAGAAGTATGAGTTTCTCATCACCTATCATTATAAGATCATCAACATAAAGTACAATAATCAAAAGCTTACCATCAACCACAACATGATATAGGTTTGCATCTGCTTCACTCTTTTTGAATCCCAACTCGATGAAATAGTTATCGATCCTAGTGTACTAAGAACAAGGTGTTTGCTTCAACCCATACAGTGCTCTCTTGAATCTGCACACATGTGACTCCTTGTCAAAGGTCTCAAAACATTTTGGCTGCTTAGTGTAAACTCCTTCCTCAATAAATCCATTGAGAAAGGTTGTCTTTACATCCATCTGATGTATCTGCCACCCCATCTGTGTTGAGAGTGCAAGGATGGATCTAATCGATGAGTACCTTGCAACCGGTAAAAAATTATCCTCATAGTCAATCCCCTCCACCTATGAGAATCCTCGGGCCACAAATCTAGCCTTGTATTTTTCCACACTCCCATATACTACTTGCTTCACCTTTCTTCACCTTGTAGATCCACCTGGATCCAACCACTGACTTCCCCACTGGTCTTGGGCATGGATAATTTTAGGGGCGAAGTTTAGCCCAAAGGCAAAATTTAAGGGGTTTTAGATTTTAGTGGGGCGAATTTTTTATATAAAACGTTTTTGTATAGTTTTGTATAATTAGTCCCAAAATTATTTTAAAAATAAATAATTATTATTCTTTAGCCTAAAAAAATAAGAGCGCATAAAACATAAATGTTGGATTCGCCTCCACATTTACTAGTCTAGACAGTTTTTATTTGTATTCGCCCTCGATTTACTACGCGGGAGCGTTTTGGAACTGCATTCGCCCATGGTTGCAGGGTAAAGCTTGCCTCTACACTGGAGTCGACAATGGAGGCTTTTTCTGCGTCTGGAGTAAGACTAGGGAGTAGTTTTTTTAGGTCATTTTTGCAGCTTCTGTGAATAATCGTAGCAGAGTTTTCTTGCAGATATGGTGTGAAGACAGTAGCGGGTTTGATGGTTAGATCTTGTAATTTATATTTTTTATATGATGTATTGCAAGCTATAGCATACATTTTTTAGAGTTCTCTCTAAGTATTCCATGTCAGCTTTCAGGGTTTCATATATGTCTGCGGTGAACTATTACCATGAATTCAAAATCTTAACAATATCCACATTATCCGTGTTCAAAAGAGAATTTTGGTTTCACGGCAATGTTGGCAGGATAAAAAGTATCTACAATTTCATTACTGCAATTCTCAGAAAAATAAGAAAGCTTAAGGCCTCTCCCTTGGCAAGATGCATGCCTAAAAGGCCTTTGTTTGAGCAGCCACAGCCTCTAGGAGGCCTATCCCTCCTATCTGCAGCCCCTAGAGGAGTTTTTCTTCTAGCTGCAACCGTATTTGGGCATTTTCTTATTGTTATAGTCTTGTATTAGCTTACTTGTAGGGTTTAACACTTGATTTTGATACTAATATTTGTTTTGAAGGCCTATGGTAAGTTTGGCCGAGGTTTCAAGTGTTTTCCTATCTCATGGTATCATTGATTTATGCTATGTTGAGCTAACAATTGTTTTTGTAGGCTTTATCACTGATTGACGGAGTTTTCAAGGGCTCAAATCCTCTCTAGTCTACCAACCAGCCCTAGAGCCCCCAACTTCAATCAATAGAGGTCTGATATATCATTTTGTCAAGCTAATATTTGCATTGCAGGTATTTGAGGAAGCTTTAGTGCATAAGGGAAACTAATTTGTTCATCCACAACGCCCTTATGCCTAGGGGTTTGCTCTCTAATCCTCTCCTTTTCCTCACTGTTTTAAATCAGATATGAAGGCATCTCATAACAGTGGTAAAATATTTGAATACACATCCTAAAACTCATTAACAAATGCTCATAATCATCACACATTTAATCTCAAGTAATAAGAAAGATTTATGTCATTGAATTTATGGTGTTCTATGTGATTTTGGAGGACTGTCATATTGTTTATAAGGTCTGATATACGCTTTTATAATTATGATATAAGTCATAACATTGGTAAGAAGACATAATAGAAACCTCTAAATTGATAAGAACTCATCTTGCGGCTTTGGTGCGGCTTTGGTGCATCATCTCTCTTACTTTAAGTTATTGGCAAAGTAATTTTTTGGTTGGGCTCATCATTGTGCAAATATATTGAAATAAAGTGATTGTTGTCTTGTTGTTCATTCCTCGCCTCTCCCATGTCTTGCATTGCATCATTGGCATAGTCTTGCTTTTGTCTCTATTTGCATCTGATGGTTGCATATAAGTGCCCCTAAACTAACAACAAAGTGTTAAAGTGATTTCTTGTATAAGTGGCTCATATTCTAGTTGGTAATTTCATTTGAAGATCAATGTTAGCAATCTCTATAGATGGTAATTGTGATCTCACAATAGGCATTGGTTAAAACAGTGAATCTAATTGCATATATTTGATGTAAGAAGCTTGAATTTTTGCTAATGATCTAAAGTTCTTCTGCCCTGTACTCTAAAGGAAATTAAAATCAAAAAGGGCAGGATATGGTAGTAATTCAAGTAGAGTGCATAGAGCATCCACGATCTGATCTTCCAATGCATGATTAACTGACTATCATTGCAGTGTTTTGATACAACACCCTTGTGCAAATAACCTTTTGTATGACAATAATCCTAAAGTCTTCATGATAGTCCTCCTGTGGGCCTAACTGGAGTATACCTGCGATGAGTAAGTTCTGAAGATCATACAGTTTCGCTAAGCACAAAGATCTTCTAGAGTTTTCTAGCATGATATTATAGTCATTGACACTGTCTTGAATGAGTGGTTTGCAGAACAAGACCAACAACCTGAAGGGATCCTAAAAGGCATCAACAATTCTAAACCTTGTGGTATAATTTGGTATAAAAGGCCTTTGTTTGAGCAGCCACAGCCTCTAGGAGGCCTGTCCCTCCTATCTGCAACCCCTAGAGGGGTTTTTCTTCTAGCCGCAATTGTATTTGGGCATTTTTCTTATTGTTATAATCTTGTATTAGCTTACTTGTAGGGTTTAACACTTGATTTTGATACTAATATTTGTTTTGCAGGCCTATGGTAAGTTTGGTTGGGGTTTCAAGTGTTTTCTTGTCTCATGGTATCATTGATTTATGCTATGTTGAGCTAACAATTGTTTTTGTAGGCTTTATCACTAATTGATGCAGTTTAAGGGCTCAAGTCCTCTCTAGTCTACCAACCAGCCCTAGATCCCCCAACTTCAGTCAATAGAGGTCTGATATATCATTTTGTCAAGCTAATATTTGCATTGCAGGTTTTTGAGGAAGCTTTAGTGCATAAGGAAAACTCATTTTTTCATCCACAACGCCCTTAGGCCTAGGGGTTTGCTCTCTAATCCTATCCTTTTTCTCACTGTTTTAAATCAGATCTAAAGACATCTCATAACAGTGGTAAAATCTCTGAATACACATCCTAAAACTCATTAACAAATGCTCATAATCATCACACATTTAATCTCAAGTAATAAGAAATATTTATGTCATTGCATTTATGGTGTTCTATGTGATTTTGGAGGACTGTCATATTGTTTATAAGGTCTGATATACGCTTCTATAATTCTGATATAAGTCATAACAGTGGTAAGAAGGACATAATAGAAACCTCTAAATTGATAAGAACTCATCTTGTGGCTTTGGTGCGACTTCGGTGCATCATCACTCTTACTTTAAGTTATTGGCAAAGTAATTTTGCGGTTGGGCTAATCATTGTGGAAATATATTGAAATAAAGTGATTGTTGTCTTGCTGATCATTCCTCGCTTCCCCCATGTCTTGCATTGCGTCATTGGCATAGTCTTGCTTTTGTCTCTATTTACATCTGATGGTTGCATATAAGTGCCCCTAAACTAACAACAAAGTGATAAAGTGATTGCTTGTATAAGTGGCTCATATTCTAGTTGGTAATTTCATTTAAAGATCGATGTTAGCAATCTCTATAGATGATAATTGTGCTCTCACAATAGGCATTGGCTAAAACGGTGAATCTAATTGCATATATTTGATGTAAGAAGCTTGAATGTTTGCTAATGATCTAAAGTTCTTCTGCCCTGTACTCTAAAGGAAATTAAAAGCAAAAAGGGCAGGATATGGTAGTAATTCAAGTAGAGTGCATAGAGCATCCACGATCTGATCTTCCAATGCATGATTAAATGACTATCATTGCAGTATTTTGATACAACACCCTTGTGACAATAACCTTTTGTATGAAAATAATCCTAAAGTCTTCATTATAGTCCTCCTGTGGGCCTAACTGAAGTATACCTGCGGTGAGTAAGTTCTGAAGATCATACAGTTTCGCTAAGCACAAAGATCTTCTAGAGTTTGCTGGCATGATATTATAGTCATTGACACTATCTTGAATGAGTGGTTTGCAGAACAAGACCAACAACCTGAAGGGATAAAAGGCATCAACAATTCTAAACCTTGTGGTATGATGTGGTATAAAAGGCCTTTGTTTGAGCAGCCACAGCCTCTAGGAGGCCTATCCCTCCTATCTGCAGCCCCTAGAGGGGTTTTTCTTCTAGCCGCAACCGTATTTGGGCATTTTTGTTATTGTTATAGTCTTGTATTAGCTTAGTTGTAGGGTTTAACACTTGATTTTGATACTAATATTTGTTTTTCAGGCCTATGGTAAGTTTGGCCGAGGTTTCAAGTGTTTTTTTGTCTCATGGTATCATTGATTTATGCTATGTTGAGCTAATAATTGTTTTTGTAGGCTTTATCACTGATTGACAGAGTTTTCAAGGGCTCAAGTCCTCTCTAGTCTACCAACCAGCCCTAGAGCCCCAAACTTCAGTCAATAAAGGTCTGATATATCATTTTGTCAAGCTAATATTTGCGTTGCAGGTATTTGAGGAAGCTTTAGTGCATAAGAGAAACTCATTTGTTAATCCACAATGCCCTTAGGCCTAGTGGTTTGCTCTCTAATCCTATCCTTTTCCTCACTGTTTTAAATCAAATCTGAAGGCATCTCATAACAGTGGTAAAATATCTGAATACACATCCTAAAACTCATTAACAAATTCTCATAATCATCACACATTTAATCTCAAGTAATAAGAAAGATTTATGTCATTGCATTTATGGAGTTCTATGTGATTTTGGAGGACTGTCATATTGTTTATAAGGTCTAATATACGCTTTTATAATTCTGATATAAGTCATAACAGTGGTAAGAAGGACATAATAGAAACCTCTAAATTGATAAGAACTCATCTTGCGGCTTTGGTGCATCATCTCTCTTACTTTAAGTTATTGGAAAAGTAATTTTGTGGTTGGTGCATAACACTAATATATTTATCTAATCTCCCACATGTAATAACTCTTTCAACTATGCATCAAATTGTGACCTATCTCTCTCATCTCCACTTTTCACGCACTTGCACTACTTGGATCTATTGTCTCCTCGACCCTTCAACCACCTCGAGTCTTCCTAAACAAGCAGTCTACTTGTTGACACATAAGAGAACTACTCATATAAAATCAACCTCAAACCCTATGGTTCATATCAAGATCTACTCTCAATCTCAAATAACCTATTAACCTTCCTCCATTGCCCAAGTTTTCTTGATACCTTTCAAAACAAGCTAGTGACCTAGCTCTCTCATCTCCACTTTTCACGCACTTGCACTACTTGGATCTATTGTCTCCTCGACCCTCCAGCCACCTCGAGTCTTCCTCAACAAGTAGTCTCTCCTTTTGGCTTGTTTAGAAACTCTAGGGTGTCTTCAACTATGTTCATATGCACATCTTGGTCTCCCAAAAGAAAATTCAAGGAAGGTTCCAACAAAACATTGGATGGGGAATGTACCTTCTCATTGACAGAACAAAGGATTTTCATACTTGCATTGATTAATTAACTCTACAATGTATGTTTGATTGTTTGGTGTGTTTCCACTATTGCATATTATAGAACATAAATGATGAACTATGTTTTGCAAGGGATTCTCGGTAAGTTTGCAAGTATATTGACATAGGATCCTAAGCCTTCTATGCTTTCTTGGTATTTGTCTTGGATCTCAATGCAAGCAGCTTCCCTTTCTCACTCTTTCTCTTGCTTTTTCAATCTCACATATAGCTTAATGGCTTTTCCCACATAGGGAATCGATAAACCATATAGGTTATTCTTCCAGTTAGCTTGCACATCTGAGACATTCCGGATGCAGAATGAAACATGCTGAGACACTTGGCGCTTAATCTCCGTAAGGACTCCCTCTCTACAGCCTCGAACAACAAAGCTTCAATTAATTATGCCCAAGCTGAAGTTAAGGAAGACGAGATTGTGCATCAGCTCAAGGAATCAACGGATATCGAGTAGTAGCAATCTCCTCACTCAGATATCTTTCAGGATGAGGTAAACAGTCTTCATATTTTTCACTAAATGAAATTTTTTTCAAAGTTATCAGAAATTCAGAATACTAGGAGTTTTGGTTAAACAGACTACATGTAGGAAAAGCTGGAATGTTTATTTCACAATCTGTTGTAGACTATGTTATGTAGATCGGAGAGCTACTTAAGTATGAGAACAGTATGAGCTCTAATGCTTCTGATGTAGTACTTAAGATTACAAGAGATAGGAAGATTTAGACTTAATCATGCAGGTGCCCACTCACTACTAATATCTGGCAGTGGGGCTGGAGTTCCACTCAGAGCGTACGGTTGACTGGTGTCCATGAAATGTTCTGGAATGGTTTCATGGAAGAATTACATAGAACTCATATAAGACTTACAGAGGAGTTTGATGGTTTGGGTTAAAAATCAAACCGGTACAAAATGTTATATTCTATTGAAAACTATGAGGTTCTTTTGTGGTGGTCTAAATTATGGAGGGTAAAAGTCCCCAGGAAAACCATTGTGTTTATGTGGTTGGTGTTGAAAAATAGAGTCCTTACTTGGGAAATTCTTCAAAAACGCAAAAAAAAGGGTCCCAGCTAATCCATACTTTGCAAGAAAGGAGAAAAAATTTCTTCTCATTTTTTTGGTCTGTCCCTTTGCGCAACAACTCTGGAAAGATGTTGGAAATTGGATTGGTCAAAGGAACCCTTGGGATGACTCCACTGTGGGCAACTGTCTCAAAGTATGGTTCCAGAAGGCTGAAATCTTTTCAGGTTGTTCCCTATCTGGTTTTGTGAAGAATCTGGTTAGTGCGAAATGCACTCGTATTTGATGGTAGATCTGTGCCCACCTTTCACATTTTTTCCCCAATTGTGTTATTTTCCAATTTTGCAAGGTGGCTTAGAAGGACAATTTTCCCGGGCAGATTGGGGAGCTCCTTATTGAAAAAACTTATCCTGGGTTTATTTTTATGGGGCTTGCCAGGGGCGCGATCAAATATGTAGTTTGGGAGGCATAGCTTATCCTTCTGATAATCATTTCATTAAGTTCAGAGCAT
Source organism: Pinus albicaulis (assembly GCA_034641835.2). NCBI lineage: Eukaryota > Viridiplantae > Streptophyta > Pinopsida > Pinales > Pinaceae > Pinus > Pinus albicaulis. The sequence goes on from CM076579.1 coordinate 720,619,096, forward strand.
GTTTGGGCTAGCGTACAAACAACTTCGGTGAGTTCATGGCTTTGCGAGCTCTTTTATTGGTGGCCACTAACAAAGGGACTCATACGCTACAGGTATTTGGAGATTCTCTTTTGCTAATCAAATGGATGAACAACCAACATTCTATTTAAAATATCTGTCTTGAGACACTTGTTATTCAGCTCAAATTTATATCTCAGCAGTTCAACTTGGTTACTTTCTTTCTAGTCTTCTAAGAACTAAATGTCATTGCAGATACTTTTTCCTGCTGGTTTACATTCCACTGCTGGTTTTTTGTTGATGGGGAATCTATTGACAAGGTTGTGACAGCCTTATCCAATTCATTTTTGTCCTTGAAGTTGCCTAGGTCAATATATGCATAACACCACCAACAGTCCTATATACAAAGATCAAATTTGTGAAACATGAGGTTAATGAATAAAGAACAATTAAAAATTCACTTGGATAACCAGCTACAATGGCATGATTGATACGTTCTCTTTTAGACCATATTGCATCTTCAAAAAATACTGCCATCTCAATCAAATATGCAAGTCTTGTTCTCAACTTTCTATCTAAATAATGTATGGGCTTACAATCCTACTAGAAAATACGTTTCCATTGCCACCTCTCCTGATAATAGATTCCACAAATCCCTTTTGAAAAGGACCCTTAGAGAGCTATCACATCTAGAACATCCAACCTCTGCTGAATTTACAAACACTACTACTCCTCTGGCAATGAGTTCAAAGAACTGCAATTGGGACATATTAAAAACGTGATACCATGTGCTACAGTAGAGAAATTTTAGTCCTCCCTATTATTAAAATCATCACAGCTGGAACTCAGATGATGTTCTCTGGTCACTGCTTCTGTCAGACACCTGTTCCAATGCAAGGTTTTTATTGTTCAGTTTTTTAGATTTGATCTGATATGTTTTTCACAGAGTCTTCAGGCAGGTAGCACATTGCCATAGTCTCTTTTCAAAAACCATATTTCAAGTGCCTAGGATGAATATACTATGTACTAATGTAGTGATAGGTTAGAAAAACTTTCTACAAGATAGCCACAGTATTTTTATTTTATGAGCCTGTATGGACAGTATGATGTATATTCTGATTTCACACTTGACATGTCAAATATAATGCTTTTTTAACATGGAAAAGCATATAACCACAGTGAGATAAAATTTAAACATTTATGAGAAATTACTTATTTCAATATCGTGTGAACTATAAGAAGATTTTATAGGGAAAATGAGTGACAAAATTTACTATTTCACATATTTCACATTCGAAACTTTCTTTTCTTTTTCAAGTTTGTTAACTTCTCATAAATAAATTAAAATTGTAGCACTAATGCACTAGAAATGCACTTGTATATATGATAAATGTGTGTATGTATGGGAGAAAGTAGCAATTAGGCTTAAAAGGGAATCCACTAACGTTTTGTGCTAATGGAATCCACTAGATTCATGGATCACTGAGAAATTAATATCCTTGAGACAAAGAAACACTTCTTTTGGGGATAAGAGTAAATTATATTAATTAGTTCTGAAAACAAGAGGAAGACTTTTGCCCATGAAATCCTTAGAATTGTGTGAAACCTACATTTTGGGGAGCAGACTTGAATGATATTTTCATTCCCTGATGCTAGGAGTTCCTCTTCAATCAACAACCAACGTTGAGGAACTCATAGCATCAGGGAAGAAGCCAATAATGTGTCTCTAACTATGTGTTCGATAGTGTTGATGCTCTTGAGTAGATCCAATCATTTTGTCAGCCCTTGACATGAAACTATTTGGAACTTGGGTAGTGCAAACAATGAAACAAGGCTAGACAGAGCTATTTCTATCCAGCTAAGTGGTTGTGAGGTTCTTTCTCCCCTAGTGCCCTTGATTGGGAGAAAAAAGGAGGTAAAATACATTGTTGTTGCGGAAGAGTTCTAAGTCCAATGTAAATTCTGCCTAAGAGTAAATATCTAAAATGAACAACACAAGGCAGCATTGGTTAAGGTATTATTGCATTAGAAAAGGTTGGAAAAGATTTTCCTGATCTCCTATAGAATCAATGAAACCTCCCTCTAATCTAGTTGTGGATTGGGCACCTAAAGATAAAGTACTCCTTAATCTCAACCTCATGTAATGGGAAAAGCCTATTGATCTATTTCTCCATGGGGATTTTGTGCTTGGTTTGTACTCTCAAGTGGTGTACCGTGTGAGCACATCTGAAGTTGGCTCGAGGAAGATGAAGTCCCTAAAATAGATGGAACTAAAGATAGCTTAGCTGGCTGCTGGATAATATAAATTCTGGAGATCTGGAAGATATGCTTGAAATAAAGGCCATCTTGGTGCTTATAGGTTGAGGTGATGCATTCTAGACATATTAGATGAAGTTCTTGCAAATATCTCTCCTAAATGTAGAATTTAATTTTCTCCTTTGTGGGAGGAGGCAGGCAGGGGCATTGAGGGAGTTCCAGGGAGGGAGGCAGTGAACTAGATGCCTATTGTGCCTTATAAAATAAAAAAGGTTATTGAACCAACTATTTATGATTTCAAGTCTCTCTAAAAAGTAGAGCACCAAAAGGGGCACCTATCATCCCTTCAGGACTTTTATTGTTTGTTGAACTTAATGGGTGTAGATGGTAAGCTTCCAGGTTGTTTCAAGATCTAAGTGATAAGCTCCAAACTCTGCTTGAGTGAGAGATTGGGTACGAGCCCGTTTTCACCAAATAAGATGCAGCAGGATAGTCTAGACGCTCACATTGTGAGACCACTCTATATGACCAAGGCTAGGGCCCAAAATCTCAGATCCATATAAAATGGTAGGGTTGGTAAGTGCAACAAAGAGCTTCATTTTAGATGGGAGTTCTCGGAAATGAACCTGGGGCATTGTCTGTAAATAATGGCCAACAATCAATATTGCTTACAAGCTTCCAATTGAAAGTGGGATCCGGATTCGACCCCTAAGCATAAAATGTGGTAATCTCCATTAACTTCCACAGAAACGGAAAATGGTATACTTGGAGAGGCCCTCTTTGGTGGTATTAGATATCGTAATTTCCCAAGGTTAATTGTTTGTTATCAATTATTGAAAAATATATCCAATGCATCGAGTTGACTCTATGACCTCTCTGGAGTGGAGGCCAATTATACAACAACATCTACAAATAAAAGGAATGAAACCAAGATCTGATGAAGTAGGCAACTATCCTGAGATTGAGTAAATTCCCTGATGAATTGTTGGTAATCAATGTAGATCCCAACTAGTCTGGGAGAGAGAATACACACCCACTTGACACCCCCAATACTCGTGATACCTTCAGAAAATCTGTAGAATCGAAAAAATTTCCAATCATTCTATCATAAAGCCGCATCACACCAGAAACAATGTCCTCAAGTAGTCCAAGGACACGAAGCTGATTGATTGGTAAATTCCTGGGAACAGTGCAGTGCCAAAAGCCTTTTGAAAGTCTACAGAGCAACAGTAAGCCTTCGAGGATGTCTGTCTGTCTAGTCTCATCTATAAATTATAATATCACAGAGTAAGATTCGTTCTAGTCATGTTGAATCGGCCATTTGATCACAGGTTGGGATGCATGAAGAGACTAATGGTGTAAAGCGATAAGAATGAAACTCACTCAATACCAACAATTCAAATTCAATTAAAAAAATATTAATGTATTTTAGAGATGATGTTAGACATGTAAATCCATAACAAAGAATGGTGATTCTAACCATTACCAATACTAGGTTGATAAACTATTACAATGTTAATTTACAACATGTAAGAAAAATAAACAAATACACAAGTATGTTGAAACTAGTTGACTAGTGAAAAATATATTCACGATGGGAGCAAACTATTGCAATGTTCATTTACAACATGTAAGAAAATAAACAAATACAAGTATGTTGCAACTAGTTGATTAATGAAACATATATTTACGATGGGAGAAAATTTGATATGGAAATATAACTGCCTTCACATTGAGCAATCCCTTTTCTATTATTATTGTAAAGAAAAACTAAGTACTATTGAAATTCATAACTTTGCAAAGTATTTGCTAGGCATGGTGAATGTTTATCCTCATCATATTTATAGTGATCGATCTTAAAATGTAACATTTTTAATATAATGCATTTGATTTATTAACATGTAGATCCACGCATTCCAATTGCCATGTAAAATTATAGTCAAAATAATTTCTATGTTGAATATTATACATGTAGATAAATCTATGTTATATATGCATAGAGATAGTTCTAACAATGTGAGCAAGAGAAAAGTAATGACAAATAATTTTAAGAGATATAACTCTTTTAATATATATGAGAACATTAATTATGTGTTATTAAGAAAGTCTACAAATTATTTCAACATGTTTATGTTTCAATATTTAATATGTTATTCATATTCTTTAAGCTTAAAGGGAAATATTCAATTTCCAAATTACTACATATATAATAAGATGAATATTTAGGATATCAAGGTTATCAGAGCACCGAACTATTGAGTGAGAATAACACAATGAATGAAACCAACCATAATTTAATTGGTCAAATAGAACCAACGACAACTTGTTTGCACTCTCTCAACTTTGCTCACCTCACTATCTAGGTGGCTACTCATGACACCTTATGCTCTCACATCCCTCTCATATTTATTCACATCTTTTCTCCAAATGAGGCACCATAATGAGCTATAAGCTTGACATAACTACAATACTTTTTCAAATCTCAATCACTTGTCATGTACAATCCAAAACCACATAAAGTAGAAAGAAATACCAAAATACATAAATTGCTCTCCGAATTTACACAATTAATCAAAATACAGTGATGTTCTATGTCTTCAAAGTAAACAGGTGAAGGATTGCAAAAATGGACAAGGGATGTACACATTGCAAGAAAAAATCTGAATTATTTATGTTGTGAAGTCATCGAGCCAATGTGGTAGTCATCAAATTGCTCAAAAAGATATAAATGTGAATGTGATTGGTGGAGAGAAAAGCGGGTCTAACATGTTAATGTTACTTAAAAGGAAGAAGGATTGCTTCTAGAAGAAGACCATAGTAGGGTATTTTTTAGAATCTTTTGATGACATTATCATGCAAAGGAGCACAAGTAAAATAATTGTGAGGGAGGTTTTAGGCCACAAGTGGGGTTTGAGTTTTGAGGTGGCCATAGGTTGCAATGAACATGGGATTTGAACTATGCTAATATGTGTGGTTGTTGTATTGTATTGGATCAGATCCGCATACCACTACATTTGCAAGATTGGAATCCAAAATTCAATCCCAAAGAGCAACAAGTTATACATGAATATATATCCTCTAATGATTTTATTACCATATGGTGTGAAAATTACAAGATAAATTGAATTCATGGTTGAAATTATGTGCAACTTGTTGCTTGATGTATTTCACTATAAACACAACCCTTGTGTGGAAAGATGCATTAATATATTGTGAACATACCAAATGGCGAGGTGCTTGAAAGTCATAAATGGGGTCTGGAGGTTTAGATTGATGGGTGTGGGTGGAGTTGGAGAGGGAATGTACTAACGAATCTCATAACTAAGACAATAGACATTTGAAATGAAAATACATTGGACTTGGGTTGACATCAACGAGGATTGAAATGTTTATCACCCAAATGAGCAACAACCCATGGGTTATAAGTTCAAATTGCATGTACACATCCACATAAAAAATGAGGAATTTTTATTTTGGATGGTGGGCATGTTCATTATGGAAATGAGCAACAATCATTTGGTTATATGTTCGAATCATCTGGAATAATCGACAAATATCAGTGGATGCTTGAGTGTCATATGCATACAAAAATCACACGTCTAGTGCTAATAAAAAAGGGCTTCTAATATTTTAATCTTCAATGGATGTATGATAGGAGGTTGTGATTGAAAAGGTCATGAAAGCTCCATTATCCATCATACTATCCGTAGAATGAGGCCTTGCAAGATTCATAAACAAATAATGGTGGTTTACTAATAATACTCGTTATTACATATTTTTAAAGTGAGCTTTTGCTCCACATTGACATTCTTTTGAAACATGTTGTGTGAGAAATTCTAAGTAAACTTTTTGAAATATTGAAATATCCATAGTGGCATTTTGGAGCGCAAACTTACACAAAGAATTTTTTATAGCATATAAGTAACATACAAAAAATGCACTCACACTTTATCGATTCCTTAATATAACTTGAATATTTGGCGAACATAAATTGAAGATTTATCTCCCATTTTTCAAGTGAGCACACTTTTTCTTTTTGTACGTTTAAGTGCCATAAACCACCTCACTAAATGCGAGTCAAAATATATGATGCCTACTAATAAGATAGACATTGTTATGAAATAGGCACCTATAAAAGGATAAGAAGTCAATAACCATAGTCCACTTCGAGAGGGAAACCTCATTTTACAATTAATGCAATGCATAAGACAAGATGAGATGATTCAGAGACCAAGTCTTATTGATATTTATATAGGAGACAAAGGGTACAATAATTGTTCTTCAGGTTAATGAGAAGATTAAGTGTGTCTAAAATTCTCTACACAAAATATCTCTCTTTCCTCTATCGCTCCTATGTCATTTTATTTTCACTCCTAGAGGAGAAGGGTCAACAGCTTCATAAATTGTTTGATGGGCTTTGTTACACACCCAAGTGGGTAACCCCTAGGAGAAAAATTTTGTCCTATTGATGGATCACTGATTGAACAAAATTATAGATCATTTTTGGTTGTATTCTTGTTCCCATGCTTCACCTTGGTGGTTTTTACTTACCCCTAGTCTAGTGTGATCTTCCCTAAGGCCTTTCTTCCCTGATCTATTTTGTCAAACAAAATAATGCACGTAAAAATTGCTCAAGTTTGTAGATTTTGTGTCAGTTCCTGCATTCAAATTTGGCTCTTTTGCCTCGGTTTTGTTTCCAATATACTTCCAAATTTGATGAGTTTTAGTTTTGGATATAAATTTTGTGAGTTTTGGATTTGAGATTGAGTTCATCCTCAAGATATATGCGATTGGGATTTTTCTTTTCTTTTTTAATTCTCACATTCAAGTTGTCTGTTGTTCAGGCGGGAGCAACAATTCTGTGGGACCTCATAGTTGGTGGGTGGGATGTTTCCTATCGGTCAGAGTTTGTGTTGAGTGCACAGGGAAGCTATTCAACTCTAATTGACAAGAACATAAATTTGTCTTCATCTGATGAGTCAATTTGCAATTCCTTCAAGGCATCAGAGGCAGGGAAGGTAGTTCTGATAATAGACAACTCCTCTTCAAACAAGAAGAAGGCTACAGCCTATAGATACATGGTAAAAAAGAACATAGTCTAGGAGTTCAATATGAAATAATCTATTGATTGCTACTATTACTATTATATAAGGGGTGCTCTTCCAATGACCATTTATTAGCTATGTGAAGAAGGCTTTGTGGAATTTTTATTTACTATAAGATTATGTATAGTTGAGTTGCGGACAACTAAGAATAATTTGGTAGGAAGTTTGGAGTATGTGTAATTCATAATGATCTTGTATTCTCTTCATTGATGACTTTTCAATGTGTGATTTTTGACCTAAGCCATTGCATTATCAATGTGTGAAGGCTCAAAACTCGACCTATATGCCAACTACTTCTTATGATCGTTCCTAGGAACATGAATCCTAATTTTTGTAGGTTTAAAATTTATCACAAGTTTTCTCTATTATGGTCGAATTTGTGGAGGTTATTTCAAAATTTATTTAAGGTACCATGGATCTAAATTTCTTATGAACTTTCAACACTAACAAACTTTGGTGCAAATTGTTGATCAATTCTCACTTGGTTAGGGTTATAGATGTTAATGAATTTTGTGTGCATGCATGAGAGTTGGGTGCAAATGCACAATGTTGTGTAGCATTAGTGTGATAAATATGGGATAGTGCAAAGCATAGTTTTGAAGATTAGTCTAAGTTGACTCATACCTAATCAACTTAGTCAAGTTGATTGTTGGTTGAACGATTAATTGTTGGTTCAATGAACAGAAGATCTTGTAGGCACAAATACCAAAGGGAAAAATGGAGCCCATCATGGGGTACTCTTTGTAATTCTCCACCACTGCTACCTTCCATGCTTCCTCAAACTCCTCTCCAACCTCAATATCAGTGCTAGTAGTAGCATGAGAAACAACACTACGCTTAGCAGAACTAGAAGAACACGTTTTCCAAACTACACAAGAACTACTTCCCTCACGAGTCACCATGTGCCATGCTTGGTCTCGGTGGTTCTCTTCCTTCTACTCCTGGTTCAATTACCATATCTTCATTGGAACCAACACTCCTAACTCCACTAGACAACGATTCACCATTTTGTAGTAGTGATTCGCCATGATTTTACAGGATAATATAATCTCGTGAGAGATTCGCCAAAAAATTATATATACATATTATATTATTAATAAAATCGCCTTCCATTTTTCCTATGTATCATGGGGATTCGCCTATTTATTATATATATAAATTTAGGGGGGTTATTAAAATTTTCCCTGGTCTTGGGACCACTTCCTTTGCACTATTTCTGATAATGGAGTCATACTCTTCAACCATGGCATAAACCCATGTTGGTTGTTGAACTGCTTCCTCAAAAGAGGATGGTTCTGTCACAATACACTTGCTTATAAGAGCCATGTATCCAGTATACATGTATGTGGACCTTCTCTTCCTGCTCTGTGATGTAGGTGCACCTACATGCTCTGTCGCATCTAGCATCAATATTTCAGCCTCTCTGGTGTGCTTCCTACCATTTCTGGTGGATGGCTCTACATGAGTCGTTTCTTCCACTCCATGATCCTCTGCTTGTGGCTGCTCCACATCATGAGGTTCATCCTTTGGAACTAATAGCTCCTCATCTACATGCAAGTCAAGCTCCCTCTCAAGGGACAATCACATGGCTTTCTCCTCATCAAATTTAACATCTCTCCTGACAAATGTCATCTTGTTAGCCGGAAAATACACTCGATAGTTGTGGGGAGTATCATTGTACCACAAAAATATCCCAAACTTTGGTGTGCTTCCTACCATTTATGGTGGATGGCTCTACATGAGTGGTTTATGCCACTCCATGATCCTCTGCTTGTGGCTGCTCCACATCCTAAGGTTCATCCTTTAGAACTAATAGTTCCTCATCTGCATGCAAGTCAAGCTCCCTCTCAAGGGACAATCACATGGCTTTCTCTTCATCAAATTTAACATCTCTCCTAACAAATGTCATCCTATTAGCTGGAAAATACACCCGATAGTTGTGGGGAGTATCATTGTACCCCACAAATATCACAACCTCTGTTGTTGGTCCTAGATTCTTCCTGGCATATTTGGTCACATGGCAATATACAGATGAGCCAAAAAATTTAAATATGAAACATTTGATTTCTTACCTGAAAAAGGCTCCTCTGGTGTACTCATGCCAAGTATCTGATGAGGACTACGGTTCTGCAGAAATACCATTGTATTTCATGCCTCTGCCCACAGATGCAACGGTAGGCCCTAATCATGTAGCATAGCTCATGCTACTCCCACAATTGTTATGTTCTTTCTTTCTGCAACCCCATTCTATTGTGGGTTATGAGGTGCAATCAATTCTCTCTGAATTCCTTCTTTGGCGCATAAGTTCTTGAATTCATTAGTGACCTGAATCTTAGGGGGAGGATGAATTTGACAAGATCTGCAGAATTAGAATGCCAGAAAAGAGAGAGAGAGCACAAAGCAAATAAAACCACAAAGAAACTTGTTTTATTAAAACATAGAATAATTGTAGAAGCTACATTGTGGTGTAAAATCTGTCCTTTTACAAAGTGAGGCTTGTTATTTATAGCCTTTTTTGAGTTACAATACCATGAGTAGATACCATAGGTGGATACCATGGGTCAATACCACTTACAATACCACGAGTAAATTCCATGTGTGGATGAATACCATGGGTGGATACATACCATGGGTGAATGAATATCATGGATAGATGTCACTTACAATACCATAGGTGAATAAATACGATGGTTCGATGCTATTTACAATACCATGGGTAAATTCCATGGGTGGATGAACACCATGGGTGGATGCCATTTTCCATTCGGATCATTCCTTCCTCCTTAAGAAGCAATGGTCCCCATTGCATGAAGTTCCCTCCTGAGAAGCCTTTGTTGAATATGAAGAGCCACTGAAGAGAAGGGTTTTGTGTAGTTAACCCATAACCATGATGAACAAAGATCCGAGGATAGAGATACCCTATAATGCTTGTGACCAACTGTGATATTGACAGTGTGCGGTCTAGCAAATGGACTTCGATGAAGTGTGGGTTTGTGGATGACCCAAAACCATGACAAACGAAGATCCGAGGATAGAGATACCTTATAATGCTTGTGACCAACTGTGTTACTAATAGTGTGCAACTTAGCAAATGGACATCGATGAGAAGGATTTTGTGCGGTTGACCCATAACCGTGATGATGATTGTTGATGAAGTAGCAGGTTCCTACATAGCTTGGGGTGGGAGGGCACATCTTCAAATAACCCAAGCCGAATACTACTATGTTGAAACTGATGAATGTGAGCAGGTGCCTACTAAAGCAGGGTGGGAGGGCACGTCTCCAAAGGGAACCCGCTCCGAATGTTGCTCCAAATTTAAAATGAGCATAACTCAGTCAGTATAACTTGGAATAATTATTATAGCCTATTTTTGGAAATGGAATGATCATTCTGCATCTTCTCATGTATTTTAAATCGCTATATGGAGACTCTAGACTCTCAGATTCGCGCAGGAATTGTCCCGCTGTGACAAAATTTCTAAAAAAATAGTTGATTTTAAATCAGTGATAACTCCCTCGTCTGAACTCCAATTCGATCGATTTATTTTTTGAAATCGGGTGATTTTTCAAGAGAAGCTTAGATCTGTAACCATTTATCTAAAATCTCGTACTTAAAACTGCAATAAATGATGGGAGAGCAGCCGTCCATGAATTGTCATCAGAAAAATTGCTGCAACATTGCTAATTTTGAATGAGCAATATCTCCTTCATCCGAACTCTAATTCGGCTGATTTTTTTTTTAATTTGGGTATTGTTTTGCAAGGAATCCAGATCTGGTCTTTTTTTTGTACAATTTTCACCAAAAGTTTCAGATCTGATCTGCAAACTCACTGCCCAAAAAATTCATGGAGTTTGCTGAAGATTGCTGCAAAACATTGAAACTGAAATATGTTTCAAACCCTCATTCCTATGGATTCGTAACCTGAATCTAACACCACTGATCCGAATCTTTGGGGGAGGCCCCCAAGATCTAAAAAGTTGAAATGGATTTGACAAGATCTGCAGAATTAGAATGCCAGAAAGAGAGAGAGAGCACAAAGCAAATAAAACCACAAAGAAACTTATTTTATTAAAACATAGAATAATTGTAGAAGCTACATTGAGGTGGAAAATCTGTCCTTTTACAAAGTGAGGCTTGTTATTTATAGCCTTTTTTGAGTTACAATACCATGGGTAGATACCATAGGTGGATACCATGGGTCAATACCTCTTACAATACCATGGGTAAATTCCATGTGTGGATGAATACCATGGGTGAATGAATATCGTGGATAGATGTCACTTACAATACCATAGGTGAATAAATACCATGGGTCGATGCTATTTACAATACCATGGGTAAATTCCATGGGTGGACGAACACCATGGGTCGATGCCATTTTCCATTCGGATCAATTAGAGATATACTCACCACCATTGTCACTCCTTAGATCCTTCACCTTCTTCCATGTATCTTTTTCTACCAGTGATTTGAACTCACAAAACTTGGAGAATGTCTGATCTTTCTTCTGCAAAAATAAGATCCAACACTTTCTAGAAAAATCATCAACAAAAATCACATAATACCTATGCTTTGTTGTGGAAGCTGTAGATAATGGTCCACACACGGCTGAGTGAACTCTCTCAAGGATTGTCGCTGCTCAGTTCTCCTTCTCATGAAAAGTGGCTTTAGTATACTTCCCCATGGTACATCCCTTGCATGTTTCTATTTGTGCAAGAGTACCCTTTGGAAGACCTGTAGAAATCTGCTACATGATCCTTAAAGTATTGTGGTGTCGATGGCCCAATATCCTGTGTCATAACTCACATGTATCCCAGCTCACCACCTTCCCTACTTTACTGCTCAATGTTGCACAACCATCTACATCAATTTTGTAGAGGTCCTTCACACGAACCCCAATCTTATTTACCTGTCTTGTGGCTTTGTGATGAAGGAATGCCTTTCCTTCATTTAAAACCACATCATATCCAAGATCCTCCAACATAGAAACTTAAACTAAATTATTTTTCAAGCCTAGTGTATGCGTGAAATCTTTTAATATGAAAGGTTTACCTGACTATCTCTGGAAAGTAACTGTACCAATCTCGGTAGCACTATACCTCTCGTCATCGCCCATATTGATGTGCATCTGAAGATCCTTCTCCTCCAAGCTACTAAATAGTTCTTTGTTTCCCTTCATGTAGAAATATGCTCCACTATCCAAGTACCACATAGATCCCATCACAGCTGACGCCATGCATGCGATGAGAGAGAATTCCATCTCAAACTGTGAGGCCAAAGCTTCACTTGTTGCAGCTCCCAAAGCCTTCTTGTTGTTCTTCTTCTTTTGTGGACAATTTGTGGCATAGTGCCCATGATCATGACAGTGAAAACATTTCACCTTTGACATGTCACACTTCTTTCCTTATTTGTCAGTCTCAGATTTGGAATGGGAATTCTCCCCCTTCCCCTTCTTTGCCTTACCAGCCAAGGCACAATTTTCCTCATCATCGGTCTTGGATGAGGATCCATCCTTGGTATTCCGCCGAAACTCTTCTTGTACCAAATCTGACCATAGTCACTCCCAATATGGTAACTTCTCCATCCCATTCACAGAGTCCTGGTAACTATGCCAGCTCTTTGGGAGGCCTAGAAGTGCTAGGCTCACCAAGTCATCATCAGCTACAGTAATCCCAACACTTCCAAGCTCATCTCAACATTGAGTGAACTTGGTCAAGTATTTCTGGATTGTGTAGCCCTTCTCCATTTTGATTTTTCTGAGCTTTTCCTTGAGTGCCAATTTTCTATGGTCACTTCTACTTTGAAATTGATTTTTCAAAGCCTTCTGCATAGCATATGGAGTTTCCTTTCCATGGAGACTCGAGACGATATGATCTCGAACTCCCTTTAACAAGATCCTCCTTGCCTTTGCTACCTTCTTCTACCATGCATCAAGAAGTTGGGCATCTGCTGATGCGGGCTTGGTAATATCATTATCTATGAATTCCTTCACCCCATTTTCCTCCAACACTGCCTCCATCTTTTCCTTCCATGCAATATAATTCAAACTTCCCTCAAGTGCATAATCAAGTCTCAAGTCATTGAAACACATATTGATCTTCTTCTAGCTCCAAAGAAAGTATCTACAAATTTGAATATTGTTCAACAAAAACTCAATTTCTTTTCCACTATTGTGATTCCTGGCGCTCTGATACCACATAGCAATTACACCAATGGATTCAATATAATCATGCAATGTACTAAAACAAGATACTAAATCCTTCTACAATATTTGCGGAATATAAATCATGATCGCTCAATCACATGCAAGTAAGAGAAAGAAGTAAATCAATCGTACAACACAATATTTTCCTAGGAAATAAACTGCTCAAAACCCTTCCATATTTATTTTATAATCAACCAATGAATCATGAAACAATACAATGCATGTGTGCTCACAAGAACCTCATACACTCTACCAATTATCTCACACTAATCTAGGAAAAATTGGACCAATACATGGTCAATTTCCTACCAACCTTCAGCTTGCCTTGCTCATGCAATCCCTAGGAAAAATAATTCCTATTAAATAGGAATTCCAACCTTCCTTGACTGCACAATCCGTCATGGGCTTCCTGTGGCTTTATAACTTCACCTGGACAGTTCGCTAAAAATACAATTGATAGTTTACTTTCCTTTAACCTTTGTCTCAACTGGGTCGTCATCAGAATTGACATGTATGCAACTATTAATAGTGAATCATCAGTTACTTGGTAGATCACTACTTGTGAATTAAATCTATTTTAATTCACTTGATCTTCCACTAGCTCATCAATCAGTTAGAACTAGTTTAACCGATTTTAACTCAATTAATTTGAGTTAACTGATTGCACTCACACCACACTAGTGCTACAACTGCAACTGGACCATGTAAATAATAGAATCACTCTACATGCCTATCATTTGACCCTCAACTCAAAATTCTTGAGCTAACTAAGTCTATCACACTTAGTTAACTATTACAAGTTGTTATGAGATAAGATTACAATTTATTTTCCAATTTATTTAAAAATTGGTTGCCCACATTAGCACTAATGTGTCACTGAATTCCTCACTCATGTGTGACCTGGAATCCCACACTAGTATGTGCTGCATTTTCTTGTTGAATTTCAACAGCTACCACGTTGTCCTATAACTCATGTTATAATATCACAATCTTATTTTACTTGAAGAAACAAAGTTATTAGTCCCTCCCAAGGCATGACTCCCTATAACACATGTTATAATATTGCAATCTTATTTTAATCAAAGAAACAAAATTATTTGTTCCTCCCAAAGCACGACTCTAGAAATCGATTTGTACCACTATTAGCTTAGCATTTACCAATGCAAGTCACAATGTTTATCTTGGAAAAAAACATATTTAGTTTTCAATATTATTGAAAAAAATAATTTTCAAAGCCCATGCGGCCTAGAATAGAGGGTGATGGGTGTACTATCAAGTCACTCTGTGATGTGAAGGTCATCCCTTCAAACTCTGTGGGGAAAAATATATTCATGTTAAGGGTTGGTGTGTCCCAGGCTGGGTGCGATCCCTAGGTGATTTCGACAGCTTAGATGCCCTGGATTGGGATTTCTCAAGCTAGGGGTCAAGCTTGATGTAATATTTGATGAACTCAGACAACTTGAAAAACCAAAAAAAAAGAAAAAGAAAAATCAAAAATTTGATTTGACCATAACTTTGAAGTTCAATGATTTTTCATTGTTAAGCTTCACAGGAAAACAATCTAAAATTAATATCCTTGAAAATAGCCATACTCACCTAAATAACCTATTTAGGGTTAGTGAATTTAAGCAAGTATTTGCATAAAAAATGAATAGGAACAAGATGAAAATAAATATATCTATTGATACTCATGTAAATAAACCTATTTAGCATCAGTTAATTTAAGCAAATATTTTCATAAAAAATGAATAGGAACCAGTTGAAAATAAATATATCTACCATTATTTATGTTTTCTTCAATGCTTTAACTTGTAGGAGTAAAAGTGTAAATGTACAAACTTAGTCATGGTTACTACCCACCAAAAATTTATGCAAGTCACAATAGACAATTAAAAGGTGAAGACTTTTCATGTCTGAACATAAGCAATTTTTTTTATTTTATATAATGTTTTTAAGGATATAAACTAGCAATTTCCCTAAAGGTGCAAAGATACATCGAAGGAATATAACATGCCTATGGTGTTACTGCAAAAATGTTACAGCAACAGAAAGATAACAACCTAAAGGGTGGAGGATGGAGGGGAGGAAATGTGTTTAGGTTTGCAATAGTCTCACACTTGTGCCCATCACACTTGTTTCAATACCTGTCTCACATATGTTGTTCAAACCACAGTTCTTGGCTAAATCAGTTTTTCCAATCATGCCACTCTGTCAAAATATTATATACATATTTAAATTTGCATAATTTTAATATTATAAAACATGTTTTTAAATTAACTTTATTTATAATTAAAAATATATTTAAAACAACATAAAATCACAATTTAGGGATAAGTTTCACAAGTGTCCTTGGGATAAGGAGCTACGAAGAAAGAAAAAGTACTATATTGAAGTGTTTAATCTGTCTCACAATCATCAACAAAAAGGGTACATAGGAGCCTATATTTCTTGGAGAGAAAAAATTTGTATTGCTCAGCTAAGTACTAATTCTCTTCAACTCCATTGTGAAACATGGTTCTCACCAACTCCGTTGTAAAACATGGCCTTGGAAAAAGCCAAAAGAACTGTGGGAGGAAAGAGTATGTATTTTTTCCTCTTCCCGAAAAGTGGAAACATAAAGACATTTCATTTTAGAATGTGAGGCCTTCAAAGACAACAAGGAAAGTTAAGTAGATATTCTAGAAGCTATCTCTTTGGGTAATCTATTCAGTGAGGGGTTTGTAGAGAAGTTGGGAGGGTTTATTGTGAGGCTTCACAAGAAAATGGTCAAATACAAGAACTAGATGGAGAAGAAATCTATCCCATAGGCTATATATTTCCTTGTGGGCGTTAAAATAATTTCTTTCTTTCTCATATTTCCAGAAGTACCTACGGTTTCCTTTGCAAAGCTCATTCGGGTCCCACAATAACAAGTGACCATGTAAGTTTTTCGTAGTTAAGAAGTCTTTATGTCAAGGATGACCATTCCTAAACAAAAAAATACCCAATAACGTCTTAGGTTGAACACGATTTAAGGTGGAAATTTATCATAATTAGTTAAAGAAATTTTTTGTGGGAGTTATCTTAAAAATCCCCAAAGCCGAAATTTTGATACACCAAAAATTTAGAAAATTTAAGTTATATAAAATCTACTTGTAAATTGGTTGAAAAAAATCAAAATTAAACTCATTGAAATCTTTAAAAATATATGATTTAATATAAATCTTATCATATTTATTAATATGTTAGCATCAAGAATAGTGTAAAAATCAGTTCAAAAAATGGCTTGTTTAAATCAAATTTAATTTAAGGTGTATGTTCCTTGTATTGGGAAGCACTACATCATAGGTATCATAGATTTTGAATGTGTTGCATGAGCCTATTTATTTATATTTTATTTTCAATGTCATATTATAGTTATGCATATTTATTTCTTATTTCTTAGTAATTTAAATATGTGATATATTTGTAGAAAGTAAGGTTATCAAGCTTTTATTAATATAAAGATTTAAATGCCAATTTTTTTAAAATAATACTAATTAAAAGTGAATTTTTAATTTTTAAAATTAATGAAAAATTTGTTAAATTTCTCATCATGTTTAAAATAATGCTAATTAAAAGTGATTTTTAAATTTTTAAAATTAATTCGCTACCCAAGCTTGTAGAAAACTTCAGCAGGGGAGAAAAATGGAAAAAATCTCAGTTGGCTGGCGCATCAACAGACTCCTCCAGCAGATCAGTGACAATATCAAAGTGGCAAAAGGGATTTCTTTCCATGCGGTCAAGAGAAAGGCTAATAGCCTGGCCGATTACCTAGCCAACCAGGGGGTCATCACGAATGAACGGCTCGTGTCCAAGGATTGGACCTCCCTCGAGTATATCGACATTAAGGATAAATGTAATGAAATAAGCATGAATGATCTGCTCAAGGCTGGCGTCCTTTCCCCGCCACCGAATCTTGCCATCCACAATGATCAAGTATTGAATTAAGGTTCCTGCGTGCGATCTCACAGCGGGGAGATCTAGGCTCAGATCGAGATCGTCTGCCAACCTGCATACTGCAATGAATACGCATGCTCCTTTTAACTGGACTGCCATGCATCATCATTCTGGGAAGGCAGCTTGTTTCCATTCGCCTCACACTATTTATCTCCCCCTCCGTAAGCTTTTTTCTCATTCCACTGTTGTCTGGAAAAAAACTCCCCCTTCTCCTTTGTTCGGTTATCCTTCGACTCTGCGCAGAAGCTCTATCTCGTTCTTCTCAAGGTTTCCGCCATGGCTCCTTGCCGCAGACACCCCCCTCCCCGTCCCCCTCGTCGCAGCCGCTCCTCCCAATGGGAAAACCCTGCCAGACAACCCATGACTCGGGCAGAGACCCAGGCTAGAAACGCGACTCGTCATTTCAGGGAGGTCACCCTAGCGCCAATGTAGGACTTCTTGGAGGGTCTGGAAGCGGAGGTTGCCGCTTGGCGACGGGTCACCCCGACGGAAATGGTTGATGAAGAATTTCACTGGATCCCGGACCCTGTTCTGACCTGCAATAGAGAGAATCTCTTTACAAGAGCGGACGACCTTCACTGGAATACCAAGATCCTCCTCTCTCTTACTCTGCAGGAGCAAAACAAAATTAGCCGGAATCTGGAAAAGAAGATACAGTCCCTCTCGCAGAAGTTTGAAACGTTCGTCCACACGGTTCATCACCTGCGCTTTGTGGAAAGTTCTTCGCCGCATTATGAGCTCTTGAAAAACAGACCAAGGCTGCACCAGAGTGCGAGCGTCAAAGCTGAGGCTGGCCCTTCGAAGCCCCCTGCTCAAGACGCTGGTCCTTCTCGGCGCTCCCCCACAGAATGGATGGCTGGCACCCCTGAGCGGTCGATTAACATAGACGAGTATGGCAATGACGAGGATGACACCGTGGCTCCACCAAGGTTGTAACTCATGCTGTTTTTCTTTGATATGCAATATTTTTCCATGTTTGGTCGATTCAAGCCTGCGAGCTCGTTTTTGGTAGTTTTGAGCTTGCAAGCTCAGATTTTGTTTATGACAGTGTTTTTGAACTCCCCACCTAGCTTCTCTTTCCCTGTATACCTTTTCCCTGGGTGCGGGATCCTTCTAGTAAATTGTAGGTCCACGGACTGCAGCCAAGATGGCTCCTTTTTGTAACACTATTTTTTCAATTAATGTGAATAGTCCCTCCGAAATTTACAAAAAAATTAAAATTAAAATTAATGAAAAATTTGTTAAATTTCTTATCATGTAATTAAATGTCTATTTTTGAAAAATATATTAATTTAATTTAATAATTAATATATGTTTAATTTAAATTAACAAAACAATATATTAAAAACTTTTTGAATTTTAAATTTAAATCGAAACAATAATTAATAATATATCAAAAATTAATTTAATGGGCAAAACATGAGACGGAGATGAAAAAGGTAGCCAATGCCTAACCTTTCCAATTTCAAAAATGGATGTTAAATATTTCATCATGTTTAAAATATCGACGAGAATGTTGCATTGCAAAACATCAATAACATTAAAAAAATTGTTACGTTTAAGTTCAAAGAAAAATGTGGTGTGAGAAAGATCTAGCAGCTAAAAGAAAATTAAGTTATTATAAGGAGGTCATCAACCCCACCTTAGAAGATCAAAAGTATCTCTCTGTTTTAACTAGCTCAAAGAAGAAAATTAATATAGCTAAGATTAGAACGAACTCTCATGAGCTCCATAGTGAAACAAGTCGTTGGACAGTTCCTAAAACACCCTGGATGGAAAGGATCTGCCATCTCTATGAGAATATCAACATTGAGGATGAAAATCACTTCCTCTTAGAGTGCCCCGCATACGACCACATTAGAGCTCAATTTCATAATCTTTGTTGCAATACTGACATTCCTAGCCTTTTAAGATGTCAAAATTATAGTGAGCTCGAGAGGCTTCTCTCCAAGCTTTTTGAGCATAGGAATACAATCTTAAATCAAATTAAATAACTCTTTTCTTTAGGTCCGATAGACCAAAGATTGGTCTCAGTGGATGTTAACCATCATCATCAACATCATCATATTAATTAAAAGTGAATTTCAAATTTTTAAAATTAAATAAAATTTTGTTAGCTTTCGCATCACGTAATAAAATGTCTATTTTTCAAAAATGTATTAATTTATTTTAATAATTAATACAAGTTTGATTTAAATTAACAAAATAGTATATTAAAAAAATTTTGAATTTTAAATTTAAATAGAAACATTAATTTATTATATATTAAAAAATAATTTAATGGGAAAAACATCAAACAGATGTAAAACGAAAAAGGTATACAATGACACCTTGAGTGTAAATATAATAATATTGTATTCATATTTTTAAAACAACATGACAAATAAATAAAATTTCTCCCAAACAAATAAATTCAACATGTATACTACATGGTTAGTCAAGGGAGTTATGTCCGACAATAGTTCTTTACAATTTTAGAATCTAAAAGGTTTCCCTAACTATTTGGATGCAAATTTTTCTTTTGTGTTTGTCTTTCTATTTCCAATTGTTAAATTGAAGTTAATGTCATTATCACTGCGAAACATCGGATTTTTTTATTGATAGTAAGTAATGATATGAGTATGTTATTATGGGTTTTTTATTTTTCTTTTGAAAAGGCCTTATCAACATCTTGGTTTCTTTCATTCGTCATGAAATCTATGTACAGAGTGTTTTATATTGTTTCTTGTGTTGTTTTAATTTGTCTTTCTCTGTATCACAAGAAGTTTTCAAATTTTCTATTCCTTCGTTTTTGGTTCTATAATCTGTTTGATAATGTCAATAGAAAGCAAATCACATACTCTCCCAAACTGATTATTGATCCAAATTTGCATACCTCATGAGCTTGACAAGATGTTTGGTGAATGATACCAAAACTTACTAGGCAAGGTACTCAATCTGTTATAGTCCAATATATAATCCATGTCCTTATATTCTTCCAATTTTCTTGAACAATAGCTAACTATTATTAATGCAGACAAATAAGTGAAGGTGGGGTGGCTTCTTCCATACTATGTTACATGAAGTACCATCCTGAATTGTGTGAGGAAGAAGCTATGAAACATGTTTATAGTCTTATGGAAAACACCCTTGCAAATTTCAAGGGTGCAAAAGACGTGACAAACAAATGCAAGAGACTAGTTTTTGACAATGTAGGATTGATGCAGCTATGTTACAAGCAAGGAGACAGTTTCACACTTGCACATGACATGGAAATTAAAGATGAGGTCAAAGTGGTCCTATTTGAACTAGTCACCTAAAATAAATTATTCAAATAAATAAAGTGACCACTCATGATATTGTGATAATAGTGTGATAATAGTGTAGTAATGCACCTTTGTGTGCATTGTTATAATGATTTTTTTTTTTGGACTTAGTAATGATGTATCAAATTTGAAAGATGACATGTGATATTTCTTTTAGGTAAAAAAGACTAAATAAATCTAGTTTGTAGATTATACAAAGAGTATTAAATAATTTTCATTTTTAAGTAAAAAATAGTTTCTCAACTCTATATATATATGTTTATTTAGTTGGCAGTTTTAAAATAAAATTGTTTGTCCATTGATATAAAAAGATTGGAAAATATTTAACAACTAAATTTGTATAAATAATTCATTTTCTTATTTTAAAACAAATACAAATTAAATTTTATAGATAGTTTTATTTTTTATTTAAAAATAATAACCAAAATTTTATATAGTAATAATAATTCCATTTTAATATTATCATCAATTATTTTTAAATTTAAATTATGTAAAATTATTAATATTTTGAATATTTTTACAAAAATAATTCATATATTAAGAACAAATAAAATTTACCTTTTTTTCTTACATTTTAAAGTTACTTTTTTTCTGGAATGCTGATGCTTTTCCCTTTTCAGTTGACTTATGATTTCTGGTTTCCTTCGAAGCGGAGTTGGGGCCATGGAGAGCAGTTTTTATCTTGTACGCCAGCTTTGCATGATAATGATAAATAGTTAATAGAGGCCTACTATATTTACAAAAATATATATATATATATATATATATATATATATATATATATATATATATATATATATATATATATATATTGTGATTTAAATGTTCTCTAATTATAATCCCTAATATATAATGTGTTTAACATCTTATACCTAATAAGTCATCCTTCTTCCCTGCATAACCAACCATCTTCTACATTTTTCCTTGGTCATCACATAAATTGAAATTCTCTAGTCGTTCCTTGGTCATCACATAAATTAAAAATAAAATTCTTAAACAGTTCATACAAAACCGCATAGTTACTTGTATGATTTCTTTTACTTATTAATTTTTACTTATCTTATCATCTTTACTTATTGATTTTCTTCTTTAAAAAATTGTCAAAAAATAATAATGAGATTAACTTAAATATTAGTTACCCAACTAAACCTATTACATGTTCAATTATTTATTCTTTAACTTATATTTACATACATATCTTAAACCTCTTACATGTTCAATTATTTCTTCTTTTAACTTATATATACATACATATTTTGAATAGTAAAAACTATCATCTTACAACACTCGTTTAATATAGTGTTCATATAATAAAAAAATTAAATATAACTATACTAATATAATTTTGAAAAAAAATACCAAATTAAATTTTGTGATTTCTCATCAAAATATTTTTAAAAAATAATTAAAATAACTTTAACAATATCTCATTTGAAACATGTTTTACTCCCCAAATGCCATCGACAAATTATAAAAAGAAAAAATCACCAAACTAAACTTTATATAGGGCCTTGATTCAATTCTCACGTATTCAAATACCTTAACCCAAAAATATTTACTTTATATTAAAAATCACGAAAAATATAAAATATCAATTTCAATAAATAAAAAATTATTATTTTTAATCTAAATCGACTCTTTACCATTAATTAAAAAAAAATTAGAATCTATTTAAAGCATTTAACGTTCTTTGGTAGATTTAATATACTAAATTCCGTTGCGGGCAACGGTAAAGTTACTGTCCACCAAACACAAAGCTGTGCATTCTCACTACCATACAGACAAGTTGCATGTTATGATTTACAATATTACAAATTAAAAAAAAAAAAAAAATCATTTGATTTCTTTAAACCGTATGGTTAATATTTTTTGTCATTTGAATTATGAAAGATATAAAGCAATTTTTGCATTTAAAAACAAAAGCTATATTGTAGATATTTTCATTGAAAATGATTAAAAGAAATGTAATCATAATAATAAACAAAATATAAATTTTAGTTTTAAATTAAAACTTAAAGCATTGAATTTAAGTCTACATATATATAAGTATTATATAGTTCAAAGATTTATTCAAATCTTGAAATATCTTCATTTTCAATAATATTTAAAAATATATATTTATTAAATAAATTAATTAAAATATTATTTATAATTTAATTTAACTTTTAAATATGAAATAAATTTAAATTTAATATGAATTTATATTAGCTAACAAGCACAATGGAGTACACCATAGCACCCACACTTCAATTCTTAATATGAAAAATATATATGAGAAAAAGCTACACTGTGAAATAAATAAATAACATTAAAACTTGTCACTTTCACTTTTGTTTTTAATCACTCTTCTTTCTTGAATATGTATTCAGATTGGGTGGTAATCCTTGGTATCTAGATCTTTTCAGCTCTTTTGTGGTTCTCTCAATTTTTATTTCTTCATCATTATGGTTAAGAAGTCAACTACAAAGTTCTTGACTTTTTTTCTAAAGGTTCTCTCAATTTTTATTTCTTCATCATTATTGGTAAGAAGTCAACCACAAAGTTCTTGACTTTTTTTCTAAAGAAAACTAAGTAAAGGTAGAGTTATGGACTCCAAAATATGTAACAGGAGATAATTTTGCAAATGCAAAAGTTTCAATTTGGCAAGCTTGTCAATATATTCATTGTGTATCCATCATACAGACATCAATAATAGCTACGCTGAATGGAAACATTTCCATTACGTACCCAACTTATCGCACATCAATAAATGTTGTGTGCTCCCACCTATTTCTTTTTGTAGAACTAGTTTATTAAAATCTGATATAAAATAATGATCACAACGTCTAGGCCCAAGGAGGAAGGAAAATTATGAATGAATCGAGCGAGTTACTCGAGGTGATGTCAGTACTGCAAAAGATCTGGTGGTAGCAGCGAAATCATGAAGTAAGCACTCTAAACCATCCGGTCGCTGCAGCAAAATCATTGTGAAATAAAATCCAAGCTCTCTTGACCAATCACAATTCAAAAATAAATTAATTAATATAATTCAAAAAAATAAATTAATTTGTTATTATATAGCTAATATTACAAAATTGTGTTTGATTTTTGGATCAAAGAAGAATTATTTAGCATCTAATAAATTTGCTAGAATTAAAAAAAGAAAAATTGAAATTGAGAATGAATTTGATTTATCAAGTTTGAGAATCAATACTTAAAGCAACTAAGTTAAGTTTAGTTTTATATACAATAATTATGGATAATTAAAGCTAACTGAAGCTAAGTGTATTTTATGTTATGTTAATATGCACATGCACCACATGCAAGCATTAGAGTTAACTAACTAAAGCCAAGTGCACACCACATGTAAGAACTCTAGTTAACTAGCTAAAGACGAGTGCGCATCACATGTAAGCACGAGTTAACTAGCTAAAGACAAGTGCACATAACATGCAATAACTAGAGTTGAACTAAACTTACCATATGGCAGGGATAATAAGAGTCAAAGCCAGTTGCATAGCATCCCATTTCATAAGATCAAAAATGTTTTTCAATTTTTTTGGGATAAAATAAAAAATTATATATTATTAAAAATTAGGATTAATATTTATTATATTCCAATAAAATTGAATATTAAATTAATTTTAAAACATTTTAAAATAGAAAATTTTAATATAAAAAAATGAAATATTAATACTTTAAAAAAAAAAAAAAAAAACAGTTTGATATCCACATTATAAACAAAATATTAAGTATATGCATATGGTTATCGGGTTACTAGGGAAACTTATCATCCTCCAACTTCAAGTTTTATTAGAGTGTTTATCTAGAGATTTAAACCATTTAAAAAAAAAAAATTGTTGTCGAAACAATTTTAAATATTCAAGTATATTCCTATAACTATTGTCTTTTTTCGATAAACAATATAAAAAGAAAAAGGGGCCCACACCAATTTGTTAAGCAAGTAGTGGGTAGAGTTATCTTCTATCTTAGTCTTCTCAACATTTGCAACAAGTTTAGGATTCACAATTCGTGGACTAAGAAACTGATCTTCCTCCTCTAGGATGATATGATTGGCAAGAGTACCCCTGATTATTTCTTCCTCATTCTGCTCTTTCTCTCCATCTGTAGTTGGTGCCACTGAGAAGCCAGTCTCATACACTACATTACATATCAACTCAAAGTTCCCTTCAAGGATTTTGTGTGTACACGATATCTTTCTGGATGCTCTTGGTTTTCTCCATTGCCTAGGGTACTATGGGTTTTGTCATTCAATAAACATGTTATCAGCCTATTTTGCTACCCCTGGATCAATGAACCTTGGCCCTCGTGACTATTTGACTTCTTCCAGAAATGAGGATCATGTTTTGGCTAGTTTGACCCTTAGACACATGGATGTAGGCTTGTGCCTACGTCTAAAGCCCTATAAACGCTACTAGGCCTCCTTATGGTTGCGTCCAGAGACCTTTTCAGCCAATTATATGCTTATGTCCAAGGAAAATTTCTGTAGTGCCTTAGTCCCTAGGAGATCAATTCAATGTCTCATTTATTCGAGTTGGCCAAGACTCATCAGTTAGAAGGTTTTGTAACTTATCGTCATCCTAAGCCTCCACATACATCCTCCTGGGACATCTCTTGATCTAGGTGGATATTGGTGGACACCTGCCTATTCCACTTGGACCCCCACCATCGTTTCTTTCGGTTTTTCAGTTTCATTAATTGTAGCACAATTTACTATTTTTGGCAGTTTTTCGGGTCCTAAACTTCCGGAGCCGTTTTGAGGCCCTAGACAACGTTTTTTTGGAAAACCACCGTCGAAAAATTTGTGTTATTAATTTGAAATCATTGTCAACAGTTGTATTCCTTGAATAGATATTTCTAACGAGGTATCGTGTGTGTCAAACAGAGATCGTATGCCAAAGTTACAACCCCGGGAAATTGATGTACCAATTTACCCCAACGTGGCTCATAGTTTGGCGTTTCATCTCCTAGGGTTATGTATTCAGATGTTTAGGGTTTTCCATTGTTTTTCAATAATAAATAGGCCTTCAAGCCTCATTGTCACATAGCTCAGACGCTTATAGCCATCACATCTCTTCTCAGAGATAAGCTACCAGTGTCATAGCTAGTTTATTTCCATTATGTCTGTAAGCATATTTTAGTTATGTGATATTAATAAAATGAAGTCTTATTTCTGCTGCATCGAGTCTGTTTTTATGTGTATTTATGTACTTTATTGTGTTCCTGCATAAGTCCAGATCAGTGGTATCAAAGCGGTCTGCTCTTTCTTGATCCTTCTTTGCATGTCCCCAACGAGGTCGAGGTATAAGGAGTTAGGGCTCGATCTAGTTAAACCTTTGCAATATCAACCTCATAAACCTCGATGACCACCCATGGGGGACGAAAAGAAAGATGAGGGAGCATGAGATTCTAACAAAATATTGCTCAAGGAGGCCCTCGAGAAACAAAGAAACGTGATGATGGATAACTATGTCTGGATCCTTCAACGACTACCCACCAGCAGTGCATCTGCATCCAGCAGCCATTCTGGAGGCGCAACTCCTTTTAAGGTACAAGTAAACTTTGACATTCTCATATTTGAGGCAAAAATAGATGCAGACATCATTCATAGATCGTTGAATCTATTAGAAGGGTATTTCTCGATTCATGACTTTTCCAACTGGGAAAATATTACTTTTCACTCCTCAAAGTTGTCCCCTCATGTCAAGGACTAGTGGGAAACCTACTGCGAGCAAAAGGACAAGAGGGAACCCTCTATGTTTTCAGTTGCACCCACTTGGAATTATTTCCAAGACGTCATCAAGGAACAATATTATCTCGTGGGAAGCTATGAGGACAAGTACATGCAATGGACTATGCTGTGGCAACAAAGGGATCAAGATGTGCATGAGCTGATGAATATGTTCCATACCCTGCGCACAAAATTGGGTATCAAACATTCAGAGAAACATTTGGTGTTGAAGTATGACAATTTTCTGCATAGATACATTCAAGAGGAAATGGAGTTCCTTGACATCTCCTCGCTTGGTGCAGCATACTGGTATGCTGCCAAGATTGAGCAGAAATTCAAACAGAAGAAGCGAGACTCTGGATCTGCGAATCAGAAGCAAGGGAAATGTGCCCATAAACCACATAACAAAGGACAAATCCAAGTCGGGGTGGCCCAGGATAACCCGCCAAATCCGCAAGAAAATAACAACATTGCGAAGCCAAAGGACACAGGATAGTGTTGTGAGTTCCATAAGAGCTCCACTCACAACATAAGTGAGTGTCAGTCCAAACAATCAGTGGTGGCCGAGCTGAAGGCTTCTGAATTGGATGCATGCTCTAACTCTGAATCGTAACCCGACAAGGGCAATGACAAAGGGAAGCAAATTATCTATGTGGATCCCAACACCACTATTTCCACCACGAAGATCCATGAGGAGGAACCAGAAGATCTGGAGGAGGGTGAGTGCCTCTTCCATTCCCAGATGTGGGTAAAGGGTTCCCCACTGCAATTCATTGTCGATAATGGGAGCCAAAATAACCTCATTTCAGCAAAGGCCATGAAATGGCTAGGATTTCCAACCACAACACACCCACACCATACACCATCGGGTGGGTTCACCAAGGACGGGATCTACGCGTTAGCCAGCAGTGTCGCCTTCCCTACAACATCAAGCCCTTCACAGATGAGGTATTATGCGACATTTCTCCTCTTGATGTTTGTGATGTATTATTAGGCCAACCATACTTGTGTAAGCGACATGTTGTGTATGAGTCTCGGCCTTGCGTTGTTATTGTTACTTTGAGAAATAAGATGTACAGGATACTAGAGGTAGCACGGCTTGTCTCCATCTCTTTGGTTGTTGCAAAACAATGTAGTAAGCTCATTTCCAAAACCAGAAAATTTGTTTTCCTAATGTTCTGCCTTCATGGAAAGAAGAAGATTATGGCCACGACCTCCAGATAGGGCTCCTGCACACGACAACAACAGATGGACAAGGTCGTGGAGGAGTACAAGGACATCTTCACCTCACCCGCAGGGGTGCCTTTGCACTGTCAGGTCCAACACCCGATTGATCTGACCCCAAGTGCGTTGTTGCCCAGTGGACCAATCTATCAGTGCTTTGTTATGGAGAACGACAAAATCAAGAGGTACATTCAGGAGCTATTGCAGAAAGGTCACATCTGACCGAGTTCATCGCCCTATGGGAGCCCGATCATGATGGTGCAAAGAAAGATGGGACTTGGAGACTTTGTATTAACTATCGGGCCCTGAACAAGATCACTGTCCAGAATAGGTACCCGATCCCACGGATTGATGACCTTCTAGACCAACTCAAGGGGGAAAAATATTTCAGCAAGATCGACTTGAATACCAAGTTTCACCAGGTTCCAATAGAACCCTCTAATGTGTGGAAGACTACCTTAAAGCCAAGTAGGGATTTTTTGAATGGCTTCTCATGGATTTCGAATTGACGAATGCTCCCGCAACCTTCATGAGGTTGATGGATGACATCTTGCGGCCATTCACCAACTCATTTGTAGTAGTGTACTTGGATGACATACTAATCTTCAGCCAGACTTCGGAAGATCACCTCCACCACATCTAACAGGTCCTCCAAACACTGTGACAACAAAATTTGTGTGCCATTTTGGAGAAGTGCACTTTTGGCATGACCCAGCTTTAGTATCTGGGATACATTATTGATGAGCAGGGGGTGCATGTGGATCCAGCCAAGATCCAAGTCATTCGAGGCAGTTTTATTCCTCGGATAGATATTTCTAATGAGGTATAGTTTGCATCAAATGGAGATCATATGCCGAAGTTATGACCCTGGTCAATTGAGTACCAATTTACGCCAATGGGACCCATAGTTTGGTGTTTCATCTCCCAGGGTTAGGTTTTTGGATATTTAGGGTTTTCCATTGTTTTTCAATAATCAATAGGCCTTTGAGCCTCATTGTAACACAATTTAGAGGCATGTGGCCACCACATCTCTTCTAAGAGATAAGCTACCATTGCCCTAGATAGTTTATACCCATTCTGTTTGTAAGCATATTTCAGTTATGTGATATAAATGAAATGAAGTCTTATTTATGTTGCATCTCTACGTTTATGTATATTTATGCATTTTATTGTGTTCTTGCATAATTTGGATCATCTCTTCTTCCTATTTATACTAGACCATTTGAGAGGGTCAGGCTAGTTTTGGAGAGTGCCAATCTTTGAGAGAGTTGAGATCTTGATCCTATGCTGCCATTTTGTTGCTAGAGATTGCTTGTGAGGTATTTGACATATGTGTATTGCTCTTCATGCTCATTTCTTGGAGATAGTGGGGAAACTATTTCGGATTGTGGAGAGGAAACTGTGTACAATATATATAAGCTCTATACGAATGGATTCAATCCGGTCTAGTGATGTACTAAAACAAGATATTGAATCCTTCTATAATATTTGTGGAATATAAACATGATCGCTCAATCACATGCAAGTAAGATAAAGAAGCAAATCAATCACACAACACAATATCTATCTGGGGAAAGCAACTACTCAAAACCCCTCTATCATATATTGTATAAAGTCAAAGAATCATGAAACAATATAATGCTTTCTCACACCGAGAAAATTTCACACTCTCCTGACTATCTCACTCTGATCCTGCTCAAAACTGACTTGCAATGCTCAGGAAAAATTGACAAACACTTTGCCAATTCTCAGCCTCTACTAAGCCCAGCCTTCCTCATGCAATCCCTAGGAAATTAATTACATATTAAATAGGATAATCAACCTTCCTTGATTGCGCAATCCATCATGGTCTTCCTATGACTTTATAATTGTGCTCGAGCAATTTGCTAATAATACAACTAATAGTTATCTTCCCTTTAACCTTTGTCTCATTGGGTATTCATCAAAACTGACATGCATGTAGCTATTAATAGTTAATCATCGGTTATTTGATTGATCACTACTTGTGAATTTAATTTAATTTTATTCACTGGACCTCTCACTAGCTCATTACTCAGTTAGAACTAGTTAAACTAATTTTAACTCAATTAATTTGAGTTAATTGATTACACTTACACCATTCTAGTGCTAAAACTGCAAATAGACCCCCAAAATAATAGAATCACTCTACATGCCTCATCTTAGACCCTCAACTCGAAATTCTTAAGCTAACTCAGTCTTCATGACTTAGTTAATTGATACAAGTTGTTATGAGATGAAATGACAATTTATTGTCCAATTTATTTAAGGGAAAATAAATTAGACACCCACGTTTTGCACTAATGCGTAAATGAATTCCACACCAATGTGTGATTGGAATCCCACACTAGTATGTGGTCAATTTTTTTCCTTTCTAGTTGCCAATTCATCATTTCTTGTTGCAAATTTCAACACTCCTTCTCAACAAGAAAGGAATTAAATTTATCTCGATCTGATACCTTTGGAATGTTCTGCATGCAACACTTATCTAGTGTTGTTTGCACCTGCAACTCCTGAAATTGAATAGCCTCTAAAAAATTGAATCAGTATGATGCATCTGTCATCAGAGTCTTCTAATTGTTGGATCCTACTGCACCTGTCTACTGGACTCTCTGCGTTGCTGCCGACATCTGCAACCGTGCCCTCTGCATTGCTGCCAACTCTGATCTGCACTCTAGTATCCAACATCTGTCACTCTGATTTTTTTCTTCCTGACATCTGACTGCATCACTAACCAATCCTTCCTGCTACTGTTGTACTATGGGCTCCTCATAGCCACGTTCGATTCGTGAGACACACCATCTCAATGGACCCTGCCCAAATTTCTTCTTGGGATTATATTTGCACATCGCCCCACCTCACACCTAGAGGTATAGCTGCATGTAATCCCTCTGCCCATCTGGCTCAAAATTTCCCCCTCCTGTAGGTCTCTGCTTGAGTGGACTCTTATACTCGGTCTCTTCTATGCTTCTCCAATTGTGTCTGCTCCACAACCTTCTAAGACTACTTTTGAAGCTGCATGTTGAGAGATAACTGCTCCCTCTCAACCACCAAGTCATTAACCATTGGCTTGATCCTAAAATATTTTCATGCATCCTCGACCTCGGGAGCATACAGGTTCTTGACTCTTACACTGATCTGTTTCACCTGTCTCATGGCTATGTGTTGAAGGAAAACTTTTCCTTTTCTAAACATCACATCATAACGACGATCTTCCAATACTGCTACGGAGACAATATTATTCCGTAGGCATGGAACATACAAAACATCTGTTAGTCTAAGAGAGGAGCCATACTCTCTCTGAAAGGTAGTTGTACCTATATCGGTCACACTATACCTCCCGTCATCTCGAAACTCTATGTTTTTTTGGAGGTCCTTCTCCTCCAAGTCACTGAAGAGATATATATTCCCCGTCATATGGAACGAGGCATTATTGTCTAGATACCACATGCATCCCATTACAGTGTTGGCCATGCATGAAATGAGATTAAATTCAAGCTTGAACTGTGAATCCAAAGCTTCACCCGCTGCAACTGCAAGCTCTTTCTTGCTTGCCTTCTTTTGTGGAAAATTCAAGGCATAGTGCCCATGCTCATGACAGTGAAAAAAATTGATCTTGGACAAGTATCTCTTGCCATATTTGCCTTGGGACTTCTTTCCCTTGTCTTTCTTTCCTTTTCTGACTAATGCACAATCTTCTTCTTTGTTGGTGCTAGAGTTCCCGTCTCTGGTGCTCCTCCTTATCTCTTCTATTACCAAGTCGGAACACAAATGCTCCCAGTCTAGTAGCTTCTCCCTCCCATTCACAAAGTTTCGGTAACAATGCTAGCTCTTGGGAAGGCCTAGAAGTGATAGGCTCACCAAACCATCCCAGGCTACTGTCACACCAACACTTCCAAGCTCATCTCGACATTGAGTGAACTTCACCAAGTATGTTGGTATTGTCTCGCCCTCCTCCATATTGATCTTTCTAAGCTTGTCCTTCAGTGCCAACTTCTTGTGGTCACTGCTATTTTGAAACAAATTTGTCAAGGCCTTCCACATAGCATATGGACTTTCCTTCCCATGGAGACTCAAGACAATATAATATCGAACTCCCTCTAACAAGATCCTTCTCGCCTTTGCTACCTTCTTCTGTCTTTCATCAAGAAGTTGGACATCTGCTGCTGCAGGCTTTGGAATATCAATATCTATGAATTCCTTCAACCCTATGTCCTCCAACACTGCCTCCATCCTGTCGTTCCATGCAATATAATTTTAATTTCCCTCAAGTGCGTATTCGAGTCTCAATCCATTGAAAGACATCTTTATCTGTTGTTGGATATTGAAGAATAAATATGCAAATTTAAACCAGTTCAAGACAAAATCACTTTCTTCTCTTCTATTGTGATTCATGGTGCTCTAATGCCATGTAGAAATTATATAGAAGCTATATACCAATGGATTTAATCTGATCTTGTGATGTACTAAAACATGATACTGAATCCTTCTACAATATTTGTGGAATATAAAACATGATCACTCAATCACATGCAAGCAAGAGAAATAATTAAATCAATAACACAAAACAAGATGTATCTGGGGAAAGAAACTGCTCAAAACCCCTCTCTCAACTTACAATGCTCAAGAAAAGTTGACAAACACTTAGCCAATTCTCAGCCTCTACTAAGCCCAGCCTTGTTCACGCAATCCCTAGGAAATTAGTCCCTATTAAATAGGATAATCAACCTTCCTTGATTGCACAATATCATGGCCTTCCCGTGACTTTATAATTGCGCTTGAGCAATTTTCCAATAACACATCTTATAGTTATATTCCCTTTAACCTTTGTATCAACCAGGTCTTCATCAGAATTGACATGCATGCAACTACTAATAGTGAATCATCACTTATTTGATTGATCACTACTTGTGAATTAAATTTAATTTAATTCCCCGGACCTCTCACTAGCTCATCACTCAGTTAGAACTAGTTAAACTGATTTTAACTCAATTAATTTGAGTTAATTGATTACACTTACACCATACTAGTGCTACAACTGCAACTAGACCCCAAAAATAATAGAATCACTCTACATGCCTCATGTTAGATCCTCAACTCGAAATTTTTGAGCTAACTCGGCCTTCATGACTTAGTTAACTGATACAAGTTGTTATGAGATGAACTTACAATTTATTGTCCAATTTATTTAAGGGAAAAATAAATTGGACACACACATTCTGGACTAATGCGTTCTCATCAATGTGTGACTGGAATCCACACTAGTATGTGGTCAATTTTGTCATTTTTGGTTGCCAATTTCACTATTTATTGTTGCAAATTTCAACAGAAACCTGGAAGTGAAGGTACAAGCGTTGTATTCTCTTATATGATCAATGAAAATTCATGTTCCTTCCATTATGTGATTGTATATTCAACAGATCTTATATTTGATTTTTATTGCTTCTGATCTAATGATCTTCTAAGGAATATCACCTATCGTCTATGTTCAGTTGTGATTGTGTGCAAGGATAAGAGATCAAATGCAGACGTGACAGATCGCTCGAGGGGAGCGCAAGATCTGCATCGAGTTGAAAACCCTTCCTCAGCCTATGACTAGGCCATGTGTGATATATTCTCTTTATAGCATAGAACTTGTTGCATGTTGCATGGTTGATCATTCGGGATTGGGATCTATTTATCATTTCATTGGTCTTATTTTCTTCTGTCTGGTGATATGATCAAACACTAGATCATGGAGCAACAACTCCTTGCAAATTCAGATGCAACAAAACTAGTTGTTTCAATGAGAGCACACTCGCTTTGTGTCTGCTTTGCCTCCTATTTTGATTAAATCCTCTCTTTCCTAGTTTGATGAGTTTTATCCTATTTTTCCAAATGTTTTCGACTATTTCAGGGTTTATTTCTTCTTTATTTTGCTTGTCCCTTGGCCTCTATGCGAGTTTTTAGGGAATTTTTTAGTTTTTCCCTAAACGCTACCTTACATGCTTGTGCCTATGTCCAAGGATTCTTAGTCGCTACCTAGCAGGCCTGTGTCTATGTCCATCCACACCTTGGTCCATTCAGTGCATGCGTTTGGGTTTTTAGCCTTGGGAAAAGTCATTTTTCTCAATCTGAAATTTTTATTTCTACCTTTATCTGGTCTAGGCCCCTTGTCTTCTTGTTGGATCTGGTCCAAATATGATTCTATTGACAAGTTTTCTTTGGATCGGTTAGTTGCTAATTTGGAGGAGTTCTTGTCTTTCATTAGGCATTAAGCTTTTCATTGCTTGCCTATATCTTGGAAACATGTTTGGTTTGTCATTTTTTGTAGCTGATCAGTTGTTGTATGTCTCTGTTTTGATCCATTTCGATCATTTTGTTTAAGGTCTTCCATTTCTCATTGTTGTTCAAATTTCTCCTTGAGTCTTGATTGGGTGCCTTGGATTAAGGTTTAATTTGTGCCTCTAGATTTCATTATCAAATTTTTTTGGTTGTCTTCACTATCTATTTAGACCTGATTTACATTTTTCCTTCAGACTTTGTGGATTTTTCTCATTTTTGTTCCTTCCTGTTGAGCGATCTCTTTGATATTTTGGTCATTTGTGTTGCAAACGATGGTGTTGTGATCAGTTGTGCAACTGTTATATGAACAAGCTCTTTTGAGTGTGTTTTGATGTGTTGTGTCACCTTCATTCGATCTTGTTTAGGCCTTCTTTCCTCTAGGGTTCGGTTTAGTCCTTTGTAGAACATTGACCCTGGTTGAGCCATTGTGTTGCAGCCCTAGCTTCATTTACATTTCCTTCCTTACTTTCACTTTGGCTTTCATATTGATTTCCTTGAGTGTCTTTTGATTGGGCTTTGTTTCCTAGTTGTTTCAATTTTGGAGTGTTTTGCATTCTTGCTTGAGAAACTTTCTTTGGTCTCTTTTCAGTTTGCCTTTTTGGTTTGTTTTTTGGCTCATTAATTCAAAAATTCTTAGGATACTTTGCATTTAGGGAAATTGGTGAGAAGTGCATCATAATTGGTGTGTTATGAAAAATCTTACCCTCTCGTAGCTAGCATTCATCAAAGTGAAAAGGAATATTTCATATAGTAGCATTAAGGTGACTAATTAAGAGCCTTACACACCATCTTAGTTTCACGCCACATTCTGCTTGTGTAAAAAACAACCATTAAAATCAATACGATAATAAAATTAACTAGATTCTTCTTTTACTTTCACTGGTAGTATACCAACACTAGCTTAGGCTAGGGTATTGGAGATAAGAGTGTGAGTTAATTGCTCCAAGACCAAAAATTCAACTTAGTAGCTTGCGGTAGGGAGTAAAATCCATTTGTAGTAGTGCGGTCTGGGAAGCTCTTATCACAATAGGGTCAAGCACGAGGTCACACTTGGGCTAGGAGGGGTGACATGACCCATTTCGCTTAGTTTCGGGTGGTGCAATATAGTAGAATTTGCATGCATGCATACAAACAATGTCATTATCACTTGGGGACCTCTTAGGAGGTAACTCTCAAGGGGGTTTTGGTCTTGGCTCCTTTTTGGAGTTAAGTTTCCTGCCCTTGCATGTATAATTGTCTTGCGACTATCCCCCCAAGTCGTGTTATTGTTGGTGGTGACCATAATGGCCTTTCTTTCTAGGGCTCATACACAGGTCCAAGGTCGGGGTCATATTCTCTATACCTGGTACATATATTAGTCATCATTTTCACCTCTTAGTGTGGGAATTCCTACTCCTTTATCCATGCCTCTCACTTCTTCTTGGGGAATTCCACCAGTCTCATCCATTGCTCCTACAAATTTCTTGAATTTTTCGGTGCCCATACCATATTCTATGCCGACTATGGTGCCTCAACCTAGTCAGCTGATAGGTCCAGGAATTTGTTCACAAAGCTTTGCCCAACCAACTGTTCATGTCCCTTAGTTAGGCACATTCACTTCTGGAAATATGTGGGGGGGGTCGTCAGTTGTCCCTAGTCATTGTGGGGGAAATGTAGCTTCTAACATGTCACAATCTTGGTATAGTTTTCTCTTTGGAGGGGTACCACCTACCCGTACTTTTACTAGAGTGGCTAGTTTACTTGGGGGCAAACCCACTGCCCATACCATCTCCCACTCGAGTTATCCTCCTTATGATGGTCCTACTATGAAGATTGTTCCTTTTTTTAACCTTGGGTAATACCCCATAAGAAATCATTCTCTTGGGGATCCATTGCTCTCTAGAGGTTTCTACCCTGGGAGGAAACATTCATATACTAGTTATGCTGGCTCACAGCAACCTTTTACGGGGGTGAACCCTTTTCTACACCAGCAAGTGCATCCATCTAATCCGTATATGGGGGGAACACAAGGTTTTTCAGGGGCTTATCCTGCCTATGACCCATTTATTCAAATCCATGAGCTTTTTTTATCTTCTCTTGATTTACCAGATTTTTCCAAATTGACTAATGACCCCATTTGTCATGATCCCAGATGGCCACCCATGCTCACCAAGTTACTGTCATATATTCCCAAGTTTGAAGGGAAGCCTGGGGAGAATCCATCCACTCACATTACCACCTATCATTTAAGGTGCTCATCTAATTCTTTGGTGGATGATTTTTTTAAACTTTGCTTGTTCCAACAAATGTTAACTCAGAATGCCACAAAGTGGTATATCGAGTTAGACACTGCATCCTATAGTGAATTTGCCTCCCTAGATCAAACTTTCTTGACACACTTCTTGTTGCCTAATCGGTATGATCTCAACTTTGACCTCTTGTCCAACTTTAAACAAGATGATGCCATGTTAATTACTGATCACATCCATGAGTGGCGTCATCACAAGAAGTTAGTGAGAACTAAGTTACCTAATGAAATTTTACGTAAATGGTTCATTTGATCTCTCCGACCTCATATTTCCAACGACGTGTCTATGTTTTAATCTGTTACCGAGGAGCAAGCCATTTTAGCTACCCAATAGTTGGATCTTATCTATTCACAGTCGGGTACACTGTACGAAGTGTTACCGAAATCCCCTAGACCTTCTATTGCCCCTCCTAAACTTGATATTGTACCACATGTCGATGGTGTGATTGGGTTTGTTTATAATTCCATAAGCCAACTTGATGTCCAACTTGGGCAGTTTATTGTTACATATCAAGCCCCAACTAGTGCATATAACTCTGCTAAATCACCCCCTCCTGAGAATTCCATCGATGGTCTCACAATGAATTCCACTCAACCGAAGAACAAACCTCAATCTGGTGGTAAGAAAGAAAAAAATAACTAGAGAAATAAACAATAGAATCAAACTTCCTAGGAATCTCAAACCAATCCTCAGAGTCGGGGAGGGGGCACCAGTGAGCGTCGCTGGAAAGTCAAGTTTCCCTATAAAAAATTTCAAGGTGATAACCTTACTCATGAGTGTCCTCGAATGGATGAAGTCCATACGCTTCTTTCACCACCATCTACTCAACAGCCTGTTGTTTTGACTCATACATTCCATGCAAAACCTCAATAACATATGGTTTCTCAACCTTCTTGTACTCTGAAAGGGGGCAATGAGGGATACTCTTCCCATCCCCCTCATAATTCATCAATTTTCATGTGAAAATAAGATGTCAATTTGACTATGTGAGACAAATCCTATGATGTTCCTTAGTCGAGTTCTCCTTCTAAGGACTCACCAGCTCCACCTAGTTCCCCTGGACCTGTTGTTGGGTTGTATTAATCACGGCTAAATGAATAACACAGTACACATAAATTATCAATCTAGGGACGTCTTTTATTTCAATGGCAGTTGCACTGTCTGTGTCGATACATCAACCAGGAGAAAATCCAAATAAAGGAAATTGTTGTTGAAGTAAATGTTGGAAATAAATCACTCATGAAGAAATAAAATGATCTACAAGGTTATGATCACACCCCAATTAATCTGTCCTAGCGCACCACACAACAGTTACCCAGCTGGTATCTCTGTTCTCAGATGTGTAACGGCATATAAAGTACTGGAATTGGAGCAGATCTATTCACAGCCAAAACAACAGCAACAACACTTCCCCTAATGCATAAAATAAATAGAAATATATATAAACATCTACCTTAACACTACAATCCCTGATAAAGAGGAGGGCCCTTCCTCCCTAGCAGGGCACAGGTAGAGAAAGAACTTAACAGAAACTAAATCAGATGATGCATGTAACAGCAACAACAAGATAGCTTGTATTAATATGATTATAAATTACTGAGCCAAAGTAATGTTGTTCTCCGCTAAACTTTCGACCTCAAGGGTCAAGAACTATATAGTGGTTACATCTCAGAAAAACGAGGGATAGATCAGTCATGAGAATCTTATGATTCTCATGCTGATCAAAATAGAATACATATGGTTACAACCACTTCTTAATAAAAGTCTGACTAGAAAATTATAGATTACAATCAAAATAGTCTAGAGGTTGTTATCCAAAAATACAATACTTAATAACTTCTACAACTATCGTGATAAATCACAACTGTAGCGTAACAGCTAGAGGATAGGTCAGCATCGGGAGTTGGCAAGATCCAATCAATGCTACAACTATAACAACAGTTCGTCAGCAAGTTTGTAAAAACATGGTATAGCAGCGCCATGGTGTAACAACACACATTTTAACTACTTCTGTACGCCCATGCTCGAGATATTTTTTGCTACAAATGGCATCTGGAAAGACAAAAAAAGAGCATAGATCTTCTCCAAACATTCATCCTCAGTTAGTCATAAAAAAAGACACTATACATCATAAGAATTGATGAAATGGAAGAGTAATGAAAATAAGGTGAAACAACACAAGTTAAGATAGTATGGTAGGAAAAAGAAGCAAATATAGTCCCAATAGTTATAGTCATGAGATAAAATAGGGGAAACAAATGTAGCAAATAAGTGAAAAATTGGCACCGAACATCTCCCCCCAATTGAAGCACTTGCATGTCCTCATGAAAAATCTCATCTCTCATGGGAATATCTCCGATGCAGGTCAGTGAGGTCGTAGGTGTCGGTTGTATCTTCATCTGCAGACATGTACCCTTGATTAGCCATCAGTTTCCATGTCCAGGACTCTGATTCATACTTTTTCACTCATAATTACTCTAATAATCCTCAATTGGACGCCATATCAAAGGGAACTTGAACCTTAACCCAAGCTAGGAAGCACCAAGGGTATGTACTATCTATGCATATGCTAGTACATGTTTAACAAACACCAAAAAATTTTGAAACGCAAATGGGTCCCCCTTCAGTAGCTTAACACTACTAGCTTTTGTGCGTTTCAAGCACCCAGTCAAGACTCGACTCTTCATCACTGAGAACTGATTGAGACAAAAGTTCACAATCCTTCTTCTGTAGGTGGGAGCAGGTTCCCTTATCCCAAGAGTACTCAAAATTATTCTAAATTCATTCGTTAGCTCGGCGGCCCATCTTGGTTCTGCCTGGATCCATAATGCCATCTTCTCTTCATTAGCATCCATAGATTTGGTGGGAAAATGCCACTCAATCTGATTCTTCATGAAGGATACAAAAGCTCACAACTACAGATCCCCCATATAGGAGAATATCGTTACCACCATCTGCATACTCACATGCTTAAAAATGATATTGAGTAAGAATAACTCGCACAAAAATATTTTCTCGTCAAAATCAGAGGCGCAAAAGACATCTAAGAATGTGCGAGTGGAAGTGCATAGATAAGGTCTGTCCTCCATAACAGCTTTCATTTTGAACAGGAAGTAGCGTTCCCAAAGAAAAACGGGGTAGGATGGGGAAGGTCACCTGCACCCCAATAGATTGAGGGCAAGGTCATGAATTTTTTGCTTATCCATGGTAAGATCCTAAACCTGTTGTTGTAACAGCAGCAGTTGTTTCTCCTGCTTCTTCATAGCTTCGTTCCTCTTATAATTCTCCCATCCTTTATTCAACTCTTCTTTCATCCAATTTTCATGTAGGGCGTCTATCTCCCTCCAATGTTATTTTAGCGAAATCACCCCCTCTCGAAGGGAGATTTCTTCCTGTTTCCACTTCTGAAATTTGGAAATTAATAAGCTTTTCTCAGAACTCCAACCAAATATGGGACTCAATGTTCTTCTGCATTCAATATCAACATCAATAATGGGTGTAACAGCCTCCGTTGAATGGGTCTGCGCCACCTCTACTATTGGTTCTTGTGTAACAACAACTTCATCAATGGGTTCTTGTGTATCAGCCCTTTCGTTTCCATCTATATTAGCCTTTATGTCCATTGTTGTTTCTTATGTAACAACATTGGCCTCCACAGGCTCTTGTGTATCGGCCTCTAGGTCAATTACTATAGGAGGCTCTACTCTAACCATTAGTTCTTGTGTAACAGCAGTATCCTTAGCAGGTTCTTGTGTAACAACCTCTTGCAGTTATGTTTCTGTTTCAATTGGGCTGGTGTTTTCCCCACAGATCTTATACCCTGCTGCGGTTATTTCTTGAAAACATCTCGTGCATATAGGTACCAAGATTTCCTTCCCCTCGGATAATCTTTGTTTCAATTCTTCATTTTCCTTTCTTAGATTTTCAAGTTCTAAAATCAGGACATGAGTTTTGTCCTTACTTGATGAGGATGGTTCTCTTTCTTCTCCTGATACTTCTGCTCCTGTCTAATTTTTAGTTGTGGGCGAAGGTTCTATGGGAAAGTAAAATTTCACCCTTATTTTTTTCCGTCTATCCCCAATTGGTTCATCAATGGGTTCTTTCCCAATTCTGACCTTGGCAGGCCGAGTCTGGGCTTCAGCTTCTACCTAACTTCCTCCCAAAGTTGCAACCTATTTTCCCTGACTTTTCATTGGCCTCTTTTGCTTGAATTCTTTCTAGGTCATTCCTTGATAGCTTAGGGCATCCATCACAATCAATTTGATGAGTTCGTGATTGGTCACACATGCTTCCGGATGTGTTGATGTTATTTACTGTCGCCGCCATATGCTTAATATTCCCTACTAAGTGGAATGGAAGGTTAATCTTTTGCTGGTGCCGACCATTATTGAGTAGAGGGAAATGACAATTAAAAACAATGGTGGATCTTCCCTCACAAGTGATTTATTTAATTAAACCCAAGGCAACATCAGCCCATGGCTGAGGGAGCGATAACCTGTCAATTCCTCTCCCTTTCTTCTCATTCTAGGAAGTATTCTTTCAAGGAGGGGTCATTGATTTTTCTGTTAAACCACCTTTGTCCCTCTATTAGCAATGTAGCTACTCAGGTGATTACTTCTTCAGTCACCTCAATTTGCAGACCCCTAACTCGAGTCTGTTTGTTATTCAAATTCTGGGAAAATTCGATTGCAACCACCTCATATGAGCCTTCCAACTTCTGGAAATACTCAATCCATCCGGCATCTCTGAATACCTGGTAGGCCTTTGGAAAATTCTGCAAGGCATCTATGGAATTTGGCTTGTGTCAAACTGCTGCTCCACCCATCTTGTTATTTTTTTTGAATTCGCTCCTTACTACTCAACCCACTGTAATGTCACTGCAATGCTTTCTTCCTCTCGACGTCTTACTCTGCTTATTCCTGATGACAAGTTTGAAATGAGGATACAAGGCTTTCAGTCGAGGAGGGTGATGGGAGGTGAAAAAATTCACAAACTACCAATCGTACTTCACACAACGCTTCATAAATGTTTCGTTACGGAAAGTATTGGGCTCTAAGTACACACGCTTTTTTCGGCCGGATTTAGTCATCATTGGTGATTGTGCTATTAATTGGGTGCATGTGGAGTTGATAATAGTTTATGAATATATATTTTTCAATGATTACAAGATATATATCCCCACCCCGCTTTAATGGTGATGGCCGCCCACGGCCGTCATAGACATATCATTACTTTTCCATTAATCACCAAATCATAAATGATGACGTTACCTTTTGAATGACGTACCTAAAGTGACGTGGAGGATTTCGAATTGGCAGTGTACTATTTGCAGTGATAGTGGCGGCCGCGCTTGGCTAGCATATTTATTGTTGTCATGTGATGAAACATGAGAAATAGTGTTCGTGGCCGTCAATTGTTACATGTGTAATAGCCAAGACAACCTTCAGATTATTCTTCAAAAAACATAATGATTAGAAGAAATCAATATAGAAAGAAAATCAAATGAATAACATCATCTTGTGAAATGTATCGGGAAAGAGGGATGATATTTTAGTCAAGGGAAAAATGGGTGTAATAGCTGCCGCACGAGTGGTTTTCAGCTGTTTCCAATTGTCTGATTGCACCCCGGAAAGAGGTTTTCACAGTTAGATTTGTTATTTGTGTTTTATTATCTTCTTTTATTATTATTATTATTATTATTATTATTCTTTTTTAAACAGGTGTAACATTTGCCACAAAGGTGGTTTTCGGTTGCTTCACTTATTGGAATTTCAAATTCAGGCTGCACAAGGGAATGTTCCCCTGTTGTTGTAACATGAATATCAGAGTTCGAGACAATGTTAACAAATGATTCCTTCGAAGCGAGTTGATGATATAACCTTAGATGGTGCCCATTAACCAGTAACAGTGTCTGGCACTGTCGATGATAACCAACGGTACAGTCCCATTGTCAAAGATTGTGTCTACTTCGTAAGGACCTAGCCATCTGGTGCAGAGCTTGCCTTGAAATCCTTGAACCTTGAATCATACAAGAGAGGCCAATATCCCTTCTGGAACTTCTTCTTCTTAATAAACCCATCATGCCATCTAGCTCTCTTCTACTGAATAATCTTTGTATGTTGAATAGTAGCCAGTCGTTTCTCTTCTAACTCATTAAGCTGGTTCAATATTTGTTTCTATGTTGTGCTTAAGTCCAGATTGACCTGCAATGTTGTTCTTAATGTCTTTATCTCAAACTCTATGGGGAATAAATCATTATTACCATACACCAATTCATATGGTGAGAAGCCTGTATTGTTTCTCCATGTTGTTTTGTAAGCCCATAGCACCTCTGTAAGTTTCTCAGCCCAATTTCTTCGGTGGCTAGATACTGTCTTCGTTAAGATTCCCTCTATGACTTTATTGGTGCTTTATACTTGACCATTTTCTTGTGGATGATAAGGTGAAGTGATTCTGTGATGAATTCCATACTTCTCAACCAGCTTCTTAATAAAATGAGATGTGAATTGAGGCCCTCCATCTGTCACTATCTCCCTGGGTATCCCGAAACGAACAAAGATATCTTCAAACAGAAGTATGAAACAACCTACTCTGTAGCTCTAATTAGTGCCTTTTCTTTGAACCACTTTGTGACATAGTCAGTGCAGACCAATATGTATGATTTTTTTTATGATGAAGGATTAATTTTCCCTGCAAAATCTAGGGCCCATTTCTCTAATGGTTCTATCACTATTTGAGGGTGTAACAAAATCTCATCTGATTTCAGAGGCTGGCCCATCCTTTGGCAGCTATCACATCCCTTCACAAACTTCTTGGAATCCTGGAATATCATTGGCTAGTAGTACCCCGTTGAGAGTACTTTATATCCCGTCCTTTTGTCAGCAAAGTTCCCTCCACAGGGTTCCTCATTACAAGCTTTCAAGGTCTCAAATACTTCATCTTCTCTAAAACATTGCCTAATATGAAAGTCTGGCCCAGTGTGATAGAGATTTACCTCTATCCAGGAGTAGGTAGCACTCTGTTGTATAATCTTCCTCTTTTCTTTGGAAGATAAATGGTGTGGAAACTTTCCTACAGCAAGGTAATTGGCTATATCTGCATATCACATTGAGTGAGTAGAGATGGAAAAAAGATATTCATCTGCAAAATAATCCTCAGCGGTAGTGCAGTCATCACCTATATTTAATCTAGAAAGGAAATCAGCAACTACATTAACCTTTCCAGGTTTATCTAAAATAGTAATATCAAATTCCTGTAACAGCAATACCCATCGTGTAACCCTATCGTTAGTAACAGGTGTGTTCGTTAAAAATCGAATTGCAGCATGGTCAGTGTGTACAAATACTTGATACCAGGTGATGTAGTGCCGAAATTTATTGATGGCATGCACTACTACTAGGAATTCTTTTTCAGTCACTCTGTAGTTGAGTTCTGATGGAGTTATATTCTTGTTAATGTAATAAATTGCATAAGGTTTCTTCTCCTCCAGTTGCCCCAAAAAAACACCCACAACTATGTCAGATGCATCCGTAGCGATATGGAACGGCAATCCCTAATTTGGTCCTCGTAAAACAGGTGTTGTTGTTACACGGTTCTTTAACTTCAGAAAGGCCTGCTCACACTTTCCTTTCCACACAAATTTCACATCTTTCGTGAGAAAGGAAAATAGAGGAGATGCAATATTTGAAAAATTCTCTATAAATCTCCTATAATACCTTGCATGTCCCAAAAAACTACGCACCTCTTTTGGAATCTTAGGAGTTGGTATTTTCGAGATTACTTCAATTTTTGTAGGATCTACCTTGATTCCATCTGCCAAAATGAAATGTCCCAAAACCATTCCCTCCATCATCATCATGTGACATTTCTCCATGCTCAGAGAAACATTAGTTTGTTCACAATGTTCCAACACCTTTTCCAAATTCAATAATTTTGTCTCAAAAGAATCCCCATAGGGTGTAAACTCATCCCTAAAGATTTCAAGACACTCATTCAAAAGATCAGAAAAAATACCCAATATTTCCCTTTGAAAAGTTGTTGGTGCATTACAGAGGCCAAAAGGAAGGACTTTGTATGCAAAAGTACCCCACGGGCAAGTGAAGGTTGTCTTGTCCTAGTCTTCCGGGGAAATCTGTATTTGATTATAGCCACTGAACCCATCCAGGAATGAAAAAAAAAAATTCCCAGAGAGAGTGTCCAAGACCTCATTAATGAATGGTAAAGGTAAATGGTCCTTTTGAGTGGCCTTGTTAAGCTCTCTATAGTCTACACAGATTCTCCACTTGCCGTTCTTTTTCAAAACTATGACA
The DNA here is from genome assembly GCA_034641835.2 of Pinus albicaulis. NCBI lineage: Eukaryota > Viridiplantae > Streptophyta > Pinopsida > Pinales > Pinaceae > Pinus > Pinus albicaulis. The sequence continues at coordinate 720,663,836 of CM076579.1, forward strand.
AGCAAAGACACCCACTGATTATCAGAAATAGGGTAGATGAAATTAGCGTTAAGGATTTTCTGCAATTATTATTTCACTATCTCCTTAAGTGCGGGGTTTATTCGGCGTTGTGGTTGTCTAACTAGTTTGCATTCCTCTTTAAGATAAATTTGGTGAATGCATAGGCCAGGATGGATTCCTTTCATATCTGCATAGTCCCATGAAAATGCCTTTTTATATTTCTGCAATAGCTATATTAGCAATCTGTTCTGTTTAGCAGTCATATTAGGATTAATGTTTAAACATTTCCCAAGTTTGATTTCAACAGGATTGTTGATAGTATGTGGAGTGGTTTTCGAATGTTCAGTGATTACATCATCTACCTCATTTTCTTCCCCCAAATCTCTAATGGAGGCAACATAAAGTGAATTGCTAATAAAACCATTAATGATATCATCGTATGCTTCATCCTTAAAGTATTGTGATTTTCCAAGCATGAGGAGAGGTAGGGAAAGATCAGATTCAGGTTCAAATTCATCCCAGCAAGGACTACTCAAACCCATGTGAGGTTTTGCTGGGGGGTAAAGGTCCAGGTTCTGAGTGGCTTGGCCATCTGAGATCACTATAGATCCAGACCTACATTCGATATATGCGTATTTAGTGGCTAGCCTATGACCTTCCCAAGATTAAAGGATGACCCCCCAAGTTGGATTTGGTTTGTAAAATGAGAAAATCAGCCAGATAATTCCAAGAAGCCATAGTGATAACCACTTCTTCTATCATTCCTTCGGGCTTGAAATGGGACCTATCTGCTAATTCAAGCACTGTGGGTGTAGGTCTAAGTCCATGAAGTCATATGGAGATAAATAGGTCTTTAGTCATGACATTAATGGCTGCCCATAAATCAATCAAAGTGTTGGTTATGGGTTGGTCATCAATATGGACAATCATTGTAGGATTCCCTGGGTCATTACATTTAGTCAACAGAGGCTGATCAATCATAAGATCAGACAGTTTCCCCATAACATGGATAGTAGCAGGGTCTTTTGGTTTTCTTCCAGGCTTTTTGACACACAGATCCCTCGCTATTTTAGCATAGATAGGTACTTCCTTAAGAGCCTGTAATAGCGGGATCCACACATACAAATTTTGCAGTTCCTTAAGGAACTCAGATTCAAATTGTGAGGTCGGCCCAGTTTTAGCTAATTGTTGAGGGTATGGAGGATCATGAATGTTAACATCTGAGTTAGCTATCATAGATGCACCAACCTTGCTTGGGTTGGCTGTTGTAGAAACAATAGACCCTCCTGAGCTGGCTGCTACAGGTGTAACAACAGGTGTTGTATCAGTTGTTACATGTGTAACAACTGCCTCAGAATCACCCATATCCTTTATAGGTGACTCACATCCTCATTCGGTAATAATGGGAGTATGTTCAGGTCTGACTACTTTTTCCCATCGAAGTTGAACCTCGTTGATCCCAATAGGAGTAATAAGGTAAGTCTGGAAGGTAACCAGAGCGTCTATACTCTGGGTTGCCTTATTATTTGGATTTGGGTTAGGTTGCATAGGTAATTGGAGTCGGAAATAAGTTGTAGGATTTTGAAGAGAAGGCAGTTGTAACTGTTTTTTCATTGATAATGTAGGGGGTACTGGACCTTGGCCAATACCTCTCCAATTATAGCTCCAAGGATTAGGTTGTGATGGAGGATATTTCATTGGTGGAGGGGAAGGCCACTGGTTCTATGGTGAAGGAAATTGTGTTGAGGAAGGAGTAGGATACTGCCATGGATATTGCTAACTATTATAAACATTATTCCAAGGATAAAAAGAGGAAAAATCTGGAGGCATACCTGTAGGTTGTGGCTGCCATGTTCTCTTTGATCCGATGAAATAAGAAGACTGAACATCCTCGCTTGATTCTTTAAGTACAACCTTCAATCTGAGCAATTTAGGACATTGATTTGCAGAATGTGCCAATTCACAGATATTGCACAGGTTGATGCTATTCATTCCACGTTCTCTTTCCAAATGTTTCTTTTTTCATCAAGGGCATGATATTTCTAAGGTTGCTTCAGCTTCTGCTTGTGCTTTCTTAACTTGCACCGTAGTGATCTTGGCAGAGAGAGTGCTAAGGAGGTTGGTTTTAAAATCCTCAAATAGATTTTCGATCTCTGCTATGGTTACTCCTCCACTTGTGGACTTTTGTATCCGGACTGAAGGGCCCATACTGAACTTCTTCCTTTAACCGATCCCCTTGAGCTTGGCAGGCAAATTTTCATTATTTCTTCAAGAATTTCTTGCGATATTTCTCATTTTCCCAACAGATTCAAATGCTCCAGACAGTCATCTCTTATACCTCATTAGAATATTGGCTTCAAAATTTCTGGGGCTATGTTACTGAACTTAGACCTTTTTAAATTGTAATGGAATCACTCCACATAGTCTTCGAAGCTCTCCTCCTCCTTCTATGCAATCCTAAATATCTCTTCCTTCAAATCCCTGGTTCGACAATAATCCATTCGAATTGTGCCAACACCCAGTCTCAAGAACCATATTAATGTTGCTCCCTTCAGAGTAGCAGGAAATAATTTCAGCTTCTAGGCATCTGAAGTGTAGTCATAACCTCTACACAGCACATCTAATTCAAACAAAAAGGTATCAGGATCTTCAACATCCATCCCTTGAAAGGATGGTAGGGATGAAAAGGGAATATTTTTCATAGGAGCCTCATCCCGTGTCACTACTATCAGGAATTCAAAAGTAACAGAGTTATCTTTCTTGACATTCTCATCCCCCATGGTTGATTCTTCTTGATGGGATGAACTGACCTTGAAGTATACAAGAGATTGATAAACAAAAGTATTTGGATGTTCCAGTACCAGTTGTTTGATTGCACTAAAAGCGTCCAAATTATGATCAATTAAAGGTTGTTCCTCAGGTCCCTGAAGCTCCCCACTAGCCTTCCCTTGTCCTTCGATTCTCAAATATTGATCAATGATTTTCAACAATTGTTTTAGATCAGGAGTCTTGATGTTGTTCGAATGGTGGTGAGGTCTAGACACGGAAGGCGCCAATGCCTCAAGATTTGATATAGTAGCATATTTCTATGGTCTTGTCTCCTATTGTCTCTCTATGAAGTATATTTTTCCTTTTCTGCCTTGAGATCAGATCTCCAAAGAATGTCTTTCTTCCCAAGTCTTCACTCTTCTTTTCCTTCTTATGACCCGTCTTTCTTGTAGTTAGTAGAGTGGGGGGTGTTTATGGATTTTGCTACCATCCTACTGGCACACATAGACCCTATGTGTATCAATTCATCCTACAAGTGCCTCAGTTTCTACAGCGGTGAGCCCGCTCAGGTCCGTTAGAGTGATGCACAAGTTCTCACCTCTCATCTTACCGCCCAGCAATTGTATAGCTGAAGAAACCCTAAATAAAACACCCAAATATTTACACTTCTAAGTGTTCCAACGAAACATTGGTGAGCCCACTCAAGTATGTTAGAGTGATGCGCAGGTTCTTACCTCTCATCTTACTGCCCAACAATTGTGTTGCTAGAAACACACTAAAAAACACATGTAAATTACACTCTAAGTGCCCCAGTGTAGCATTTGTGAGCCCACTCAAGTATGTTAGAGCGATGTGTAGGTTCTTACCTCTCGTCTTACTACCCAACAATTACAGACTGGGTACACTCTATCTTCTAACAAAAAAATCTGGTTGATTGGATCGTCACTGCCATCCTCGGCAATGGCGCCAAAATGTTGGGTTGTATTAATCATGGCTAAATGACACAGTACACCTTAATTATCAATCCAGGGACGTCTTTTATTTCAACGAAAACTACACTGTTGGTGCCGATACATCAACCAGAAGAAAATCCAAATAAAGGAAATCCTTGCTTAAGTAAATGCTGGAAAGAAATCACTTGTGCATAAATAAAATGATCTACAAGGCTATGATCACACCTCAATTAATCTGTCCTAGCGCGCCACACAACAGTTACCCAGCTGGTATCTCTAATAATAGATTTGTAACAGCATATAAAGTACTGAAATTGAAGCAGATATATTCACAGCTAAAACAACAGTAACAACACTTCCCCTTATGCATAAAATAAATAGAAATATATATAAACAACTATCTTAACACTGCAATCCTTGCTAAAGAGGAGGGCCCTTTCTCCCTAGCGGGACGCAAGTAGAGAAAGAACTTAACGGAAACTAAATCAGATGATGCATGTAACAAAAACAACAAGATAACTTGTATTAATATGATCATAAATTATAGAGCCAAAGTAATGTTGTTCTCTGCTAAAATTTTGACCTTAAGGGTTGAGAAATATATGGTGGTTACATCTCATAAAAACAAGGGATAGATCAGTCATGAGAATCTTATGATTCTCATGCTAATCAAAATAGAATATATATGGTTACAACCACTTCTTAATAAAAGTCTAACTGGAAAATTATAGATTACAATCAAAACAGCCTAGAGGTTGTTATCCAAAAATACAATACTTAATAACTTCTACAGCTATCCTGATAAATCACAACTGTAGCATAACAGCTAGAGCACAGGTCATCAATAGGCGTTGGTAAGATCCAGTCAGCGCTATAGCTGTAATAGCAGTTCGTCAACAGGTCTATAACGGCATGGTATAACAGCGTCGTGGTGTAATTTTTACACAACATTTTGTCACCATCCCTGCAATCCCCATCCCGCACGTCGGAAGACCATTTATGTGACTTATATGAAGTGTCATTCCTTGAAAAAAGTGTCATTGCATCCTTTGCCATAAGGAGAACCTTTCCTCTGTTGACTTTTCCTGGAACAGACCATCAAAAACACATGCTTTTGGGTTGGCGTTGGTAGGAATTTATGGCCTCGCGCAAATAAAGGAAATTAGCACTGGTCCCCGCACCCATTGGTGCTCTGTCTCAGTGATCTGCCCGTGCTGAGCTGTTTTTGGAAATTTTTTTAAATATAGAAGCGAAGTTTCCATGCTAACTACTTCGTGAGCGAGTTAGCTTGGGTTGTTCGACTTAATAACGTTGAGCACCTTCCTTTGTCTTCTTGTTTCCTCCTTTTGGGGCAACCTCCCAAAGGATAATGCCTCCCTTCCACCATTTTAGGGATTCCAACCTCCTCCTCTCCTTATATAAATACACCTCTCTCACATAGATGTAGCTAGTTGAATAGGAATTGCTGAACATTTTGCTGAAATAGTTTGATATAGCTGGTGTGAGATAGAGCAGAGAGAGACCCCTGTCGAGAGAGAGCTTAGGATTTTTTGCCTCGCCACGTCCAAATTCCCCGATGAATGCTCGAGACGTGTTTTGACTAGACCCACTGAAGGAGGCTGTGACGTCAAGGCTCCTATTGTAATCTCTTTCTTTCTCTTAATATATACATGACTAATGTTTCGGTTCCCGTCTTGTGTTGATACGATTTATCTTACGCAATACGTTTAATTCTCCTTGACTACTTAGCTAGTTATGAATGAAATTATTGTCTTGTATGTTGCTTTCATCCTTTGATCTTTGTGCAGGCACATGAGTTCCATTGCTGAAGGATCGCAATGTGTCAGGGCGAAGATCAAGAGACCACTGCTGCAGCTACGACAACCATGTTGGATCACAGGTAGGAAAATCTATCCCAACTCATTTCATTCATTAACTAGGAATCAACACATTAGCATGTCCTCTGGATACTAGACCCACTCTAGGGATAGAGGGATTTCCTTTTTCCGCAGAGGGGATTTACCTACACAACAAGTTGCAACTCCGCTGGGGAACAGTGTGTTTTTTTCGTCTTGTTGTTTGTTGAGCTTTTGACTTGTTAAGTCGACTTTGGTCGTTTGATTTCTTTTCTGCTTTTCTTGACTTGCCTAACTATTTTAAACCATCCTATTCAGTTCCAGAGTGTCAAGTCTGACCTCTGCTCAGTGGTTTTATCTTTTTCCCATAGTTTTCTAGCTTGGCGCGGATTTTCCTTAAACAGTTGCGAAAATTGGTGCTTATTTCTTTTGTCACAAGTGCGCCAACCCCTGTTAGGCACGAATTACAGCCTGATAGTTGCGTCAAATCCTGTAGGATTTTATTTAACATCTTTTCTGAGTTTTTGTTAGTAGTTCTTGGCTCTGGATTGGTTTTTTACCTTGAAAATGGTATTTTGGATTGTTTTGACTCTATAGTCTCAGCCTTCTCAGCTATTTTTCCATCATCTTATCAGTGGAGTTTGCAGCCCTAGGGTTACTAGGTGTCTTGTGCTATTTGTTTGGCCCTGTCCTCACTGAGCCTTCTGAGTTAAGTTCGAGTCACTTTGATTTTTGTCATTTCAATTTTCCAAGTGATTGTGTTAGTCTTTGTCGATTCTTCATGTCTTTGGTTTGTTGGATGATCGCTTTTGTTTTCATTTAACTCTCCATTTTGTCACTTCGAGCATAGATCACATTTCTTGGTGGATCATTTCGAAATCCCTTCGTTTACTTAGAAGAGTGCATCCTTGTTTTGACTGCGTTTTATGTTTTTACTGCATTTGATTTATTCGTTTTAGATCTTTACGTTCGTAGTGCTCAAAACTAGTGTTTGATTTTATTTTTAGTGTAACAGTGCATTGTGTGCTTCATTCATCTAAAAAAAAAAAAAAAACTGCATTCCTTCGCTTTAATTGAAAATGAAAAGTTCTTTTGCATAACTAGCTCTTAGTGAACTAGGAGACTTTTCGTTTTCTCGTTTGGTTGTATTAGATGCATTAGTGAAACTATTCTTATGTTTTCATTGATTGCTACTTTGTTAAAGTTTCATATCCTTCTCTTTTCAGCATTCATCGAATAAAAATGATGTTCTTTTGCATGTAGTGTGCATTTAGGAATTCGAGAGCACATTCGGTAAGGCCTTGAAATCGAAACATTAATTCAAGATCAACCATAAAAGTAAATTCAGTCAACCTAAGGAAGCATTGAAACCTAACACATATATTTTAGAGGTCTAGGCTAGTGACGTGTTCCGGCGTCGTTAAACCTAGTAGTTTTCATTTTCCACGTGGCATTAGACAGCACTAGTACGGACTTGTGCTCCCCATACCGTCGCGTATATAAAGCGAGACCCTCATAGGTTTCAATCCTTTATCCATAGGAAGCCGAGTCTGCCACCCTGTAACCGTGATACACTGAACACAACATTCGAGGAGACTACCTGCACATACGTCAAGTCCTTGGTCATTTCTCTTTCATTTGATCACCAAGGTGTATATGGTAGTTCATAGAAACTTTGTACACCCTCTTGCTTAGATTACCTGAGTAGTCATTTTGATCTTTTCGTGACTCTCTAAAATTGAAAAGATCATCGAGCACTTGTCCTTTCACGCTCTTTTCAACTTGACAGTGATAGAGTCACCTTTTCCTATTTCTCGACTCTTAAAATATGAAACAGTAGAGTTTTGTTTCAATGTCTTAAAATATTAACTGCCCACGAAATACTCCCGGTTAAAGTTATCTTCGTTAGTGTTTGGTTTTACGGTTTTTTCCTATGGAAACGTTTCCAGAGTTTACCAACCAAGGAATCCCCTCCGAAGGGAATCTCAATCCTTTTCCTGCTTTTGGGAATGTTGGTGCTCCTTAAATGGCAACATTGTCCCTTCCTGGGTTAATTGTTGGTTTTCCTGTGTGGTTATTCTCCACCTCTGTGGTCTCGAGTATTCCTCCCTCCGTACAACCATCTCCTCCACCTGGACAGCATCATGTTGATTCTAAGGTGGACCTTTCTCCTTCTTCACCTATTTATTCGTCCTCCTCTTATACTTCACCTGGTGAAAGTCTGGATTCTAGTAACCCGGTGGCTAAGAAGAAGAAGAAGAAGACGAAAAAGAAGAAGTCAGATAAGAGAGAGGCCAACTCTGTGGCTATTGTGCCTAAGACACCTTCCCTTGATAAACCATCCAACCTTCCATGAAAATTAAAATTCCCTTGCATGTTGTGCAAAGGAGACCACCTTCTTCGAGACTACCTTAGCATTCCCAAGGTACTTGAAGTATGGTCTGATGGTCATTCGTCATTGCCTTTGACTTCTGGAAGTCATATTGGTGGCACATCTTCGACTATCAATTATAAGACTCATAAGAAACAGGGTAAGATTATGAATCCCTGTAAGTTGTATGAAGGGCATCATCCCATTCACCTTTGTCTATACATGGATGAAGCCATGAGAGTGTTGGACAACCCTACTGTTTTTGCACCCTACCTTCCAGTTAGTTTCCAGAAGCTTTCTTCGAGTCCTCCTCTAGTTGATCAAGATTCCTCCTTGGTTGATCTCGTTCCCTCGGAAATTCAAATTCAAGAATTTGTTCCCAACCAACCATTCATCGTGGGATCGGTTGATCTGATCCCGCCTATGGTTCATCAGGTCTTTTCCGTCGAGAGTGGATCTCATCCCCCTCACATTCTTCTTGTTTCTTCAGATTCCTCTGACTTGGAGAAAGATCCTCCCGTCCCTATGACTCAAGAAGTTTCTCTTCCTATTCCCATGTCTGTGGTCTAGGAGGATGCTCCTCTTGCTCCGGTAACACCAGGGGATGACCATCTCATTTCTATGGTACCCCCTCCAAGTAGTTTGGTCGCTTCCTTTAATTGGAGTCGATTTCCAGGATACCGTATTCCTTCTTATGTGTCTTTTGAGATCACGGTACAGGCCTTCGATATGGTCGTACCTAGCACGATTATAGATGAAGGTGCATTTGTTAGTATTCTGTGTTCGACTACTTGGCAAGATTTTGGTTCTCCACCGCTTGTGCCTATTACGTAGAATATATTGGCATTTAATAGAGGAACCAGTCAGCTATTAGGGATCCTTCCAAAGTTTTCGATTACTTTGGGAGGGAAAATTGTCTATATAGATGTGATGGTTGTCTCAGGCCCCTTGGATTTCAATTACTCTTGGCGCGCAACTATGCTTATGCCATGGGTGCACTCATCTCTTCCCTCTTTCGTGTGATCTGTTTTCCACACAAAGGTCGAATTGTGACCATTGATCAGCATTCATTCGTTGGTCCTGAGGTGGTAGCGGGCCCACCATCGTCTCTGTCAGATCTTTATCTATTAGTTGTATCTTCCCTGCCACGAGTTAATTATGTGGCCACTTTTTCATTTCCCTCATCCAGTGATAGTGCCATCGGGTACCATCTGCTAGCGGCATTCGATCGTGATTTCCAAGATGTTGTTCTCCCATCAGATGCGAAGCTCTTGGAAGCCATGACCTCTTATTCATCATGATGAAAGGTTGGTGGAGCATATTTCATTTTCTTGTATTAAGCTCCTTAAAAAATGAAACAAGATCATTAGAGCAGATTTCCTTTTCTTGTGCCAAGCTCGTTAAAAAATGAAACAAGGTGTCACATAGTAGAGTTCCTTTTCTTGCACCAAGCTCGTTAAAAAATGAAACAAGGTGTTATGAGGATAGTTCTTTTACTGTGTCAACCTCATTAAAAAATGAAATAATTTCCCTTTTCAATTCGAGTCTTTGATTAGATCTCGTAAAATCCAAGTCGAGTCTTTCACCTGATCTCGTAATTGAACCACCTGTCAGTAACTAGCAGTCTACTCCAATGAATGCATTGAAGCTTGGGGGGCATGTACCTCGAATTGAGTCACCATTCTGGGGGCATGCAAAATTATTTCAAGCATAGTTTGTTTCTGTTTCAAGCTTGTGTAAAAATGAAACCATTATTATTTTACCTCTCGTGATTGCCATTTTATCAGCCTATTTTTCCAAATGAGCCTTGGTTTTCTCATTCCATCGTTACCATCTTCTCGGTCGATCATATGCCCTCACTTGATTGTTTTACCCATTCTTGAGGAACATCTGCAATGAGTGGTACTTTTAGCCAGCCTCTTGACCTTTACTTGTTATGAGTAGTTCCACCATCACCAAAACCAGTTTCTACCCTTAACACCACTCGTTCCTCCAGGAGGAGTCATCTTTCAGCTCTTTTCTGACTCTCGAAAATTGAAAATATTTCCGAGATTCTTGTTGTTTTGAACTCATTAAATGGATGTGAAACGATATCTACCGAGTATACGTTTACCCCTTTTTCGGGTTGGGATAGATTACTTACGACAAAGGAATACCTTAGTCTATCGCGACTAAGAGGTTCTCTCAAACACAGTTTTCTACCTTTTCGGATCTGTGAGACTACCTAAGAAAAGGGACTGCTGGAGTTTTCTTTTCTGATTCTTTTCAAAATCTTTAAACATTAAAAGATGTCGATTTTTTCTTTTGTTAGACTCGTTAAACCTTAAACGACATCGAACACCGTCACCATGACATCACCGAGTTCCTCCTTCCTAGGGCTCGTAAAATGTACTAGGATGGATTTCTTTGAAGGAAAAACTTACATGACAAGCACATGTTATCCCCTTCAAGCTTGTTTTCCAAAAATAAGTGGGGTACTCACCAGCAATGGTGGGGGAAAATGGAACCAGTTCTCAGTCGTGTCGGTAGTATGTCGCTCTTGAACATGACAATCATCTGCATTCGTGTCGGGTTGGGGACATCTCATTTCATATTTTTTTTCCTCCATGGGTTTGGGTAATCTATTTTTACCTCTCATCTTCTCTTTGCCACGTCATCATGACCTCATATCCCATGATTTCAAATAATTCCAAATCCGGAGTCGTGTCGCTGATATGTTCAAGAGAAGTTTCTGATTGCAGTTTTCAACCTCCCTCTGATCCTCTTTTTAGTCCTAATTCACTATCATCATGTTCCTCTGTCTCATGTCGATGATGTGGGAAACATTATGGCCCTCCTTCGACTAGGTCACTTCTTGTCAACTTCAACTCATTAGCCAGGAAGTTGATCTAGAGACTCCCTTCCGATACCTTGGATCTTGCACACGTCAATGGAAAGTTCTTCGCATTCGACGACAGGTCCACATCATTGGCCTTCGATCGAGTGATTCTGCTAGAGTTTGATGCTAGATAACTATTCACATTCTGTGGATTGTACTAGTTTTACCTTGAGAGCCATTTTCATTATTGGTGGTTTCTCTCGTGCCTGTTAATAGCTTTCATCATTGGATGGTAATCAGGTGACTTTCTTGCATGTTTGACTTCAACTCACATATTCGCATGCTTTAATTTGTACTTGTTCGGGTCGAGATGGAGCGCAAGACCCTGGGTTTTGTCCAATAAGATCCAGGCTGCGGGATATTTTGGTTTATCATGACTATATGCATGACTCTTTGATTGGATGGCTACGGCCATACCTAAGTCTATTTGTTGATCCTTATTGCTGGATGGTTGCGCCCATACTTTGGATCTCAGTTTTTATGTACTCTATTATGGATGGTTGCACCCATGCCACATGTTCATGTATCAAAGATATCAGTTGTATTGGTACTTGTAGGTCTTCCGAAAGTGGTGTTTGGTTCGAACATGTTCTCATAAAGCATTTCCCTCCTCCCTCTCTCTCGGACCTCATGCTTTAGGGGGCTTCTGTTACACAACATTTTGTCACCGTCCCTGCAATCCCCATCCCGCACGTTGAAGGACCATTTATGTGACCTATATGAAGTGCCATGCCTTGCAAAAATTTTCATTGCATCCCTTGCCATAAGGAGAACATTTTCTCTGTTGACTTTTTCTGGAACACACCACAAAAAACACATGCTTTTGGGTTGGCACTGGTAGACAATTATGGCCTCACGCCGATGAAGGAAATTAACATTTGTCCCCACGCCCATTGGCGCTCTTTCTCAGTGATCTGCCCACACCGAATTATTTTTGGAAAGTTTTTTAAATATAGAAGCGAAGTTTCCATGCTAACTACTTCGTGAGCGAGTCAGCTTGGGTCATTCAACTGAATAACATCGAGCACATTCCTTTGGCTTCTTGTTTCCTCCTTTTGGGGCAACCTCCGAAAGGATAAGGCCTCCCTTCCACCATTTGAGGGATCCCAACCTCCTCCTCTCCTTCTATAAATACACCTCTCTCACATAGATGCAGCTAGTTGAATAGGAATTGTTGAACATTTTGCTGAAATAGTCTGATATAGCTGGTGTGAGATAGAGCAGAGAGAGACCCTTGTCGAGAGAGAGTTTAGGATTTTTTTCCTCTCCACGTCCAAATTCCCTGATGAATGCTCGAGACGCATTTTGAATGGACCCGCTGAAGGAGGCTGCGATGTCAAGGCTCCGGTTGTAATCTCTTTCTTTCTCTTAATATATACATGACTAATGTTTTGGCTCCCGTCTTGTGTTGATGTGATTTATCTTACGCAATACATTTAATTCTCCTTGACTAATTAGCTATTTATGAATGCAATTATTGTCTTATATGCTATTTTTGTCCTTTGATCTTTGTGAAGGTACCTGAGTACCATCACTGAAGGATCGCGACGTGTCGGGGTGAAGATCAGGAGACTGCTGTTGCAGCTATGACAACCGCATTGGATCACAGGTATGACAATCTATCCCAACTCATTTCATTCATTAACTAGGAATCGACACATTAGCATGTCCTCTTGCTGCTAGACCTACCCTACGGCTATAGGGATCACCTTTCTCCGCAGAGGGGATTTACCTACACAACAGTAATAGCTCTCTGTAACAACACACCTTTTAACTACTCCTGTATGCCCGTGCTCGATATATTTTGTGCTAGAAATAGAATCTAGAAAGACAAAAAAAGACCATAGATATTCTCCAAACATTCATCCTTAGTTATTCATAAAAAAGACATGATACATCATAATAATTGATGAAATGGCAGAGTAATGAAAATAAGGTGAAACAACACAAGTTAAGATAGTATGGTAGGAAAAAGAGGCAAAGATAGTCCCAATAGTTATAGCCATGAGGTAAAATAGGGGAAACAAATGTAGGAAATAAGTGAAAAACTGGCACCCAATACCTATCACTTTGTATAAGCCTTTGGAACCTCTCTATCGCCCCCCCAAGTGAGTTCTTCGTAATACGACACACAATCCTTCTGTCAGGGCTACTCAACATTACAATATTGTTTAAGATCTTTCCCAGGTTCCTTGTGCCATGTCTGCCTTAACGGTCTTGCAAAGCTTTCCTCAATGCCACAAATATCTGTTCTCTATCATTGGTTGATTTAATTTATTTGACTCTAGTCTCATTGCTTTCAATGCAGAGAAAGATGCTCCTCATCTTTCCCATCAGATTTCTTTCCAAATTATTGTGCATATACTTCAGAATAATATCCATCAAAATCTGGTGGATGAGGGCTCTTCCACATGTGTCATGTTAATATCCTATTGGAAGGCTCTTGGCTCTCCAAACATTAGGATTATTTTTTGTCCATCTTGACCCTTATACGCAAGGATGTAGGCTTGTGCCTATGTCCAAAGCCCTATAGAAACTACCATGCCTCGTTATGGTTGCTTCCAGAGACCTTTTTAGCCATTTATATGCTTGCTTCCAAGGAAAATTTCTAGAGTTCCTTGGTCTGTAGGAGATCAATTCGATGTCTCATCTATTCGAGCTAGTCAGGACTCATTAATTAGAATGTTTTGTAACTTCTCGTCATCCTAAGCGTCCACATAGATCCTCCTGGGACCTCTCTTCTGCCTATTTATATTGGACCATTTGAGAGTGTTAGGCTAGTTTTAGAAAGTTACAATCTTTGAGAGAGTTGGATCTTGATCCTATGCTTCCATTTTTCTGCTAGAGAGAGCTTGTGAGGTATTTTCCATATGTGTGTTTCTCTTCATGCTCATTTCTTGGATATAGAGGGGAAATTCTGCCGGAATGTGGAGAGGAAAACTGGAAGAGAAGGTATAAGTGTTGTATTCTCTTATGACCGAGCCTGGGTATGCCTGCCTCATGGATGTTATCAGCACATATGAGACTTCATCTCCAGAGTCTTCTGATCCACATCTTTTGCTTTGTTTCCCCACTGCTTTTTTGACCTTTGAGCTTTATCATAATGTATTCTAGCCATAAAATTCTCATTCTGACTTCATATATTAGGGGGCATATGTTATCAACTTATTTTTCTCCCCCTGGATCAATGACCCTTAGCCCTCATGACCGTTTGACTTTTTCCAGACATGAGGATAATGTTTTGGCCAATTTGACCATTAGACGCAGGCTTGTGCCTGCGTTCAAAGCCCTATAGATGCTACCAAGCCTCCTTATTGTTATGTCTAGGGACCTTTTCAGCCAGTTATATGCCTGTGTCCAAGGAAAAGTTGTACAGTGCCTTGGTCCCTAAGAGATCTGTTCGATGTCTCATTTATTCGAGCTGGCAAAGACTCATCAATTAGAAGGTTTTATAACTTATCATCATCCTTGGCATCCACATACATCCTCCTGGGACCTCTCTTCTATCTATTTATACTGGACCATTTGAGAGGGTCAGACTAGTCCTGGAGAGTGCCAATCTTTGATAGAGTTGAGGTCTTGATCCTATGTTTCTATTTTGATGCTAAAGAGATCCTGTGAGGTATTTTCCATATGTGTGTTTCTATGCGTTCTCATTTATTGGATATAGTGGGGAAACTCTGTCGGATTGTGGAGAGGAAACCTAGAATTGAAGGTAAATGTGTTTTATTCTCTTATATGATCAATGAAAATTCATGTTCCTTCCCTTAAATGATTGTGTATTCAGCAGATCTTATAGTCAGTTTTTATTTCTTTTGATCTAACGATATTCCTAGGAATATCACCTATTATCTCTGTTCGGTTGTGATTGTGTGCAGGGATAAGAGATCAGGTGCGGATGTGATAAATTGCTTGAGGGGAGCGCAAGATCTGCAACAAGCTCAAAACTCTTCCCCAACCTGTGAGGAGTGTAGGTGTGATCTCTTCTCTTTATAGCATAGAATTGGTTGCATGCTGCATGGTTTATCATTTAGGATTGGGATCTGTTTATTGTTTCATCGGTCTTGTTTCCTTCTATCTAGTGATCTGATCGGACACAAGATCATGGAGCAACAACTCCTTGCAAATTTAGATGCAAAAAAACCTCTATAATCCTACAAAAATTTGTGTCTTTAGTTTTGGAGTGGATCAAGTTATATATCCAACCATCCACGCTCACAAAAATATGGTCCTCAAATAAGGCCTTGCATTTGGTTACTACCTTGTTCACCACCTCCTCTAATGACCTTTGCACCTCTGCCGACACCCAACTGTAATGCTAATTTTACATTATTTTGGCTTCCCTCGGTGCTTTGATAGTGTGAGAAGGGTGGGAGGAAGAGGATGCTCAACCTATCCAACTATGACCTATCTTTTTCTTTCCCCTGTGGCTTTTTCCCACAC
Organism: Pinus albicaulis; assembly: GCA_034641835.2. Lineage (NCBI taxonomy): Eukaryota > Viridiplantae > Streptophyta > Pinopsida > Pinales > Pinaceae > Pinus > Pinus albicaulis. The sequence continues at coordinate 720,679,106 of CM076579.1, forward strand.
CCTTTATCATTTTTTTCCAAGGTTTTAATGGCACCAATATAAAAGTCCCCTCACAATTGCATAGGCTCCCTTGGCACAATGGTATTACCACCAATTCTAGATACAACTAAGAGCCTCCATTATTGTGTATTGCCCACTCTTTGCACCTTGGACTACTTTGAATTATGAGATTCTAGCTCTTAAATTCCCTTTGGAAATGGGTCCCCTACTTTAAAACTTCCAAGGAAAGGAGCTATGATATTATGCCCATGATGACTTTGAACCAAAAATTGAAAGAGAAATCAATATAGGTTGAAAAAACTATTCCTACACCTCGTTTCATTTCCATATGAGAGAAGAAGTTTCTACACTATCTTATCTACCTATTTCTCATCATTACCTTGATACTATTCATACATTTCACATGCTTTCCAAAACCATCAAACATATTGAGCTCGCAAGCTTTATAATATCCTAGGTTCATCCCAAGGAGTGTCTATACAATTCTCTAGAAACTTCATTTCAACATCTATGATCAATAACCATAAAAGAGGGGTTCACACCCCTTCCCCTTATCTCCTTCCTTGGTCATGTTGCATGTCAACACAAACTTCATGATCATTAATGAATGCATGGTGTTTTCATCGGAGGGGGAAATAAGAGACATGAAAGAGTAGTTTTTTCCCCACCCCACCCCCATATACATCCCATCTGGGTAGTTAGTATCTAGCCCATTTAGTTTGTTACAATATTCTCTAATAAATTGAGGGATGTGCTATAGGATCTACCACACTAGTGTTGATTCTTGTTAGAATACCTGTATAAATTTGGTGATAGAATTGAAACTGCTCAAGAAGTTTGATCTAAAATCATGAGACATAATTCTACTTTATTGATCTGAAAAATTTAATTCACAATTTAGAAGAACATTTGCAAACATGCAATAAGAAAAAACATAGATGCACATTATTTTTCTAGGGGATCCCAACTAAGAAAAACCCCTCAAACCTCTTTTCATTAATCAGATGAATAGAGAAAGTATTACAATTTCTTGGTTGCTGTGAGCACAACCTAAAAGTGAATAACCTATCTCACTGCTCAATGAGAACCTTTGACCCAGACTTAGTCAATTTATTCCTCTGCTTTAACCCCTATTTCCTTGTGCAAATATTGAGGAATTAACCCCTATTTTTTAGGAATTTTCCTCCAATTGACTGTGAAATTCCCAAGTATTGATCATCTAACTGCATGCAACACCTATACTTTCAAACTAGTTTACAACTACTTGTTACACTGCCTTGGAATCTCCACCACAACCAAGGAACTCGAATTTTGTAACAGACTTGGGTTAAAATTTCATGTAATAAAATTCAATAAAGGAAAAATAAGACCACAGTTAAGGGACACTTATTCCAAGCTTAATGTTGGGCAAGATATCCTAGTGGGAATCATTGGTTGTGTTTATGGTTAAAGGGAAATTGGCAAAGGCAATGGCTAAGGCATTAAAAAGGGAAAAAGGTATTTTTGGCACATTTATTTATGAAAATAAATTAAATTAGGAGAAAAGGAAGGTGAAAGGTCACAGGTTGCATGTGAGGAGGAAATTGAAGAAAAATAATTAAAAATGAAGAAAATAGAGGCCTCGTTAATAAAAAGGCTCCTGAGGATCAGTTGGTACCTTTTTGTCATTGTAGTTTTTTTTCAGTTCAATTTTGGAGCTCTCTCTCTATTCACTCTCTCTCTCACTCTTGGACACGAAGATTTTTCTTAGATAATTTCAACATTATACAAAGAAAAGGAAAAGAAAGTGAAGGAAGGAAAAGGAAAGCAAAGATCAAGCAAGGAAGAGCGGGATTAATCAGCTTCAGCAAGAATATTTGCAAGTAACAAATTATATGTATGATTTCCTAACTGTTTTTGACATGCATGGTATGTGCATGATGGTATTCATTTCTTTTGTTATCGGTGGCATGGTTTTGTCAAGTTTCAATAGTGGCTTTCAGCCTTTCCTTTCCTTTTTCTAGATAGCCTTTCCTAGCCTTTTTCTGGATAGCCTTAGCGTGGTGTCTCGATAAGGGCCTAATCATTCGGTTTGGATTGTGGTAAAGCCTAGAGACAAGGATATGGAAAATTCCTCAAGGATGGTGATGAGATCCAGAGGCATTCCAAGCTCGGTTCGGTTTTGTGATCTTGGTGTCGATTTAGGTGAGATCACGAAATGGTGAGGGTGGAGGTAGTTTAACCTATCGATTCTCTTGGTTTTTTTTAGATTGGTTTATCCATGAGATCCCACATTCATGCTTAAAATATGGCATGGGGGTGACTGGCTGAAAGAAATATTTGGTTCGTGCATGTCTATGGTTGGGTGGTACGTGGAAGTCTCGAACCTGGTTGGTGCTTTCCTATGGTTAATGAAAGCTAAGTTCTCTTGCTTTTGTACTCGTATTTATGTGGATTTAATGGGTGTTATATTTTTTTTATTTCTGTGGTTATATCTTGGTTATAAGCATGGTTATGTATTGGTTATAGTCATGTTTTATTTCATGTTTTTACTTGTAACTGAAATAAAAATGGATGCAAGACCTAATTAATGTTAAGTTAACTAATGGGAGAGGGAGGTGATCCTTATGGATAAGTTTCATATGAATTTTCAGTCCATTATGTTCAGTATTGTATTTGTGACCTGTAGATTTTATTGTTTCCAAGCGTTAACAAAATGTTTGTATCGGTTGGGATGGTCAGGTCTAGTCTCAGTGTCAGTTTTGGTTTACAAGCATTTTCCTTGTGTAATTTATGGTTTCTAAAAGTTACATGTATTTTTGGGCATAGGTCTATCCCCAGCCCTAGAATTTAGCCTTAAAATTCGCAGTCGTTGGCACAACACTAGGTAATTTAGTCCCTGGTCGCACTCATGCAGGCCTGTGGGAGCGACTGGGAGGTTCCAATCACACTGATTCCTTGGCAACGGTGCGACTGGGGGTAAAATCTAGTTAAAATTCAAGGTTAGATTAGGGTTGGACACTTGGAGGGGTTGATTTACTCTTGTAGGGTCCTGTGACACATGACAGAATTCATTAAGGTCTATTGTCAACTCCATTTCCTTAAGGTCACCTAGGAGGTTTATTTTTCTCATAACTTCCCCTCATCTCATGTTTACCTTGGTTGGACGGTTACTTGGGTAGATGTGAGGGGATGTGTGTCATTACAGTTGGTATGAGAGCATGGTTCATCCCTTGGATGGGAATTGTGTGTTGGTAATGCATTCATGTTGGTTGCACATGTGTTACTCATCCTTGTGGTTTATATGTTTGTTGCATATGTATGGTGTTAGTCATGGTTGTAGTGATGTTGTCGTGTGAAAGCGACAGTGTCGTCATGGAATGTCTTGTCATGAGCATATGAATGGTTATACATGTCAGGTGCTTACATGTTGTCAAGTGTACATTTGTATGGTTGATGTTGTCATGAATTTGGTCATGGTGTGTAGTTGATATGGTCATGCATTGATGGTTGGACTCTAAGATAGAATGATGTTCATGTGTTGATATAACTATGCGTTATAATTCTATATGCTATTATAATTATGCTTATACATGTATTACGTTGATTGTGTGATCTTGTAGATGAGATATCCTCTCTGAATTATGCTAAGGAACATTGGTTTATGGTGATTTGGTTTAAGCTGACATGAGATGCCTTGGAGGAAGAAATCAAGGATGACTAGCAAGATGGTAGACTACAAATATTCTCCTTGTGAATTATATGAGTAGCATGGTGTTGGGAACTATTATGATTTAGAAAACACATTCAAAATTTTGAAGGAAGAAATAACAAATTGTAAGGTGGACAATGACAGAATCATACGAGTACAAGAAAAACAAGCAAAGGTCAATGCAGTAATCCTTCAAAGTTTGTCAAAGTTGCAAAAACAGGGACCACTTCGGATCAGCTACGGACAGGAGGATGAGACTAATGGGGCATATGGTAGTAGATCTCATGGTAATCACAAGTTGGATAGATATGACATGATTATAGATGGCGGGTTCTTAGAAACTCCGAATAGGAGGGGTGACAGACACAGGTACTATGTTAGTTCTGGTTCTGACAGGCACTATGATCATCATCATTATCATCCTAACAGGAGCGATAGGGGATATTTTTTGGATGATTTAAAGAAATAAAAACCACCTAAATTTGATGGAGAGATGAAGAAATCACAGGAAGTATAGTCATGGTTTCTTGATATGAGGAAGTTATTCAGATTTCATGATTACTCAGAAAATATGAAAGACAAAATAGCTAGATTCAAACTCAAAGGCAAAGTGAATATTTAGTGGGAATATGTGAATAATTCCAGGGGTACTTATGAGGATTTTACATGGAGTGAGTTTGAAAGGCTATTCCAGAAGAAGTATCTATCGGAGAGGTACTATGATTCCAGAGCTAAGGAGTTTTAAGAGTTGCAAATGGGTTCCATGACAGATGATGAGTATACTAACAGGTTCTTAGAGTTGTTGAGATATGTGCCTTACCTCAAGGAGGAGAAGGCCAAGCTTCAGTGATTCATCAGTGGACTGTCAGTAGCATACAAATATCGGATTAAGTTTTATGAGCCTAGATCACTAAAAGATTCCATTCGAAAGCTGAATCATTTTTATGAGTAGTAAAAACACAAAGTTGAGCCTAAACGTGATTTGAAAGGAAATGATAAAGCTAAAGGAAGATGGCCATGAAAGAGGAGAAGCCCTCAAGATGTAGGTGAGAAAGAAAATTTGGTTCCTTACAAGAAGTTCAATATAGTTGAGAAGGGACATTGATCACAGCTTGGAGAGTAGCAAACTAGAGGTGATGGTAGAGCATTGTTGCAGTGTTGGATATGTGGCAAAGATCATCGTAAGAGGGATTTTCTGTAGTATTAGGGTGGTATACCCCATATTTATAGTGCAGAGGAGGCGAAGACAGTTGGGGATGTTGCTTATAACATTCCTCATATTTATGCAGTTTTGGACAATAGGAAGGCATATCACCAGGCATATATCATTGAGATGGATGGTAAGCTTTGTGATCAAGTTATTTCTATTTTTATTGATCCTGGTTATAATTTGTTGAAATTATACAAAAATTATGTATATCATGGATTCAATATGATCTAACAATGTACTAAATCTAGATATTGAATCACTTCTACAAAACAATTGTGTAATTAAGAACATAATTGCCAATCTCATGAAGCAAAGAAGAATCAATCAAACCACAACACGGATAATTTCAAGGGTAAATATTGCTGCTCAAACCCCCACTATATTCTATTGTATATTTAGCATGGATACATGAAACAATTACATACAACTCTTCTCACAAGAGCCTCCTGTACTCAGCTAATTGTCTCACATTGTCTTGGACAAAACTAACCAACACATAGCCAATTCTCAGCCTCTAAGCAGCCTACCTTGCTTGCGCAATTCATGTGGAATGTAATCCCTATTCTTTAGGAATTTCAACCTTCCTCAACTGCCCAAGGATCATGAGCAATCCAATGGATGTTCGGTTGCATGGGTGCAACCCAATAATACTACAACTGATAGTCACCATCCATTTCACCTAGATCTCAATTTGGTCTCCACCTGGGACTGACATGCATCCAACTAAAAATAGTAAATCCCTAGTTTCATGTGAGATCACTAATTGGAATTAAATAATATTTAATTCACTTGATCTCTCACTAGTGTATCAAACAGTTACAACTAGCACAACTGACTTTAACTCACTTAACTGAGTTAAATTGATTACAACATGCATTAACTAATAGACCACTACACTTCGAACTCTGTTACAACTAGAATTACTCAACATGCCTCACCAACTACCCTCAACTTGAAATTCATGATTTAATTGAGTTTATCACACTCGGTTAACTATTAAAGGTTATTTTTAGATTATATTACATTTTATCGTCCATCTTAATTAAGGGATAGCTAAAATATACATGCACAAAATTTATCCCACACCAGTGTAGGTGCTGCTAAGACCTATGGTCCCACATTAGTGTAGGTGTTGCCTGGACCTCTTGGTCCCACACTAGTGTAGGTGCTGCAATTTCTTGTTGGACTTCAACACTCCCTCTCAAAAAGAAAGGAATTATCCTTCACCCCAATCCTGTCTCAATGGTATTCAAATTTTCTCCTGGTGAGTACCTTTGTCAGAATATCTGCATCCTGATCTTCTGTGGGAATGTATTGAAGTAACATTATGTGCCTCTGCACACAATCTTTGAGATGGTGGTACCAGATTTTTATGTGTTTGGATCTATCATGAAACACAGGATTAACCGAGAGTTTAATGCAACTCTGGTTATCACAATGTATCATTGTTGGATCCATCTGAGAACCAAACAAACCAACCAGGATCTTTCTCATCCAGATGGCCTCACATGCAGCTTGACTTGCTTCCATGTACTCTGCCTCCGCTGAACTAAGTGCCACATATTGCTTCTTTCTGTTGAACCAAGAAATTGTTGTCGATCCTATGTTGAAGATCCCTCCTGATGTGCTCTTTATGTCTTATAGACAACCTGCCCAATTTGCATCCGTGAAGCCTTGAAGCTTCATTCCCTCTATTCGTCTATACCATAATACATACTCTTAAGTGCCCCTCAGGTATCTCAAGAAATGCTTCCCCGCCTTCCAAAAGAGCTTGGTAGACTTAACCATATCTTAACTCTGTTGGTTAACTGCATAGCAATGTCTGGTCTGGTGTTCACTAAGTACATCATTGAACCAACTAACTTCCTATAGATAGTAGTATCCACTACCTCTCCAGAAGTAGCATCCTCTTTCCTCCAATTTCCTGGAAGAGGAGTGTCCATGGGTTTGTATATCTCCATGTGAAACTTACCCAGTATCTCTTTGGCATAGTTGCCTTGAGAAACAAAAATTTCACCATCCCGCTGCCATATTTCCAAACCAAGGAAATAATGAAGGAGTCCCATGTCCTTCATTTCGAACTCCCTTGTAAGATCCTCCTTGCATGAGTGTATCAGTTGCTCATCACCAGTCAAAATTAGATCATCAACATAAAGTACAATAATCAATAGCTTACCCTCAACCACAATCTAGTACAAGTTTGCATCAGGTTCACTTTTGCTAAAGCCCAGTGCGGTGAAATAGTTGTAAATCCGAGTGTACAAAGCACGAGGTGCTTGCTTCAGCCCATACAATTCTCTCTTGATTTGACACACATGCAGCTCACTGTCAAAGATCTCGAAACCTTCTGGTTGCTCTATGTACACTTCTTCCTCAATAACTCCATTGAGAAATGCAGCTTTTATATCCATATGATTAATGCGCCACCCCGTCTGTGTTGAGAGTGAAAGGATAGATATAATGGACGAGTACCTTGCAACTAGTGAAAAGTCTCATCATAGTCCATCCCCTCAGTCTGTGAGAATCCCCGGGCCATAAATATGGCCTTGTACTTCTCCACACTCCCATCAGCAGCTTTCTTTACCTTATATATCCATTTAGATCCAACCATTGATTTACTGACCGGTCTTGGGACAATCTCCCATGCACTGTTCTTGACAACGGAGTCATACTCCTCCACCATTGCATTAACTCAAATTGGTTGCCGCACTACCTCCTGAAATGAAGATGGTTCTATCACAATACATTTTCTCATAAGATCCATGTATCCAGTAAACCTGTCTGGAGACTATCTCTACCTGTGCAGTGAAATAGGGGCTCCTACTTTATCTGTTGCATCAAGTCTCAATCTATCAGCTTATCTGGTGTGCCTTCTTCCATATCTGATGGATGGATATACATGATTGTTTTCTGCCACTCCATGATCCTCTGCATGTGGCTGCTCCACATCTTGAGGCTCATCTTCAGGAACCAAGAGTTCCTCCTCTCCATGCAAATCCATCTCCCTCTCAAGGGACAATCGCATGGCTTTCTCCTCATCAAATTTTGCATCTCGTCACACAACAATCATTCTGTTGTTTGGAAAATACACCCGATAGTTGTGGGGAGTTTCAGTGTACCCCAAAAAATTCCCAATCTCAGTTGTAGGTTCTAGCTTCTTCCTGGCATCTTTTGTCACATGCACATAAACATATGAGCCAAAATTATTAAAATGTGAAACATCAGGTTTCTTACCAGTGAAAGCCTCTTCTGGTGTACTCATGCCAAGTATCCTATGAGGACAACGCTTCTTCACAAATACCATTGTGTTTCATGATTCCGCCCACAGATGCATCGGTAGGCCCTGATCATGCAACATCGCTCTTGTTGCACCCACAATCATTCTATTCTTTCTTTTAGTGACCCCATTCTACTGTGGGTTATGAGGTGCTATCAGTTCTCTCTAAATTCCTTCATTGTTGCAGAAGTTCTTGAATTCATTAGAGATGTATTCACCACCATTGTTGCTCCTAATATCCTTCACATGCTTCCCCGTGTCTTTCTCCACCAGAGCTTTTAACTAAAGAAACTTTGAGAACGTCTGATATTTCTTCTACATGAAGTAGATCCAACACTTACGAGAAAGTTCATCAACAAATATCACATAGTACTTATGCTTTGTTGTCGAAGAAACAGAGAATGGTCCACACACGTCTAAGTGAACTCTCTTAAGGATCCTTAACGTTTAGTTCTCCTTCTCATGAAAAGTGGCCTTTACATATTTTCCCATAGTACATCCCTTGCATGTGTCTGACTGTGCAAGTGTACCCTTGGGAAAACCAGTAGAAATATGTTGCATGACTTTTAAGGCTCCGTGGTGAAGATGGCCCAAAATCTTGTTCCATAACTCACCCTCATCCTAGTTCACCACTTTGTCTATCTTTCCCATCAATGTTGCGCAACCATATACATCCAATTTCTAGAGATTCTTAACTTGAATCCCAATATTCTTGGCTTGTACTATTTTTCTGTGTCGCAGGAAAGCTTTTCCTTCATAGAAAACAACGTCATAGCCTCTATCCTCCAACATTGCAACTGAGACAAAAAATTTTCTTCAAGCCTGGTACATGCATTACATATTTTAATTGAAAGGGTTTACCTGAATGTCTCTGGAAGGTAATGGTACCAATCCCGGTAGCACTATACCGCCTGTCATTACCAATTTTTATATGTATCTAGAGGTCCTTCTCCTCCAAGCTATTGAAAATTTCCTTGTCTCCTGTCATGTGAAAGGATGCACCACTATCCAAATACCACACTGATCCCATCACACTTGACACCATGCATGAAATGAGTAAGAAGTCAAGCTCAAATTGTGAGGCCAAAGCCTTACCAACTGCAGATCCTAAAGCCTTCGTGTTCTTCTTCTTTTGTGGACAGTTAGTAGCATAATTTCCATGCTCGTGACAGTGAAAACACTTCACTCTGGCCATGTTGCGCTTCTTGCCATCTTTGGACTCGGATTTGGAATGGAATTTCTTTCCTTTCCCTTTATTCTCCTTGGTAGCCAAAGAAAAATCTTCTTCATCTTCATTCTTAGATGAAGATCCATCTCTAGTATTTCGTCTAAACTCCTCTTGCACCAAATCCGACCAAAGTCGTTCCCAATTTGGAAACTTTTCCCTTCCATTTAAAAAGTCCTGATAACTTGCCAAGCCTTGGGAAGTCCTAGAAGAGCTAGGCTCACCAAATCATCATCAGCGACAGTAATGCCAACTCTCCCCAACTCATCCCAACATTGGACAAACTTTGTTAAATATTTTTGCATGGAGTCGCCTTTCTCCATCTTGATCTTCCTGAGTTTATCTTTCAGTGCCAATTTCCTATGGTCACTACTACTTTGAAATAGATCTGTCAAATCTTTCCACATGGCATATGGTGTCGCTTTTCCATGGAGACTTAAGATTATGTGGTCTCCTACTCCCTCCAGTAAGATCCTCCTCACCATTTCCACTTTCTTTTGCCATGCATCAATATTTGCAGCATCTGTCACAGCGGGTTTAGGAACATCATTTCCAATGAATTCATGCAAGCCATTGTCTTTGATTACTTCCTCCATCCTATATTTCCAAGCAATATAGTTAGAGGTTCCCTCGAGTGCATACTCCAATATCAAGCCATTGAAAGACATTTCGATCCTGAATCAGTTGTAGCACCAAGAAAGTCTTTTGCAAATTCAAATTATATTCAGCCACAAACTCAGGTCCTCCTCCACTATTGTGATTACCTATGCTCCGATACCATGTATAAATTATAAAATAATTATGTATATCATGGATTCAATCGGATCTAACAATGTACTAAAGCTAGATACTGAATCACTTCTACAAATCAATTGTGGAATCAAAAACACAATCGCCAATCACATGAAGCAAAGAAGAATCAATCAAACCAAAACACAGATAATTTCTCAGGGAAAGTTTGCTGCTCAAAACCCCACTATCTTCTATTGTATATTCAACATGGATACATGAAAAAATCACATACAACTCTTCTCACAAGAGCCTCATGTACTAAGCTAATTGTATCACACTGTCCTGGACAAAACTGACCAACACATAGCCAATTCTCAGCCTCTAAGAAACCTTCCTTTCTTGCGCAATTCATGTGGAATGCAATCCCTATTCTTTAGGAAGTTCAGCCTTCCTCAACTGTGCAAGGATCATGGGAAATCCAATGGGTATTTGGTTGCATGGGTGCAACCCAATAATCCTACAACTGATAGTCAACATCCCTTTCACCTAGATCTCAACTGGGTCTCCACTGGGACTGACATGCATGAAACTAATAATAGTAAATCCTCAATTGCATGTGAGATCACTGATTGTGAATTAAAAAATATTTAATTCACTTGATCTCTCACTAGTGTATCAAATAGTTACAACTAGCACAACTGACTTTAATTCACTTAACTGAGTTAAACTGATTACAACCTGCATTAACTAATGCACCACTGCACTTCAAAGTCTGTTACAACCAGAATTACTCTACATGCCTCACCAACTACCCTCAACTCGAAATTCATGAGTTAATTGAGTTTATTGCACTCAGTTAACTATTACAAGTAATTTTGAGATTAGATTACATTTTATTGTCCATATTAATTAAGAGATAACTAAAATAGACATGCACCAAATTTAGCCCACACCAGTGTAGGCGCTGCTAAGACCTACGGTCCCACACTAATGTAGGTGTTGCAATTCTTGTTGGACTTCAACATAATTATAGTTATGTTAATCCTGACCTAGTGGATAAGTGTGTCTTGATAAAAGAGGTGCATGCCGAATCTTGGTTGGTATAGTTGGCTACAGATACGAAGAAGAGTGTTCACCATTGGGTAAGAGCTTGTGCATTTGAGTTAAATGGTATTCCTACAACAACACATTTGAATGTACTTCCATTGGGATCATATAACATGATTTTGGGTATGGATTGGTTGGACCTTCACAGGACCAAAGTAGATTGTTATGACAAGGCCATTGAGTGTCTGGATGATAATGGATAAAAGAGAATTATGCAGGGAAAGAAGAAGCCTACATTTGTGAGGATGGTCACAGTTATGCAGGCTAAGCACAATTGCATGAAATATGTAAGGGTAAGGATGTGGAGGATGCAAAAATATTCCAAAGGTATCCTGTATTGCAACAATTTCAGGATGTGTTTCCAACAGAGATTCCAGAGCTACCTCCTCATAGGGAAGTGGATTTTCTATTGAGTTGGTGCTACGGGAAACACTAACATCAAAGGAACCTTACAAGATGAGTACGCCATAGTTAGTAGAGTTGAAGTTGCAGTTGAAGGAAATGCTTGACAAGGGATACATTAGGTCGAGTGTATCACCTTGGGGTGCACCAGTGTTGTTCATAAAGAAGAAGTATGGTACTCTCAGGTTGTGCATTGATTACGGGCAACTGAACAAAGTGACGATCAAGAACATGTATCATTTTTCGTGGATTGATGACTTGTTTGGTCAGTTGAAGGGAGCAATATTTTTCTCTAAGATAGACTTGAGATCAGGATATCATCAGGTACGCATCAAAGAAGAGGACATACGCAAGACTTCATTTAGGACCAAGCATAGGAATTATGAGTTTTTTTAGTTCCATTCGGTTTGACTAATTCCCCAGCTACATTTATCTGTTTGATGAATAGTGTGTTGCATCCTTATCTGGACAAGTTTATTATTATATTCATTGATGAAATCTTGGTATATTCTAAGAATGAGGAAGAGCATGTTGAACATTTAGCAACAGTGTTTAGATTTCTAATAGAGCATCAATTATATGCTAAGATTAGCAAGTGCAATTTCTTCCAGTCATAGGCACACTACTTGGGACATGTTGTTTCCAAGGAAGGTATAACAATAGATCCAAAAAAGATAAGAGCCATCATGGAGTGGGAAACTCCTAAGAATGTGGAGGAAGTCAGATCATTTATGGCATTAGCAAGTTACTACAAGAGGTTCATCAGGAACTTCTAACGCATTGTATATCACATTAAATCTTTGCAAAGGAAAGGTAAGAAGTACGAATGGACTGAAGAATGTGTAGCAAGTTTTGAGGAGCTGAAGTAGTGGTTGAAAAATTCTCCAATTCTTAATATTACAAATTCGGATAAATAATTTGTGGTTTGTACAGATGCTTGTAAAAGAGGACTTGGTGGAGTCCTTATGTAGGAGGGACAAGTGATATTCTATGAATCTAGGAAATTGAATGAGCATGGACAAAACTACGTGACTCAAGATCTTGAGTTGGAAGCTATTATTCATGCTTTGAAGATGTGGAGGAATTATCTTCTTGGCAGGATATTTGTATTGTTGAGTGATCAAAATGGGTTGAGATATTTGTTTGACCAACTAAATCTGAATGCGAGACAAGCTAGATGGTTGTCCACCCTTAGTGAGTTTGACTTTGAGAACATATATATCAATGGAAAGGATAACATGGTTGCATATGCTCTTAGCAGGAAATTACAGGTGAATCATATAGCAACTATGAGTTCCTATGGGAAAGGTTTATAAGATTGGATCTTATAGGAAGGACATCAAGATAACAGGTATGTGGAGCTTAGGAACAAGTTACAATAGAGTGAAGGTACAGGTGTAGGAATAGCTACAAGTATAGGTGATTAGGATGCAGAATATCATCTCATGACAGACGGTTTGGTAAGATTTAGGGACAGGATCTATGTTTCGGATGAAAGTGAGCTTGAGAATATTATCTTGAGGGAGTTTAATATCAAGCCATACTCGGGTCACCCAAGATATCATAATACATTGATGGTAGTGAAGAATTCTATTACTCACTGAATATGAAGAGGGATGTGGCAGAGTTCATGGCTAGATATTTGGATTGTCAGCTACTGAAGGCAAGATGTAATCATCCAGGTGGTATACTACATCCTATTCTAATTCTGGAATGGAAATGGGAGGTTAAGTTCCATGGATTTTATTGCAAGTCTTTCAAGGACAGTGAGGGAGCATGATTTTGTAGAAATTATATATAAGATGCATGTATATATCCAGATTCTCCTAATCTAACAATATTTATCTTCTTTCTAAATACAGAATCCTTCCACTGTTAATCTTTTGTGGAAATTAAAATCAATTACAAACACATGAAGCAATAAAAACAATCGCACATAACACAGGTGTTTAATGGGAAATCTTGAACCTGAAAACCCCAACTATCATATATTATGTATCATGGAAATCATGTAACAATCTCATACAAATATTATTACATCAAGCTCTCAGTACAATACAATTGTCACACACTAATCAGAAGAAATCTGCAAATCCATGCACCGATTTCTTGCCACCTAATAGCCTACCTCCACTGCGCAATCCCTGTTGAAGTATAGCTCCGAATGAATTTGAATTACCCTTTCCTTGACTACGCAATCCTCATTGGCAACTCCAATGTGTGTGTGGTGCAATCAATGCATCATTATAGTCACAATAGATAGTCCATCTTACCCTTTCACCTATCTCTCCATTGGGTCTCCACTGGAACTGACATGCACTGTAGTTAACTGTTGCATTTGTTCAATTGATTAATGAGTTATTATTTGTGAATTAATTCACTCCACTCTCACTAGTGTATCATTCAGTTAGACTAGATACAACTAGCTCAACTAAGTTTAACTCCATTAACTGAGTTAAACTGAATAACAACTCCATGAACTACTCTTCCAACTTTGTCATAACTTTTCCACTTCAGTTATAACTGAGTCCTCCATGCATGAACCACCAGTAAACCCTATGAATTGCATAATTCCTTCAGCCCACTAATTTGCAAAATCTATGCACTGAAATTAAGTGCTCCAAGAGAATAAGTTGATGTTTATTTTCAGATTATTATTAAGAGCTAATAATAATCGACACTTCTATTTTTAGATCGATGATCTATAAATAAACTTTACCCAATATTCTAAAAACAGAATTTCATCTATTTTTCCAACTTGACCAGCCATCCAAAAATATCATCCTGCAACTTCTGAAATATGATCACCATGTCTAAAAATAGACTTGCACCTAAAAATAGCCTACGGGCCCACTTAGTGAAGGCGACTCATTTTCACTAAGCTCGTCATCTTGTTGAATCTCAACAAATTCTATCATGGTTGTGGTCGATAGGGTGAGCAAGGTTTCACACTTCATTCTAATGAAGACTATGTATTCAACTATTGATGTGGCACATGTCTTCATTAGGGAGATTGTGAGATTACATGGTGTTCCGAAGAATATTGTGTCAGAAAGGGATGCAAAATTCACTTCCAAGTTTTGGAAGGAGTTATTTGTAGGTTTAGGTATAGAGTTGTCCTTAAGTACAAATTATCATCCACAGACATATGGACAGAATGAGAGGGCCAACAGGATATTGGAGGAGATTTTGAGGATGTATATGATGCATCAATAGAGGAGATGAGAGGAGTACCTTCCATTGGTTGAGTTTGCATACAACAATGGTTGTCATGAGTCATTGAGGATGATTTCGTTTGAGGCATTATACAAGCGGAGTTGTAATACTCCCATCAGCAGGAGAGATCCAATGAACATGGTACTTATTGGATCAAACATGTTGGAAGACATGGAACATGAGATGTAGGTTATAAAGAAGAATATAAATGAAACATAGGACATGCAGAAGAGTTATGCATATCAACACAGGGAATTTAAGGAGTTTCAGGTTAGGGAGCATGTTTATTTGCACATCAAGCCCAATAAGATCTCCTTGAGGATTGGATCATGTGCCAAGTTTGCAGCACAATATTGTGGGCCTTTTGAGATCCTTGAGAGGATTGGACCAATGGCTTATCAACTTGCACTTCCTCTAATAGTGAAATTCTATGATGTTTTTCATGTTTCATTTATTAAAATGTATATAGATGATGTTGATCATGTAATTGATTGTTTTGTATTGCAGGTGGAGCAAGAAGGAGAATTACAGTAGGAACCTCAGTGAAAACTGTAGCAGAAACAACTCATGCTTAGGAACAGAGCCATAGAGCAATTTAAAGTGTAGTGGAAGCACTTTGGGCCCAAAGAAGCTACATGGGATATGGTTGATCAGATGCAAGCTATGTATCCTTCATTGTTTTCTGGTTGAGGCAAAGCAGTTTTGGTATTTGTACATATTTATATATGGTTGCTATTTTAAATACCACCATGAGCTAAGTTATAAAGCTCCAATATGGGGTATGGTCATTATATTGTCATGTTGGCATGATGGTTTTTGCTTTGAGCAAGTTATTCATTGTAGATATTGCATTGATCTAAGTTATAAAGCTCCATGAGCAATGTTTTTTATTTTCAATGTTTTTTTATGATGTATAGGTCTGGTTTAACACCGAGGACAGTGTTCCCCAAGGGGGAGGGTTCTGTAATAGACCTGGGCTAAAATTTCATGTAATAAAATTTAATAAATGCAAAACAATACCATGGTTAAGGGATACTTATTACAAGTTGAATGTTGGGAAAGATATCCTAGTGGGCATCACTCGATGTGTTTATGGCTACAGGGAAATTGGCAAAGGAAATGGCTAAGGCATTGAAAAGGAAAAAAGTATTTTTGGCACATTCATTTATGAAAATAAAGGAAATTAGGAGAAAAGGAAGGTGAAAGGGCACAGGTTGCATGTGAGGAGGGATTTGAAGGAAAATAATGGAAAATGAAGAAAATAGAGGCATCATTAATAAAAATGCTTTTGAGGATCAGTTGGTACTTTTTTTTTGGTGTAGATTTTGTCAGTTCAGTTTTGGAGCTCTCTCTTTATTCTCTCTCTCACACACTCTTGGACACTTAGATTTTTCTTGGAACATTTCAGCATTGGACCAAGAAAAGGAAAATCAAGCGAAGGAAGGACAAGGAAAGGAAATGAAAGCAAAGATCAGGCAAGGAAGAGAAGGATCAAGAAACTTTAGCAGGAATACTTGCAGGTAACAAATTGCATGTATGATTTCCTAGATTGTTTTGACATGCATGGTATGTGCATGTTGGTATTCAGTTCTTTTGTTGTCGGTGGCATGGTTTTGTCGATTTTTTACAGTGGTTTTCATCCTTGCCTTACCTTTTTCCGAATAGCCATGGTGTGATGGGATTGTTCTTGGTTCTGAGCTTTCGAATTACCAGATGGTTTCAGAATCTGGGGAAGAGTTGATCTCAAGTTCATTCCCAAAGGCCTAGTAATCCCTTGACTAGTTTTGGCGGTGTTGGCCACTCTGTGTCAACAACCCCATAGCAGTACACCCCCATTTTTTCAAATGGGATTCATCATGTTCGAGGTGTTCATGCCATTCAGATTTCATCATCAGTTGACCGTTTTATAAACGATGTAAAACCATTTTGCATTTTTATGATGTAAATGATCTAATTAAGACCACCATGTATGTAACAACCTAGGTAAGCCTAGTATTTTGGTGACGATTTCTATCCTATGAGGTTTTTTGTCTCACTAATTCATTTGCGTTTCTCGACACAAGTGATCGGCAAAGTTTTTCCCTCCAACCTCACCCAAAGCTAGGGCGGATATTTTCATCAAGATGTTAAGTGAGTCGTAGTGTTTTCTATCGATTCTTTGTAAAAGTAGTTTGGGAATAATCCTAGCTAATTTGCTAGATTGTTTTGTTACAAGCTACTTGGTCTACTGGATCATGTTTTGAGTCGCAGAATTGGGTAGCTATTTGAGGGTCTATCCGACTGGGTTTTCCCCCTTCTTGTGTCAAAATGTATTTATCTTATGTAAAGAGGGTTGGAAAAATAATTAAATCCCCTTTCAGTCAATTAATTAAATTTTCTAGCCAATTTAAATTAAAAATCCTAAACCAGAAATTTAATTAATATTAAGTCCTAGGTGAGTTAAAATTCTTCAAAGGCAAAATTTGTGAGTCCTTAAAAAATAAATTTTTAAAGGTCCCAGCCCAAGGGAATATTGAGAATTTCAAGAAATTTTGAACCCTTGGGCCTTGGTGGTTAAGTCAAAGTCAAAATTTTGAAGTAATCAACTCAAAAATATTATTTTTGAGTTAACTAAAATGGAATTAAATGATAAATTCGAATTTCCTCAAATTATAATTTCGATGGTCCAAATTAAAAGATAATTAAATCTTTTTCGACGGTCGAGATTATTTTAACAAGGATCAATCAAACTAGCCGTTGGAGATTTTATCTTATAAATTAGAGGTCTTTGTATGTCATTTGTATCCAATCTCTGGATCGTGTACTTGCTCTTGAAGCTCTCCTGTAATATTTTATAGAATAATACAAATAAATACTTTGGGGTTTTAATTTGATGGTGGTGTTCGTCTTCAGCATTTTATGGTAAACTTATTCTTAATATTCTAATGGTGATTATTTAATAGATTATTGGTTAATGACTCTTGTAGAGTAATCTATTGAACAAGTATCTTGCTATTTTATTGGATTTAGGGTAAGAATATTAATTGGATCGAGTTAGCAGTTACCTCTAGCTCTTGAAAATTTTATGTTTTATCTTATTTCTCTATTAATTTAACAATTTAACTTTTAGTGTGTAGAAATCGTCCAGATTTAAAATTGGGCGTTTAGGGAAGTCTTCAGATGGACCAGCTGACTCCCAAGGAAATAAGATCTGAAGAGCACTCTGGATCTAATTCCCCGGGCTTATCTTAAATTCTGTTTTTTGCAGGGTTCTTTTTAGGGCTTGTGCCTCTCTCTTAATTTATTCTTTTCTAAATTGTGATGAACGGTTTTAAATCTAGCCATCAGGGCTTTGATTTGTAAAATAGCATTGTAGATTTGTAAATATCATTATTTTTAACTCACCGGAGGTTTTCTGTGCATATTTCTGGGTTTTTGGGTCTCTTATTTCTGGTTTTGTGCAAGTTTTACAGTGGGGTTTTCAGAAGAAAAAAAAAAATTAGATCCGAGCCAGATCGAGGCCGTGGAGGGTAAGATCTTGACTTAGGATCGAATCTAGTTGCAGATCTAGGCTTGATCTCTGTCTTAAAGATTAAAGATTTCAATAATTACAGGTTCATTTTTTTTTAATCAATTTCTGTCAGGAAAAGTTCGAAATTTGTGTGCCTGCATTTTTCTGCTCCCTGTTTGTTGCTAGCTTTTCACGTTGTCCGCATTTCATCCTCCTGTCCACTTCCTTCTTTTGTGCTAGTTTTCAAATTTAGTATTTTTAATTTTAGATTTATATTTTTGAGAAAAAAAAAAAAAATTAAAAATGGCCCAAAAACTTTAATGAAATTTTTAAATTTAAAAAACTCTCAAAAAATAAGAAAATTTAACTTTTAAACATTTGGAAATTTTGTTTATTTTTTTTTTTTTTTTATTGTGGGTCAAAAAGAAAGGAAAAATTTTAATTATTCCATAGTCAAAGGTGAGCATTTCCTTTTTTATTCTAAAGTTTGACTATAGACTAAATTCAAATTTTTGGATTGGAATTACTAAAAATATCATTTTAATTCAGAATTATTTGAAATGTTTAGCATTTGAATTCGATGGTCCTTTCATGATAATATATTTTCGGAATTTAAATTATTTAAAGCTTGCGACTGGTTCGAAATATTTTTCATGCTTAGCATCTAATGGGATTGATGATCGTTCAACTAGCTCTAATTGTGGTTTTTAATTGCTTGAAATTGATATTAATTGCTTTAGTCAACTTTGAGAATATTTCAAGTGATGATAAATTGCATGTCTTTATCGAACATTGTTGATGCATGATTACGAATGTGTTTTATCGAATGTTGAATCATATTATTGAAAAGAGCTTATCTTCCAGTTTGATTTATTGAGAAATTGAATATTATTGTGGTGGATTGACATTTTCATAGCAATATATTTTTCCTTTTTTAGCAGTAGTTACCTATCAATTACTTGATCTTAATTTCGTAACGGGATATTTTGACTCCACAAGGCTTTAGTCTTAAAACTTTTAATCTAATCCAATCTATAAAATCTCGTTAAATCTTAAAAAGTACTTGGTCGTTTGACTGTGTCTCCTGAATTGGTTTGTTTCCAATCAGTTTTCCTTCTTCATTTCATTAGGGTCTACCTCCCTTAGTCTACAAGGAGACAACTTAAATAGAGAGATTGGGGATTAGGGTGGCATCCCCTTATCTGAGCCGTTGTAACGGTGCCTAGACATTCTATGCAACAACATTTTTTGGTGTCGTTGTCGGGGATAGATTTTTTCTGTCCTTGGTCTTAACGACATTTTATAATCTCCTAATATTTTTTTACCATTCATTAGCCTATCACATGGGATCACATTTTCTGGTGTCATTTCATCCCCTCATCATTTCATCATCGTATCTTTCGTCATATCACTAATCCTTTCATCATTTGCACCTTTAGCCCCTGGACATTTCGGTTGGCTTCTTGTTTGGGTGGCGACTCCACTTATTCATCTATTTTACTCCCAGATAAGAATCCCTCCCTAATATCCATCTACTTCTATCACCTAATTTTTCAGTTTTAGAACTAGATTCATGTTCAAGTGGCGACTCCAACTCTTTCATTTCTTACAAGAATTTCTACTAAGAAGCTCGCTTCTTGTGGATCTCATGACTTTTCTTGAACAAGGATCTATTTCTCTAACATCCATTTGGTTATCCCTTTGAGCAAGACATCATGGACTTGTTTTCCCCTTGTAACTTTGCTAACATCCAAGGTTATCCAAATGGCCTTCCTAACAATGGCATGGAATGGTTACCTACTTTTCAAGGAAATAATGCGGTTAGTGTCAAATCTCATTTGTTTGCTTTCGTTGGTTGGTGGAATAAATTTGCAGTTTTAAATTTGAGGATGTAAAGATGAAGTTTTTTATTCTTACTTTTGAGAAAGATGTTATGGAATGGTTTACTGAAAAGCCTAACAACTCATTCAATAATTTTGAATTAATTATAGTTGCCTTTAAGGGTAAGTTTGGTGATAAAAGGGAAGATAAACATCTGGTTAGAGATATCAATGTCATAGAGAAAAAAGAAAATGAAACAGTAGAGGAATTTAATAAGAGTTTAATGGTATTATTAAAGAATTACCTCAAGATTATAGACCTCCTGCCAGGTTCCTTTTTTTTTGTTATATTGATGCCTTTGATGTTTATACTTCTTATGAGTTGAGGCGAGCTAAAGTTAATGATTATAAGGCTACCAAGGTTTTAGTTGAGGAGATTGAAAAGGATAAGAAAGCATCTGGAATGTCCAAAACTCCAGATTTTGATAGGTTTTTGACAGAATCTAAGGGAAAAGAAATTAAATATTTTGATGAAGACCCTATGCATAAATTGATGCAAAAACTTGAAAGCATGGAAATTGATCAGGAAAATTTAATATCTAATCATTTTGAACAAATAAGTGTCGTACAGGATAGGTTGGTCCAAATGGAAGAATATCAAGCACAAAATTTCCAACCTATAAATAATAATGCTTTGCAGAAGAGAGGCCCATCTAATGAGTAGAGACCGCCAAATCAACTTGAGTCTACAAATCTTGTGGATGAAGCTCCACCTTATTATAGAGCCTATAACACTCTTCATGAAGAGGTTACTTGCCATGTTGTCAAAAGAATCATAGATAGTAGAATGGTAGGGTCAAGCCATCAAATTAATGTTGTTGGTAAGGACTATCACATGCATACAAAAGATCATGAAATTCATGTTAAGGAACCAACTAAGATGATTAAGGATATGCAACCCAATCATATGTAAATGATTCAAAACATGGAAGCTAACCAGATCAATCTTCAAAATAGGATAAATTCCATGGAAGCAAGTCATGCACAGGAAATAAATGTCATGGAAAACAAGTTAAAGATAATGGAAGTTTATCATTCTAATTAGATGTCCATTATTCAAAATCATATGATTGCAATGGAAGCAAGACACACCCAGGAAATGACTACCATGAAGGACAATCACTTGTTGGAAATGAAAATTATGGAGGCAAATCAAACCAATCTACAAGACAAATTCATGAAAATAGAACTCAATCAAGCAAAATTAATAGTAAGGCATGCCAGGGAGATGAGTTCCATACAGAAAAGGTTGGAAAAAATAAAAAATTTACATATACAAAAGTTCCAACCCAAATTTGATAATGAAGATTCATCAACATATCATAATCCTTCTTGTCTGCTAAAGCAATTCCCATCTTAGCACATGGAGGTCACTCTTCCCATTAAGGAAAAATTAACTATGGTGACAAAGGACGTTAAAATTTCTAGCTAATTTAAATTAAAAATCATAAGCCTGAAATTTAATTAATTTTAAGTCCTAGGTGAATTAAAATTCTTCAAAGCAAAATTCGTGGGTCCTTCAAAAATAAATTTTTAAAGGTCCCAAGCCAAGGGAATATTGAGAATTTCAAGAAATTTTGGACCCTTGGGCCTTGGTGGTTAAGTCAAAGTCAAAATTTTGAGGTAATTAACTCAAAAATATTATTTTTGAGTTAATTAAAATGGAATTAAATGATAAATTCGAATTTCCTCAAAATTATAATTTCGACAGTCCAGATTAAAAGATAATTAAATATTTTTCGACGGTCGAGATTATTTTAACAAGGATCAACCGAACTAGTCGTTGGAGATTTTATCTTATAAATTAAAGGTCTTGGTATGTTATTTGCATCCGATCTTTGGATCGTGTACTTGCTCTTGAAGCTCTCCTGTAATATTTTATGGAATAATACAAACAAAGACTTTGGGGTTTTAATTTGATGGTGGTGTTCCTCTTTAGCATTTTATGGTAAACTTGTTCTTAATATTTTGCTGGTGATTATTTAATAGATTGTTGGTTAATGGCTCTTGTAGAGTAATCTATTGCACAGGTATCTTGCTTAGTTTATTGGATTTAGGGTAAGAATATTAATTGGATCGAGTTAGCAGTTACCTCTAGCTCTTGAAAATTTTATGTTTTATCTTATTTCTCTATTAATTTAATAGTTTAACTTTAAGTGTGCAGAAATCTTCTGGATTTAGAATTGGGAATTTGGGGAAGTCCTCAGTTGGACCAGTTGACTCCCAAAGAAATAAGATCTGAAGAGCCCTCCAGATCTAATTCCGCGGGCTTATCTTAAATTCTGTTTTTTGCAGGGTTCTTTTTAGGGCTTGTGCCTCTCTCTTAGTTTCTTCTTTTCTGAATTGTGTTGAACAGTTTAAATTTGGCCATCAGGGCTTTGATCTGTATAATATCATTGTAGATTTGTAAATATCGTTATTTTTAACTCACCGGGGTTTAAGGGTTTTCTGTGCATATTTTTGGGTTTTCGGGTCTCTTGTTTCTGGTTTTGTGCAGGTTTTATAGGGGGATTTTCATAAAGTTTTTTTTAGATCTGAGCCAAATCTAGGCCCTGGAGGGTAAGATCTGGACTCAGGATCGAATCTGGTTGCAGATCTAGGCTTGATCTCTGTCTTAAAGATTAAAAATTTAAATAATTATAGGTTCATTTTTTTTTTAAATCAATTTCTGTCAGGAAAAATTCAAAATATGTGTGCCTGCATTTTTCTGCTCCCTGTATGCTATTGGCTTTTCACGTTGTCTGCATTTCCTCCTTCCGTCCACTTCCTTCTTCTGCGTTGCCATCAACCCTCACGCTGCTCACATCTGCATTCTCATACACTACTCCTTCCCCACTCAGCCATCGTATTTTCCTTGTCATCCACGCTGCCTTTGTTTATCCTCGCTGCGACTATCCATGATCCCTCCCTTGCATCCTGTCTTTCTTCACGCTGACCTGTCTGCATTGCCATTTCCTCTGCCGGCTTAATTTCCCTCTGTGTCTGCGCCATATGCTCTATCTAACCCTGTCGTCCAACCTTTGTTGCCTATGCAGCCTTTACTCCATATCATTTCGCCTGCCCTCACCCGCATCTTCTTCGTTGTCCCTGCCATCGACTTGCACAAATTTAAAACATATGCCTAAACCAAACATTAATGCCCCTTCACTTTAAATTTTTCGATTTTGATTATTTTTTACTCAGTTTGACATTTGGACATTAAAAAAAAATAAAAAATAAATTCACGTATGATATTTGATTTCATTTTTTTTTTTGTTTAGATTTTAACTTTTGAATATTTAAGTTGTATAAAGTTTTCATTAACATTTCTAATAGTTTTTCTTTTAAATATTAAAAAAAATTAAAAAACTCAAAACTTTTAACTTTAATTACTTTTTGACATTAGCTTTTATTTTAATAGTTTTGATTTATGACTTTCTTTAGTTTAAATTTAATCTTCTAACATTTTAATTTCTAAATTTTAGTTTTCAAATTTAGTATTTCTAATTTTAGATTTATATTTTTGAGAAAAAAAAATGCCCAAAAACTTTAATGAAATTTTTAAATTTAAAAAATTCTCAAAAAATAAAAAAATTTAACTTTTAAACATTTGGAAGTTTTGTTTTAAATTTTTTTTTTAATTGTGGGTCAAAAAGAAATGAAAATTTTTAATTATTACAGAGTCAAAGGTGAGCTTTTACTTTTTTATTCTAAAGTTTGACTATAGACTAAATTCAAATTTCTGGATTGGAATTACTAAGAATATCATTTTAATTCGGAATTATTTGAAATGTTTAGCATTTGAATTCAATGGTCCTTTTATGATAATATATTTTCGGAATTTAAATTATTTAAAGCTTGCGCCTGGTTCGAAATATTTTTCATGCTTAGCATCTAGTGGGATTTATGATCATTCAACTAGCTCTAATTGTGGTTTTTAATTTCTTGAAATTGATATTAATTGCTTTAGTCAACTTTGAGAATATTTCAAGTGATGATAAATTGCATGCCTTTATCGAACATTGTTGATGCATGATTACAAAGGTGTTTTATCGAATGTTGAATCGTATTATTGAAAAGAGCTTATCTTCCAGTTTGATTAATTGAGAAATTGAATATTATTGTGGTGGATTGACATTTTCTAGCGAGATATTTGTCCTTTTTTAGCAGTAGTTACCTATCAATTACTTGATCTTAATTTCGTAATAGGATATTTTGACTCCACAAGGCACCGGTCTTAAAAATTTTAATCTAACCGAATCTATAAAATCTCGTTAAATCTTAACAAGTACTTGGTCGTTTGACTATGTCTCCTGAATTGGTTGGTTTCCAATCAGTTTTCCTTCTTCATTTCATTAGGGTCTACCTCCCTTAGTCTGCAAGGAGACAACCTAAATAGAGAAATTGGGGATCAGGGTGACAGCCCTCGATCTGAGCCGTTGTCACGGTGCCTAGACATTTTGTGCAACAACAAGCGGGATACAAGATAAATCTTGAGGGTGGTGTATAGGTAAGGGCCTAGTGATCCAGTTTGGATTGAGGTAAAGCCTAGAGACAAGGAGACATAAAATTCCTCAAGGATGGTGATGAGATTCAGAGGCATTCCAAGCTCAGTTTGGTTTTGTGTTATCTATGTCAGTTTAGGTGAGATCACAGTATGGTGACGGTGCAGGTGGTTTAACCTCTGGATTCCATTGGTTGTTTTTGGATTGGTTTATCGAAGAGATCCCATGAATCATGCTTGGAATATGGAAATGGGGTGACTGGATGAAATAAATATTTGGTTCAACCATGTATATGTTTGGGTGGTACATAGAAGTTCTGAACCTAGTTGGCTCTTGCATATGGTTAATGAAATCTAATTTCTCTTGCTTGTGTACTTGTATTTATGTGGCTTTAATGGTTGCTATCTTATGGTTATTTCTATGGTTATGGTTATGTGATTAGTTCTAGTCATGGTTTATTTTATGTTTTTGCTTGTAACTGAAAGAACAATGGATGCAAGACCTAATTAATGTTAAGACAACTAATGGGAGAGGGTGGTGATACTTCTTGATAAGTTTCATATGAATTTTCAATCCCTTATGTTTATTCTTGTATTCATGACCTGTATATTGCATTATTTCCAAGTGTTTGACAGAATCTCGGTCTCGGTTAGGGATGGTTAGGCCTAGTCCTGGTGTCAGTTTTGGTTTGCAAGCATTTTCATTATGTAATTTATGGTTTCTTAAAGTTACAGGGATTTTCTAGGAAGAGGTCTAGCCCCAGCCTAGGATCCTAGCCTTAATATTCGCAGTAGTTGGCACAGCACTGGGTAATTTAGTCCTTGGTCACACTCATGCAGGCCTGTGGGAGCGACTGGGAGGTTCCAGTCACACTGATGCATTGGAAAGGGTGTGACTAGGGATAAAATCCAGTTAAAATTCAAGGCGAGCTCATCGTTGGACACCTGGATGGGTTGGATTACTCTTGGAGGGTCCCGTGACACCCAAGGGAAGTTAGTAAGGTTAGTTGTCGACTCCATTTCCTTAAGGTCACCTAGGAGGTTGAGTCTGCTCACAATTTCCCCTCATCTCATGTTTACCCCGATTGGTCGGTTACTTGGGTAGATGTGAGGGGAGGTGTGTAGTTACAAATTCCTTCCATCCACTAGCTATTTTGATTTTATTTACCAATTAACTGGATGATCATGGATTTAGAATACTATCCCATTGCAAACCTGACCTCCAACTATTTCTATCAATATTTAGAACTAGTTTCACTTAATACAACTGTAAATAACTAACCTTGATTGCTACAAATTAGAAATCACACATGCTTAAGTCAACTCCAATCCATATAAATAGAATTTATTGAGCTAATTGAGTGACAAGAGCCATTTCACCTCAGTTAACTACCTCCAAGTTGCATGTTGATATGGTAATTTGGTTTTTTCTTAATTTGACCAAGGCAAAGTCAAATTCAAACTTTCTTGCTACAATTCTCAACACTCCCTCTTAGAAAGAAAGGGATTTTCAACCACCCCTATCATGCACCTGTGGAATTTGAACTTCCCTCTTGATAAGGCCTTTGTTAATATGTCAGCATCTTGTTCATCTCTCAGGATGTATTGTAGCAATATTATATGCCTCTACACATAGTCTCGTAAATGATGATATCAAATATCTATATGCTTAGATCTTGTAACAACCCCTATTAAAATTCATGTAAAAAGTATAAGACCAATGTCACGGGACATATATTTAAATGTTGGACAAAACATTCTAGTGGGTGTTCATTTGGTTTATTATGGCTAAGGGGAAATTGGTAAAGGAATTCACAAAGGAATGAAAAGGTAAAGATGCATTAATTGACATTTTATTTATGAAAATAATGGAAAATAGGAGAAAAAGAAGGTGAAAGGTCACACGTTGCATGTGAGGAGGAAATTTAAGGAAAATAATGGAAAATGAAGAAAATATAGGTCTCAATGATAAAAAGGCTTCTAAGGATCAGTTCATGGTTTTTTTCATGTCAGTGTTTGGCACTCTCATTCTATTCTCTCTCACACACAGTCTTGCACACTTGGAGAATTTTGGGCATGATTTGTATTCGGAGCAAGAAGGAAAAGGAAAGCAGGAAAAGCACAAGGCAACAACGAAATCAATAGCTACAACAAATTTTCTTTGCAGGTACCAAGTTGCATGTATGATTTCCTTGCTAGTTCTAGCATGCATGGCATATTAATGTGTTTGATTGATTATGATCCTTCATTGGCATGGATGATTGCTGGATTGACAGTGGTATTGCCTAGTCTTTCCATTCTTACATAGCCATGGTGTTATGGGGTTTCCCTTTTGTTTTATGACCTCTTAAAAGACTACATCATTAGGAGAAAACTATATTCTTTCCCCATCACTAACATGAAAAATCTAATAAGTTGAGAGGATTGGAAAAGATGCCAGGAATAAGAAGAACAACATCACTGCCCTAATCATCTGACTACACAATGATTGATCCTAAAACATGAAGTTGTGTAGAATCTCCAATTGCAATCTACACAAATGCTATAATCAAATGTGGAAGGAAACAACTCGTGAGAATGGGTTATATGATGCAATGCACTAGAATCGAGTATCCAGTTATTTGAGAGGTATATAAATCTTAAGCATATAAAGCATGCCATTTAACAAATGAAGAAGGTTTGGGCACTTAAATTTTGTATTATTGCATAACTTCAATTAAGGATTTTAGTTTCAACCAACATTTGGATATGGCATGCTAGCATCAAGTTGATCTTAATCTCCAATTGCAATATGCAAAACTGCAACAATTAGATGTGGAAGGTAGCAACTCATTAGAGTCATATATAGTGCGATGTGTTAGAATCAAATATTTAGTTGTTTGAGGATGCATATAAAGCTTGAGAAAATAAAACATGTTTTTAACTAATTGAAAAAAGTTTGAGAAATGAAATTTTGTGTTTTTGTGTGGCTTCATTTAAGGATTCTAGTTTCAGCTAGCATTTCGATATGACATACCCAAATATGCCACAATAACTAAAAGATTCACTTTACTTCTTCTTCCTTGTCTTGGAAAAAGACTCACTGGACTGGGAAGATGGAGAAAAAGATTTTGTTTTTTATTAAGGCTTGGAGGGAGACTCACTAGCTTGAGAAAAATATATCTTTTGTTTATGCTAAGTTGTGTGTTTGCCTTTGGAGGTTTGAACCACAAGAGCTTGATTCCTAGAGCTAGAAAGAGGATCAAATTGCATAAGCTCACATTGTTCACTAGTAATATGCTCACAGGAAAGCTCAAAAGAGATAATTTTAAATTCATCTCCAGTTCATCCATGATAGAGTAAAATGCTTAAGTAAATAGTTGAAAATGACCTTTTAGCTTGGATAGAATCAAGAAAATACACTATTCATTTGATATGTTTTTTCCACACCCTTTTAGCTACTAGTAACTTGAATTTGGCAAGATAATCTTCAATGGATGCAAGTTAATATAGTGCTTACTAGACTCAATATTCAAACTAATTTGAGAAGCAATTGAATTCCTTGATGGAAGCATCCCACCAACCATGAAATGACTCAAAGAATGAGGAAAATAAATGTTTGTGCTTCTACTCTATCTGAGGGTTAGATGTGGGTAATCAAAGAGATTCAAAGCATGAAGTGGGGGCGGGATTTATTTCCTAAGATAAGGAAATAGCATCAGGAGTGGGAGCCTAAAAATATCTTCTTATTTTCCTTCAACGTCATAAGGTTGAACCAAATATTTCCCAATCAGGTACACGTGATGACAATTATACTTCCCACTATAAGACTCAAAATTCATTGACTTTACCAAATAAGGAAGCCAACTTGTCTCAACTTCATTTTGGAGTTTTACATTCACAAATATGAAACAACAAACTATTTGAAACTTGAAAACCATTCAAACCCGTGGCTTTAACAAGTTTGTTTCGATAATTAAATTTCTCGATTTACTTGGAAAACATTGATTGATCTTCAACTAACAATTTTCATATCCATTTAGATTGCAGTAATTGTTATAGCACTTTTATTTGCATATGTGATAATTATGGAGAGTTAGGAGCTCAATAACCCTTGACTCTACGATTTTATCAATAGAGGAAAATAAACAACAAATCTATGTTTACACAATACCAAAATTATATTTGCATAAATCCAAATAATGCAAACAATGCACCCTTAATTAATTCATATTCCAACATATCACATCTGCATAAAATCAAATTGATTTTGAACTTTTATATATATATATATATATATATAACAAAACAAAACTTTTCCAAAAAAATAGGAAATGAAATATCATACAAATATGAAATCTATTGCATGAGAGAGGCTGCAAACCAATAACCCACATGATGCTTGGATGAAATCTCATATAAGAAGGATGAGGTATGCCACACAATTTTTTTTCACATAATTTATTGATATTGGAGTAGATAAGGCATTAGAGACACCAATAGCAAGGCACCAAAGGGAAATAAAACCTTGGTCTATTGCTTCAAATCCAAATCAACTATATGCATACTTAGTTAAATCTACAACTTGGTTGGAATAAAGTCCTAGGAATAATCAATCAAAAGCACATAAATATCCCACCCTAATCTTGGTAGGCTAGGCACACAAACTAGAATTCTCAACATGCATATAATCTATCATGTGGCCAACACAAACTAAAGAATGCTAGAGATATCCTTCCATCTAAATCCATTCAAATAGTCAATGCACTCATTTGTGCTTTAGGCAAGTCAACTAGGTTTAATTACGCCGAAGGCATTTTTCTCCATGGGCTTTTATGTGCAAACACTATTCACTGCAGTCAGGGAAAATTTTAAGGATGGAAGTTTATCTTAAAGATTAGCAACCTTCGGGAATCTAACTAGTCCCTAATATCCAAATTTTAAAATGTTTGATGATAATTTTTAAAAAATGTTTATTTTTCTAATTATTTTATATTAGACAATATATAATATTGGCATTTTTTAAGGTAAAATAATTTTATACTTTAAAATTTGGGCGAATTCATTTTTAGAAAAATGGAAATTGGCAAATATTTTTTTTGGAAAAAACATGGAATATTAGCCCACCTGCGAATATTAGCCCCTAATTTTCCCTGCAGCGAATCAATGAGTTTAAATTTCGTCCTCCTTGCACCTATTCAAGTTTGACATGGTTGTTATATATATATATATATATATATATATATATATATATATATATATATATATATATATATATATATATGCTTTCCATCCTCATCCATACTTCTTCACTTGCGTAAACAAAACTCACATCGCAGAAGGACAAAAAAGAAGAAGAGAGATATATATATATATATATATATATCTCTTCTTCTTTTTTGTCCTTCTGCGATGTGAGTTTTGTTTACGCAAGTGAAGAAGTATGGATGAGGATGGAAAGCATCACAAGGCGCACCACTCACGTTGGAGCCATGTTAAATTGAATGAAATCCTCACCACGCAAAATATGGCGACACAACAACACGTACAAGGGACCACTGCAACAATATTTCTGAATGATGTAAAGTATGTGAAACAAAACTTCTCAATTTGTTCGTTTGGTGTACCTCAATTCACCACAAACTGAAATTGAATTACACACAAACACATAAACCAAAAGCATGACAAGTTGTGTATAAATGCATGTTGACCACACCATAGTTTTCATCAGCCAATTCACTCATGATATAAGTTGATTCAAGCCAACCATCGTAACAAGGATCAAAGTTCATTGTATAAAATTCTTGATAATGGGGACCAGTTGGAGTATCAATAGACACTGGATAATGTTGGTGCTCACCATTTTTTAGTGTTGTTCCATTGGTGTCAATGCAAGATATTTTGATTTCTATTATTTCGTTCAATAAGTATTTTCATGACGTGACTCATGAATCTCAAATTCATTTTCAACGTTATTTTTTTATCGTTTTGTAGGCTGATATTAATTCAGTGTTTGTAAATATAGTGGCCTGGTTCATACTACGATACACATAGAGGATGTAGTTACCCTTGCTCGGGGAAACCCGCTTCTGAATTTTCCATTCATGGTCTCTGTCCCAACTACAATACCAGTAAATGACATAGTTCTATGGTTCCTCCCAATAATTAGAATAACCCCGCCCCTGTTTCCCCCTCTATATCATTGCTTGCAAGAAACCTGAACCACTAGGACAACGAGGCTTACGAAAACCTTGTAGATTCCAATCTTGAGCTTTCGATGTTCCTTTGCACCTCTCGGTGCAATTGCTAGTTTATACTCCTATCAATACTTAGCACTTGAAGATACCATCATATGCAATCAAATGTGCCAAAAAAACCTTAAATCTTTTGTTTCTACATATATTCATGGAAGTTAATCCTCAACCATCAAAATGATCTCAAATCCAAGTACAAGTGTGAATACCTCTACATTAAGGCATATATTCATATAATTGCATCAAGCAAAAAAAATCATACCACAACCAACAAATATCTTCAAAAATAATGAGAAAAAGTTTATAGAAATGCTTAGATACTAAAAATATATTTAAAATAACATCCCAAAAACGAAAAAACCTACTATAAAATTTATTTTAAAAAAAATATTGATCTAAATACATTAAAAAAAACAACAACACTAACAATTTACCATCCTTAAGTAATAATAATAATAATTAAAATCCAAAAAATAATATTCAAAAAAAATACTCCTCCCAATCCCTCCATGTTAATAATAATAATAATTAAAATCCAAAAAATAATATTAAAAAAAAAACACTCCTCCCAATCCCTCCATGTTAAGAAAAGAATCCTAGCACATAGTTAAACTTTGCAATAAGTTTTTGGTTGGGGGCCATGCATGATGATGCCCGTGCTTCGTGAATTTCAAGGCTTTGCCTAACTTTTGCAACTTGTTGTTTTAGTCATAAGTTGTTGGATAGTTATGTGTTGTGGGACTATTCATCGTCCCACGTTACAAGGTTTATTTAATAATTCATTTTCGTAACTTGGTTATATTTTTAAAAATTAATTTTCTCGATGCGTTCGTTTAAATTGGTAAAGCCGAAGATTATTTTATTTTATTTTAATTAACGTTTTTAAAAGATATTTTTAAATAATATATGGTAAATATTGTAATTTTTATATATATTTTTTATTATTTTTTATTTTGATTTATATTTTTTTTTAATTCGGTGAAACTAACCAGGGTGAGTTTATCCACTATAGTTATGACTTCTAGATGTATTTATGATATTTTGTTAAAGTTTAAATTTACAATGTTACAAAGAATGTTTTAATAATGTAGTTTATTGCTAATTAATTTATATTTCAAAGGGATTTTATTGGTGGGAATTTTGCTTCTCTCGGACAGCTTGCGCGCTCTACCTGCGCGCATTTAACCTAGCCGCTGACTGCTGGTTCACCTTCGCGCGAGGCCTTTGGCCTGTCATGGCCTCTCTGAATGCTGCTACGGAGGGCTCCATCGAACAGTCTACAGCAGATGCTTTTTCAGCTTTGGTTAAATCCTTACAGCCTCAAAGAACTCGCCCTGCACTTTCGAAGTTTGTTAAGAAGTTAGAGGGGTTGCAAGAGGTCGATCTCCCTCCTACACTTCCTTGAATGGCTGCTCTCTCTCTAGCTGAACGGGGGCTCATCGGTCAATTCACTGGCCTATGGTCTTCTCTGAAAACAGTTCAACGATGGATCGAAAGAAATTGGGCAGACAAAGTAAACGGTAAAATCTCCATTCGTTTCTGTGGGAAAGGATATTATACATTCCATTTTGAATCTATAGCAGACAAGGATTTAATCTTCAGAAATGGTCCATATTTCATGGACTCTCGTGGCTTGTATCTGAACAAATGGCTCCAGACTTCGATCCTGAGCTGGATGTCCCTAATGCAGTCCCGGTCTGGGTCCGGCTTCCGCATCTCCTGCTCCACTGTTGGGGAGATGACTCGGTTCGAGCCATTGGCAATGTTGTTGGAAAATACATTGATCGGAACAAGCCCAAGGATAATATGCAGGCATGTGCGCGTATATGTGTTGAAGTTGATCTCGGCAAGGGTCTTCCAGAGGCAATCAAATTAAAGGTGGATGATTGGATGTATATTCAGCAACTGGACTACGAACAAATTCCCTTTAAATGCAAGGTATGTCACGAATACGGCCATTTTGCCAATCGCTGCTCTAAACTAGTTAATGATGAACCTGCTCAATCTGAGGAACAATGGGAAACTGTTAAAAAGAAGAAGATTGCAACTGGCCCGAAAGCAAACTATGAAGCTGCCCCTCCCAAACCATCCCCCCCATCATCTCCCCCCAAATCTTCTACCTCAGTTGTTCTTCCCTCCTCTTCTTCCCTAGGCCCTCCCATCTTTCCCAACCCAGGCCCAACCTCTAATTCTCCCCTGATCTCATCAAACCCCTTTGGCGCCCTCTCTCTCCCTGAAAATGATCCCCTGATTTCCCTCGAAAATGATCCCCCCATCCTCTTTTCCCTTTCTCAATCCTCTCCCTCCCACTCCCTTGATCCCCCCCCATCCCGATCAACCAGGAGCTCCTCGAAAGAGCATGGAGTTAATCAAGAATCTCAGAAAAAAGGACCTGGCAGGAAATCTAGCAAACAGCAAAGGGATGAAAACACCCAAAAAGATATTGCCATGGGAACTCAAAATCCCATAGAAACTTATATATTGGGTCAAAAAAGCAAAGAAACAACACATAAGGAGCAAGGGGGACGAGCATCTCTCCGAATCCCACATACTCAATGATGAAAGTTATGTCATGGAATTGTAGGGGACTGGGGCACCCCTCTAAAACTATTGCCCTGAAAGATCTTATAGATCATGAGAAGCCAGGAACAGTAATGATACAGGAAACTAAACAAAGACTGCAAGAGATGAAAGGAATTATAGATCAACTAAGGCATTATGATGGACACATATCTGAAGCAAGAGGAGCTTCTGGTGGAATCACCACTATTTGGAACAAAAATGTTTGGACATGCGCATCCAATACTATCAATCAATTCTGGATCAAAGTCACATTAGAAAAGCAAGCAGAGCACAAACAAATAGTCATCTATAATATTTATTCACCGAACCATTTCAGAGACAAAGAGCAGTGTTGGGCCACTCTACAAGAAGACATCCAAGCTGAAGACAACAACAATATCATCCTTGGGGGAGATCTCAATCTTATATTACACTCCAATGAGAAAAGAGGAGGCATATTTACATATGATCCTTATAGAGCAAAGCTGGAAGACATCATGCAAGAGTGCGATTTAGTTGATATCATTCCAAAAAATCGGAGGTACACTTGGAACAACCGCAGACTGGGCAAAGATAACATAATGGAGCGACTTGATAGAATTTTGATAAACACCACTCTCCTCTCTGAGTTCTCCACAGCTTATGCTGCAATTCTTCCTTATTTAGCATCCGATCACTACCCCACCAGTATTGTCCTTGAAGCACACTGTCCTTTGGGGTTGTTGCCTTTTAAATATAGCTCTCTATGGCGTAGCAATCCAATTGTGGATCAGATTGTTAAAACAACCTAGCAGCATCACATAGAAGGATCACTGGGGTTCATCTGGGAATGCAAACTGAAAAATACAAAACATGCCTTGAAGGAATGGGTGAAGCAACATTATAAAGAACCAGAAAACGCCAAATCTGATCTAAAAAATAAATTGAAAGAAAATCACATGAAAATAGAGGAGAACGGGCTCTCCCACAAGGATAAAGCACTAGAAAGTGATTTATATTATCAGTTGTACCGTGTCAATAGAGAAGAAGAGCAGAAGTGGAGAATAAAGTCAAGACAGCTTTGGCTTCATGGAGGAGATAAAAATTATGCTTTCTTCCATAAACAAGCAACTATCAGGAAAGTCAGAGATAATGTCACCATGATCAATGATGAGGAAGGCCATCCTCAAAAACCCAAGAAGCTATCAAACAAACAGCTTCAGACTTTACAGCTCTCTTTTAATAGAGATAAAGGAAACATAGGATTATTCAGATCTCCTACAGCACATGCCCAAAGGAATCAGTGAGGATATCAACGCAGATTTGACTAAAGAAATCAATGAAGAAGAAATACAAAATGCCATTTGGGCACTTCAGCCAGATAAAGCTCCAGG
Source organism: Pinus albicaulis (assembly GCA_034641835.2). Lineage (NCBI taxonomy): Eukaryota > Viridiplantae > Streptophyta > Pinopsida > Pinales > Pinaceae > Pinus > Pinus albicaulis. The sequence goes on from CM076579.1 coordinate 720,713,987, forward strand.
TCCAGATGGCTTCCCAATCTGTTTCTATAGAGCATACTGGGGAACAATTAAAAAAGACCTTGTCAAGATGCTAAGATGGATTCAACACAAATGCAAAATAGGAGGGTTTACTAATGCCACCCATCTTGCCCTTATTCCTAAATAAAATCGACCCTTGTCTTTTTCTCGTTTTTGACCCATATCGTTGTGTAACTCATCCTACAAAATCTTGACAAAAATCTTGGCTACACGCCTAAAACCTCTCCTCCCCTCTCTCATTTCTGAAAATCAAGGGGGTTTTTTGGCCAATAGACAAATCTCGGACTCCATCCTTCTTGTCCAAGAGGCTATTCATTCCAGTCAAGCAAGAAATGATAAAGGCTTCATCTTAAAGTTAGACTTAGCCAATGCTTTTGACCGAGTCAGGCACTCCTTCCTTTTTGTTGTGCTAGAAAAAATGGGATTTGCCACAACCTTCATCAGCCTTATTAAAGCCTGCATCACATGCCCTTGGATCTCCCCTCTTATTAATGGTAGACCTGGACCATCCTTCCAATCTACTCGAGGACTAAGACAAGGCTGCCCACTTTCACCTTATCTCTTTATATTGATGGCTGAATCCTTCAGCAGAGCTCTAGATTTCAACCGTCGTATGGGCCTCATCACCGGGATCAAATTTGATAATGGAGTCAAGAACATCAATCATTCTCAGTTTGCTGACGATACTCTACTACTGGGGGGAGCCTCAAATATCATAGCCAGTCGTTTCAAAACTCTCCTAAATAAATACATGAGCTATTCCGGAGGTTTGATAAATTACCACAAGAGATGTATATATGGGTGGAATGCTTCGGCACAAATTCTTCATAGGATTTCTAATACTTTTGGAGTTCCATGTAAGCTGGACTGGGAGCATTTTACTTATTTGGGCATGCCTGTGAGTGCCGGCAACCTGAAAGCGACAGCCTGGGAAGTTATTATTGACAAGATGAAAAGGAAGATACAACAATGGGGCACCTCTTGGCTTAACCCTCCAGGGCGCCTAATCCTTCTTAAAGTAGGTCTCTCCTCCCTGCCCTTGTATTGCTTTACACTCATGCAAGCCCCTGCCAGTTTTCATAATAAAATGGATGCTCTCCTTCGTCACTTTCTTTGGCAAGGAGGGAGAACAAAAACAAAAAAATACAATTTGGTAAGCTGGAAGCAGGTCACTCAGCCGTACGAGAAAGGAGGGCTAGGAATCAGATCTTCTAAACCTCTAAACCTTGCCTTTGCTGGAAAACTTGTTTGGAGACTCATAACTGGCAAGAATGCTTGGTGGAAGATAGTTCTTGAAAAAAAATATCTCGGCTTCCCAAGGCATCAGCTTTTGGAACATGAGCTCCCTAACAGAGCGTGCTCAAAAATCTGGAGGATGTGTAAGAAAGCTATACCTTTTCTTGAACAAAATACTTCCAAAGTGCCCAAAGGCGGCAACCACATAAGAATTGGGGAATATAAAATAATGGGGCAACAGCCCATAAGTCGATGGCCTGGTACACAGCAGATTCTAGAATTTTTTAACAGCACAGGGATACAAACTCTGGATCAGATCTCTCAATGGGATGCCCACTCTCATACCTGGAAAGGTTGGACCTTCCCACACATACCTGCAAATATAAAAATCAGCCTCAACAATCTGCAAGACCATCTTCATGGTATATCACCTTCCAAACGCTACTTTGCTGATGACTTTCGATGGGATCCATCAGGCACTATCTATACTATTAAGGCTGCTTACCATCAGATCTGCAACATCGATTTTCCCATGGCTATTTGGGCACAATGGAGACTAGTTTGGAAGGCAGAATCTCTTCCAAAAATTAAATTCTTTCTATGGATCCTCCTAAGAGGGAAATTCCTCACCTCTGAGAACCTCAGAAAGCGAGGAATAAATGGGCCATCTCGCTGTCCAAACTGTCAATCTGATGAAGAGACAAGCCAACATCTATTCATAGACTGCCCATTTGCCACAGCTTGCTGGAAGGAAGCTTTTCGGAGCCACAATCTCCCTTGGGCGCCTAGCACTAGCATCTTTGAAGCGCTGCACACATGGAAAAAAAAATACCCGTGGAAAAAAAAAAAAACAACATTTCTCGAAGGGCTTGGAATGCCTTGCCCTGTACCCTCCTATGGAACATCTGGTTGGCAAGAAATCACATGATCTTCAAAGGTAAAGAAACCAGCGTCAGAAATCTCTATAACAAAGCTTGGAGTCTCAATTTGGAAGCTCTGTCCACAAAATGTCAAGGGCAATTGAACACGCTGGACCTACATGTTGAAGAAAGGAATTACATAGGGCATCTTCTAGACAGGAACAACATAACACAAAATAGAAGCAATCCCAGTAGCAGAACCAACTCCAGGTATAGCTGGAAACTCAGGATGAAAGAAGATGAATTTGCACGATGGCTCAGGAACTACAATACCCATTATTTCTTTTTCGATGGGGCCTCCAAGTCCAACCCAGGAATGGTTGGGGTTGGAGGAATCATTTGTAATGGTAATGGTGATGTGTTAATTGATTGTGAATGGGGACTGGGTACTGTATCCCATAACAGAGCAGAAGCATTAGCTCTTTACCAAGGTCTGCTTCAGCTTCAAAGAATTGGCATAAGCACAGCTGTAATAATTGGAGATTCATCCATTGTAATAATGTTGGCATGTGTTGTCCTTGATGGCAACCTACTTGATGAAATGAGATTGTTGGCTATATGATGCAATGTGTTGTCCTTGATGGAAACCTGCTTGATGAAGTTGTCCTTGATGAAATCCTACTTGATAAGTTTCCTATGATAAGCAACCTATGTGTTAAAGATGTAAGAATGATGTATCTCCATCAATTCCAAAAGAGGAGCACTTGAAACAGCAACAAAGAAAAGAGCAAGCTGAGGCAATTTTAGAAGGGTTAGTTGATTGGAGATCTGGAAAGGCAGCAGAGACATTAGAGAAAACAGTGGCAAAGGAATTGGCAAAGGCATGGGCAACGAAGAAGAACAGCAAAGTTGCAGAGAACAACGATCAGCAGGTTCAACAGAAAAGAACAGAGGAAGAATGCATTTACAGAGAGTTGTATCGGTCGCAGAGCAGAGACAAGCAGTGAATTGAAGGAGAGTTGTCCAAAGACAGGGTTGATTTGAATTGACGGATATTAGAATCCCTGCAGAAGTTAATTCATGTATAAATATAATGTATGTAATCTGATGGAGGAGAAAGAAAATCTGTGTATGGTTGAGTTTCGATGATACTCTGTTAGGTGGAAAATACCCAGAGCAATTGGGGTATTGATTGGTCCATTTCTCGTACGAAATTCCCTGCAACTCTGTGTGATGATCTATGGATAGATTCGTGTTTTTAAGATTTTGGGGTGCTAAGGCCACAGTACAGTGAGCTTCGAACGGGTTCTGTGTGTACAGGGCACATTATATAAAATTATATATAACCCGAGTTTTATTAACATAATCACGGGGAAAGAACAATTAAATCAAAGTTATACGGAACTTGGGGTACAGAGCGATTGGACGGTTGATCACTGTTTAAAAACCGCGAATGGATTTGCGAAAGCGGATTGCCCATATCGCACCGCTTTTGCGGGATAAACGATATTCAAGAGTTTGACTCCGATTCCATAAAACTAGTGACACGCGTCCGGGGAAAACCGCCACCACTGCGCACCATCGTCTGATATCGTTCGACCATCACGCATTATAGTTCGACCAAGGATGCCCAGCGATATTGATATGCGCCATCGATCTAAAAGGGGGCCATCGGACGGTGGTAGTATGAGGAAGATGCGTGAAGGTTAAAGAAGATGAGCGAAGGATAACCGAAGTACGATGGCCATCGCACGTTAACATTCGACATCGGAGGTCGAGCGATATGCATATGTACCGTTGATCTTGGAGGCTCGAGATCTAACGGTGATCGGGCAGTGGAATTGCGTAAAGTTTATTTTGGTATGGTGGGGGCGCATATGTGGGCCAGGGGTCAAAGGCTTATTGAAATATTAAACTTTTTGAAAGCGTTGGATATTGTTTATAAAGTCCGAAGGATTAATCATAAGGGATTAAAACGTTGTAAATACATTTATTTATCAATTGATAAATAAATTAAAAAGAAATCAAAAACCCCGTGAGCCAAACTAATACCTTTAGCAGTTAAATGGTGTTTGACTCATGGTTTTAATAAAGGCGAAATCTATATAAAGGGAAAAAGATGATAATTCGAAGTGTGCATGTGCGAGGGTTGAAAAAGAAGAATTCCTCGAAGGAATATCTGTATGGACAGACGACGTGCTTAATTGATCTCAAGGTGATGAGTCTTGAGTTCATTCAACAGAAGAAACGAAGAAGAGCTGGCGCATGTCTACTGAAGATCACATATGAATCCGGGTAAGTTTATATAGATCTGGCCTGCTCTGCAAAATATATTATTACAGATCTATACAGGGAAAGCATGTATATATGCGGGTCATCTACATTGAAAGTGCATATGACAATTGGGGTTTCTGAAGATTAATATACACAGAAGGATACACGGGATGTTGAATGCATATATTCTCTGAAGTTTGGGTTATTTCTGATATTCTGGTTACAGTGGTCTCACTGTTATGTTATGAAGTTTTGGGCAAAATATGTTTGTTGATGATTGAATAAAGGGTTGCGTTGAAGCTGCTTGATCTAGTGTTAAAATTGATGAAACGTGGTCTGTAGTAGATCTGAGGGTCGAAACCTTCAGTAAGGGGGTTGTAGCTCCCTTCCAGTGATAGCTGGTAAATGAGAGCAGGGGGTAGTAGCTCCCTTCCAGTGATAGCTGGTAAACGAGAGCAGGGGGTAGTAGCTCCCTTCCAGGAGAGGCTGGTAAACGAGAGAAGGTTGTAGCCTTCTGCAGGTGGGTGCCTGCGTGCTGGTATAAGTCTGCACCAGCATATATTGTAAGAAGTTTTCTCTATAATAAATATTGAAGATTGAGATTACAACAGCGGTGGTTTTCTCCCGAATTGGGTTTCCACCTTTAATCCTGGTGTTCATATGTGTTGTTTATGTTTGATGGTTTGTTCTGTTATTTATGTTCATGCTTAATGCTTATCTGATGCAATGCTCTAAGTAAAGATATAATAATATATCTGGACAAACATGTTGGATGAAGTACTATAACACATGGTTTTAAGAGAAAGAAAAGAATTTTTTTTCAGCCCTAAATACTGATTCACCCCCCCCCCCCCTCTCAGTATTTTTCCCAACAATTGGTATCAGAGCAGGTCCTTCTGCAGAAGCTTGATCGTTTTAAGGAGATCCGTCACAATGGGAAGGAAGGAAAAGAAGAAGGCTACTCAAAAGGAGATATCTTAGAAAACATGTGCAGCAGAAAATGAAGATAATGAATCAGGTACTGATTGTTGTTCTTGTAATTCACTTCCTTGTGCATGCAATGGTGAAGATAGTGAAAGTAATGTTATGGATCTAGAAGAAGCCCTCAAGAGTAAAGTTGAAGATCAACAAAGATCATTTAATGAGAAAGAATCTATCTACAAAGAGATGATCTCTAGAATGAATGGACAGATAGAAATGTATCAAAGACTGCAGGATAAAGCAACCTATCAAAGTAAAATACTTGAAGCGGAAATCATCTTTCTCAAAACAAATCTGGAAAAATCAAATAAGAAGAATGAAGAACTTCTACAAACATTTGAAGAACAAGAAAATGGGTTGAAGGAAGAGATTTTAAAATTGAAGGATCAAGTAGAAGAAGGAAGAAGGGTCGAAGAAAGTATGAAGAAGCAATGCCAAAGATTGGAGGTTGAGGTAAATATTTTAAAAGGTAATTTAGAAGAAAAAGATAAACTCTTGAGGTTTCAAAATAGTACTAAGATTCTGGACAATATCCTTAGTATTCAAAGGTCTCCTTCTGTTAAATTTGGTCTTGGTTTTCATGAAACTGTTAAAGGATAATCTAGTTCACAAGGAAGTGCTAAAGATTCAAAGGATATAAATGCAAAACCTGAAGTGTTGAAAGAAACAAAATATCAACCAACAATCATGAACTCTCAAAAGAAACCATTCCCTCCTTTGATCAATAATGTTGTATGCTTTAAATGTCATAATTATGGGCATGTTGCAGCCAATTGCAGAAGCAGATTGTTTCAGTCACAAACAAACAGATTCTACACAAAAAGGTACTCAGGTTTATTTAAGGGATATTGTTTTTCATGCAGCAAGTATGGTCATAAAGCAGCTGAATGCAATGGAAGAAAGAATAGAAAAACATATTATGATCCCTATGCTTATATTTCTAGTCACGCAAGATGTTATGCTTGTAACAAGTATGGACATGTAGAAAAAGAATGCAGGATGAATAGATCAGAGAAATTGGACAATTTCCAGCACACTATAAGAAATTTCAAGCAAAGATGGAAAAAGAAGGAGGACCGGTCAGAAACATAGGGAATATTTACCCTACTGCAATCATCCGCTTCTAAAGCTTACTTCTCATAATGACTGCAGGAGTGATGTGAGATACATTATAGGAATCAATAATGTATCATCACAGGGGGAGCAATGAATGGTGATTCCCATGGTTGGTTTGATAATTATAGTTGTGTTTATTTCTAACAGTGCATCTGATGTGAAGAAGACAGGTACAGGTGGCATAAGTTCAGGGGGAGCATTAGCCTTGCTAGGAGCAATGCATTGATGGCATTATGATGGTTCTGAAATATGACCTTTTCCTTAAGGTCTTTTTGATATAATGAAGGAATATTTCTTGGTTACTCCTCTAGGAGTAGGGCATATAAATGTTACAATAAAAGACTTCGGAAGATTGTTGAATGTATAGATGTTGTTATTGATGAGTCTCCAGCACCTCCAAAAGAAGAAAAACAAACAACAAATGTAGAAGATGAATGTTGGATTCAAGCCATGAATGAAGAGCTTGATCAGATTGTCACACTTGGGAATTAGTACCAAGACCTCATGACAAAAATGTCATTGGAACTAAATGGATATTCAAAAACAAGTTAAATGAGAATGGGGATGTTATAAGAAATAAAGCTAGACTTGTTTGCAAGGGGTATGCTCAACAAGAAGGTATAGACTTTGAAGAAACTTTTGCCCCTGTAGCCAGACTTGAAGCCATAAGAATGTTCCTTGCCTTTTTAAGCTTCCAACAAATCAAATTTTATCAAATGGATGATAAATCTGCTTTTCTCAATGGTGATCTAGAATAAGAAGTTTATATAGAACAACCAGAAGGATTCATTTTGGGAAATGATGAAAAACTTGTTTGTAGACTTAAAAAGGCTCTATATGGTCTCAAACAAGCTCCAAGGGCATGGAGGAGTGCAAATGATACATGGTTTCCTATAATAAGATTATGAATAAGCCCTGATTGCTATTTGCTGAAGAGTATCTTTTGCTTTCACATATGGATGAGATGGAAGTCTTATGAGTCGAAGATAAGGATAGATCATGCAGAGATGACTTTTGTCATGGTTGAGACCTTATATATATAATTCCTACTCATTGTACATCATGATTATGAAATAAATATAAATCATGAAGATCTTGGTAATAACAGATCACATGGATGATTACTTGACACAAATTGTCTATTGAAGAAGTTGTTCTGGTATGATAACTCCTCTTGAGAAGAATATGTTGATGCGGCAAAGAGCCTGAAGGCTTGGTTACTGATGCACTTATGCTACAACTGTTGGATGACACTTGAAAACACAGTTGTGGTGTTGTTGGGTATCTCTGGTGATGTTTATGTTCTCATAATTTTGTTTTACTCTCTAATGTTTTTTATGAAGATGCCTTGATGATTTGATGGTGAAAGTGTTCAGGATGAACAAGCTAAGGGGTAGCTTTGGTCTTATGAAAAGGATGCATTGTTAGCATTCTAATTATTTTTTGTGGTCTGATCTCATGCTTGAGATTCTTTGGTCTTGATTGTATAAATTATAATGTGATGAAAGGGTTATGTTGAGACCTATGATGAAAATTGCTAGATTCAGTCATGAAAGGACTTCTTCAAATTTGTAAACCCACTTGGTTGGGTAGTTGAGTCAAAATGTGTAAACCCACTTGGTTGGGTACTTGTGTCACATATGTAAATCCACTTGGTTGGATCATTGGTGTAACTTTGAGTCCTTGGTGATAAGAAAGGTCATAGATTCATGTACTTCATTGAATATTATGGTTGAAGATTCAACATGAACTCAGGGGGAGCATGGTAACTTCAGTGCACATCAGATCTACAGAGCTCGTCTATCTACAAGAAAAGAAAAACCTTGTTTTGGTTTTGATCTGCCCTTTGCCCTTGATGTCAAAGGGGGAGAGTATCATGGTGTTTGAATAATGGTTGTAATCAATGTATCTATCTATTGTGGTGATCAAACACCATCATGGTTGCCATCAAGTCCAAAGGGGGAGATTGTTGGCATGTGTTGTCCTTGATGGCAACCTACTTGATGAAATGAGATTGTTGGCTATATGATGCAATGTGTTGTCCTTGATGGCAACCTACTTGATGAAGTTGTCCTTGATGAAATCCTACTTGATAAGTTGCCTATGCTAAGAAACCTATGCGTTAAAGATGTAAGAATGATGTATCTCCATCAATGCCAAAAGAGGGGAACTTGAAACAGCAACAAAGAAAAGAGCAAGCTGAGGCAGTTTTAGAAGGGTTAGTTGATTGGAGATCTGGAAAGGCAGCAGAGACATCAGAGAAAACAGTGGCAAAGGAATTGGCAAAGGCATGGGCAACGAAGAAGAACAGCAAAGTTGCAGAGAACAACGATCAGCAGGTTTAGCAGAAAAGAACAGAGGAAGAATGCATTTACAAAGAGCTGTATCGGTCGCAAAACAGAGACAAGCAGTGAATTGAAGGAGAGTTGTCCAAAGACAGGGTTGATTTGAATTGACGGATATTAGAATCCCTGCGAAAGTTAATTCATGTATAAATATAATGTATGTATTATGATGGAGGAGAAAGAAAATCTGTGTATGGTTGAGTTTCGATGATACTCTGTTAGGTGGAAAATACCCAGAGCAATTGGGGTATTGATTGGTCCATTTCTCGTACGAAATTCCCTGCAACTCTGTGTGATGATCTATGGATAGATTCGTGTTTTTAAGATTTCAGGGTGCTAAGGCCACAATACAGTGAGCTTCGAATGGGTTCTGTGTGTACAGGGCACATTATATAAAATTATATATAACCCGAGTTTTATTAACATAATCACGGGGAAAGAACAATTAAATCAAAGTTATACGGAACTTGGGGTACAGAGCGATTGGACGGTTGATCATTGTTTAAAAACTGCGAATGGATTTGCGAAAGCGGATTGCCCATATCGCACCACGTTTGCGGGATAAGCGGTATTCAAGAGTTTGGCTCTGATTCCATAAAACTAGTGACACGTGTCCGGGGAAAATCGCCACCACTGTGCACCATCGTATGATATCGTTCGACCATCGCGCATTATAGTTCGACCAAGGATGCCCAGCGATATTGATATGCGCCATCGATCTAAAAGGGGGCCATCGGACGGTGGTAGTATGAGGAAGATTCGCGAAGGTTAAAGAAGATGAGCGAAGGATAACCGAAGTACGATGGCCATCGCACGTTAACATTCGGCATCGGAGGTCGAGTGATATGCATATGTACCGTTGATCTTGGAGGCTCGCGATCTAACGGTGATCGGGCAATGGACTTGCGTAAAGTTTATTTTGGTACGGTGGGGGCGCATATGTGGGCCAGGGGTCAAAGGCTTATTGAAATATTAAACTTTTTGAAAGCGTTGGATATCGTTTATAAAGTCCGAAGGATTAATCATAAGGGATTAAAACGTTGTAAATATATTTATTTATCAATTGATAAATAAATTAAAAAGAAATCAAAAACCCCGTGAGCCAAACTAATACCTTTAGCAGTTAAATGGTGTTTGACTCATGGTTTTAATAAAGGCGAAATCTATATAAAGGGAAAAAGATGATAATTCGAAGTGTGCATGCGCGAGGGTTGAAAAAGAAGAATTCCTCAAAGGAATATCTGTATGGACAGACGACGTGCTTAATTGATCTCAAGGTGATGAGTCTTGAGTTCATTCAACAGAAGAAACGATGAAGAGTTGGCGCATGTCTGCTGAAGATCACATATGAATCCGGGTAAGTTTATATAGATCTAGCCTGCTCTGCAAAATATATTATTACAGATCTATACAGGAAAAGCATGTGTATATGCGGGTCATCTACATTGAAAGTGCATATGACAGTTGGGGTTTCTGAAGATTAATATACACAAAAGGATAGACGGGATGTTGAATGCATATATTCTCTGAAGTTTGGGTTATTTCTGATATTCTGGTTACAGTGGTCTCATTGTTCTGTTATGAAGTTTTGGGCAAAATATGTTTGTTGATGATTGAATAAAGGGTTGCGTTGAAGCTGCTTGATCCAGTGTGAAAATTGATGAAACGTGGTCTGCAGTAGATATGAGGGTCGAAACCTTCAGTAAGGGGGTTGTAGCTCCCTTCCAGTGATAGCTGGTAAATGAGAGCAGGGGGTAGTAGCTCCCTTCCAATGATAGCTGGTAAACAAGAGCAGGGGGTAGTAGCTCCCTTCCAGGAGAGGCTGGTAAACAAGAGAAGGTTGTAGCCTTCTGCAGGTGGGTGCCTACGTGCTGGTATAAGTTTGCACCAACATATATTGTAAGAAGTTTTCTCTATAATAAATATTGAAGATTGAGATTACAGCAGCGGTGGTTTTCTCCCGAATTGGGTTTCCACCTTTAATCCTGGTGTTCGTATGTGCTGTTTATGTTTGATGGTTTGTTCTGTTATTTCTGTTCATGCTTAATGCTTATCTGATGCAATGCTCTAAGTAAAGATATAATAAGATATCTGGACAAACATGTTGGATGAAGTACTGTAACACATGGTTTTAAGAGAAATAAAAGAAAAATTGTTCAGCCCTAAATACTGATTCACCCCCCCCTCTCAGTATTTTTCCCAACAAATAAGTCTGATGGTATGCAACAGAAAAGCTCCTAACTTGATTCTACAACAAATCATAGGGCGATGCCAAACTCTTGACCAGTAGATGAAAGGCAACCTTTTTTACCATGTCCTTCGCTCCCTCAACAAAAAAGCTGATGAACGGGCAAACAGAGCATGCTCTCATACTGTTGGAAACCTCCGATGTAATGGCTCTGATCAGTTTTTTTTCTTGCCATGAACATGTTTATATTCCTTAGAAGATTCGTCCCACAGCAGATCATCGCTCTTGGTCTCCGAAAACCCTTGCCCGGCTCCTTTGCAAAGTTTCACTTTATAGCTATTTGTCCTCTGGCAGTGATTCCCATAGATGTAACTTCTGCAGCTTCAATTTCTTACTCCCTCTGTGATGCTCCATTAAGCTCTGTGCCTCCTCCTGTGTATTTACCTTCTCATGCTCAATCAACCGCATTCAAACATCAGTTGAACTCTTTCAAACATCACTCCACCGATCTCTGTTTCATCCCAGACAATGCACCACGCTATTTGCGTCTCTGTCTGCCCAGTCAGCGTTTCTCTGCTCCAGAGTTTTGTCTTCTTGCACCTTTGTCTATGCCTCTGTCTTCTTCCCAGACAACCCTGATGACAAGTCAGAGTATGGCAAAGCGCAATTTTTTGAATCAAATGAGCGGCAATTTCATCACCTCAATGGGCGGCAATTACATCACGCCTGCAAAAATCAATTATGACATGCAAAGCCTGTTTTTTGTTACTCCAGTTTGTTAGAATTTACACTATTTCTTCCTTTCTCATAGTGAAGAAAGAAAAATGTAAAAAAGAAATTGGCACCAAACGCATCTATAATTGGCCCACCTCTTGCCAACGCCATCTTGTAAAACTGGAGCTTCAACTCCTATACTTTTTTTGAATACCAATCAGCAACCGATTTTGTGAAAAAAAAAAAATTACATTTCAAATGTTATTTTGATTTTTATTTTGAGATTTATTTTATAATTATTATATATTAATTATAAATTGAATTTCAAAATACAAATCAAAATAGCTTTTAGGGTGTAAATAATTATAAATTTTCAAATTTACATAGGTTTTGAGAGCAATTTTTATTGAATTTTTTGGATTGTAATTATTTTACTTTTCATCTAAATATTTTAAGAATAAGTTATTTTTAATGCAGTTTTTTGAAAAAATGTCTGATTTATTTGGCAGGAATTTATTGAAATCACAAGTTTGATGGGTAAACTATGTACAATCTAAGTGCCCTATGGGTTTTTTAGGGTTATAAATCCATAAATGCAATCAAAAAACCATAACACAAAATCAAAATTTCACCTCAAAATTTTCAACAAGATTCAGGACAAAAAATACATCAGAAACTCCAAAAAATCACATTAAAAACAACTTCTTTTAAGAAAGCCTTCATGAAAGTTTATCTAGTATAAGCACCACAATTCTTTACTTAAATGTATGAAGATATAGCAATTTATTTTTATGGGAAAAATGTTTTATTAACTTTAATAATAAAATGGTGGAAGATTTAAAATTCATACACATGGATTTTTTTAAATAATAAGAATAATAAATTTTTTTAAATCACAATTAAGTAATGAATTTTTTTAGATAAGTATTATTTTTTTTTAAAATAAAATGTTAATTTTATATTGCATTATATTTCTTTAGATAAGTATTATTTTTTTAGAAAAAGAAAATGTTATATTTAGTTATTTTAAAAGAAATATACATGTTTGATATGCTTTTGATCTATTATTAGGGACTCTAAACTTTTACTTCTTTTTGGATCCAAAAATATTTCATATTTAAATTGAAAATAATTTTATCATTACTTTAAATGATTTTATCATTATTAGAATTAACTCTTTTTTAATCATTGCTTTTACTTTGGTAATTTAGGGATTGTGTTCACAAATTAAGAGTGGGACCATCACATACTTATGACAATGTATATGTAAATTACAAAAAAAAAAAAGGTCTAAAGTGGAAAAATAATTTATTTTCTCATCTTCAATCTATTATGAAATTTCTAATAGATATTATCACATATTTAAATATCCTCACACTTGAAGATCTTAAATTCATTTTAAAGACTAAAAGTATATTTCGCTTTTAATTACATAATTTACTTAGTTTAAAAAAAAATTGCTGCATAGCTCTAAATCCATTGCCCTCTGTCTTACTACCTTATCATCGAAGTAAATTGGAAGAGACATATGGATCCTACCCTTTCAAAGGATCATTTGTCATTAAATCTTATCTACATTGCAAAGCACATGGTCTACTTAAAGTATAAATTCACTAACTATTACTTGGTATTGAGTTCAATCCACCTTGCAATTTCTATGTATTGCAAAAAGTCCACATACAACACCATAATTTGAATTTCTATCAACAATGTGGGTACCTTATTGAATTCTTCAACTAAACATTTTGATGAAGGACCCATATCCACTAGCAATCAATCTTGAGGTCAATTCCCCTTACAATGTTCATGCATTGCTACAACTCCACATACAACATCATGGGCAACATTTCTGTCACTTTTGTGGGTACCCTGCCAAATGCTCCAATCGAATAGTTTGGTTAACAACCCATCTCCAAAAGTAGTTGAGGGTAAAATTTCCTAATGACATAGATACCGTACCAAGTGCTTTACTCTTTTGTTTTAGTTAAGGACCCATTCTCTATAAGTAGTTGGTATTGAGTTCAATCCTCTCATAGTGCTTGTGCATTAGTGCAACTCTACATATTGCCATGAATTGAATATCTACAAATGAAATGAGTACTTAATTTAATGACACAATCTAGCATTTTCGTTAAGGACCCTTATCCACAAGATGTTGATTTATTCAATCACCCCCATGGTGCATGTGAATAACTACAACTCCATATATAACACTATGAGTTAGATTTCTACCAATTGCAGGAGTATCTTACCACATGCTTTGTTCTAGGTTAATTACCCATATCGATATGTAGTTGGTCTTGAGTTGAATCTCATCTCCTCATATGGGGGTGATGCCTATGCATTGGTTGGGCTCCACATGCAACAACATATGTTGAATTCCTATCAATGACATTGGTGTTATGTTGAATACTCTAATACGACATTTTGGTTAAGTACCTAGTGAACCCATGACATAGCATGTGTGTTCATGGAATATTAAGGAATACCCCTAATTTCACTAGATATTGATAATATATCCCAAAATTCCTTTTGTTGAACCCCCTTCTCAATACATCTTTCCAATAAAAAAATACCATTTTTTTACTAAATACCCCATTTTATACCCCTCATCACCTATAAACCCCTAACCCTCCCATCACTAATACCTACAATATATTTACTTTATATTCATTATTAAAAAACCCACTTTAGGAATGAAAGTGGTAAGATATTAATTTTCAAGGTGACGCCACTATGGTTTGAACTCACCCCCTGTAATGGTTATGCATTGTTGTGATTCCACATACAACTCTATTGCTTGAATTTCTACCAATGACATGGGTACTTTTTCAGATTCCCTAGTATATCATATTGGTTAAGGACCCATATAAATAAGTATTTGGTCTTGAGTTTGATTGCCTTAAGGTACATTTGCATCACTAGAACTCAAAGACTGATAGTGACAGGTAGTTGGTCTTGAGTTTGATACCCCTAGGGTACATATGTATCACTAGAACTCAATCACATACATCTCCATGGGTCAAATTTCTACTAATTATATGGGTGTCGTATCAAATGCCCCCATCAAATATTTTAGTGAAGGATATCCACACATAGTTGGTATTGAGTTCTTGAGTATTACAACTTATCACTAACATCTTCAAAATCCCAATTTTTTTTTTCTAAGTTAGACTATTGCTATTATATCATACACGGCAAAAAATTACATATCTCTTCCTCCGAGCTTGGCAAGCCAATTCCGGAGGGAAGTATCAAGAATTTGACGCTAGAGAACGGACGACTAGAGAACAAACTGCCCCAGCTGGGGAAACCAGTCCACCAGTAGCACAAAAATAATGCTGCCCTGAATGGGAAACCAACATACACAGTATTGAAGTTTAAACTGAAGCCTAAAAGCAAAGTCATCCAAAACATGTATAAACTAGAGAGCGCTTCGAAAAAACTAGTAAAAAGGAAGATATCCCTACAAATGAGGCTGGTGAAGACCATCATTATTCTTGTTGGAGATGGGTTCTTCCTCCTCAATCTTTCAGACATAGAAGGAGTCATCCTCCTCTTTGCGCACCGCGTGGCTGGTAGCCTGAATCCGTGGCGACCCTGGAGCATCTAGTTGATTGGATGTGGCCACAAGTTGACTGTTGTCCTCAACCTTGTCTTCAGCGTCACTATTAGAGATGTGCCCATCATTGGAAACCGAGTTACTACTGGTACAGTGGCTGCTGTTAGAGGCGCTTTGCACAAGGAGAGCCTTCATATTTCAAGGGATGAAGGCCGGCTCAGGCGGGATGGTCGACTTACGCGAACGTTTCTTGGGCCGAATTATGGAGGAGGCCGGAGGGGAAATAGGGAGCTTCAAAGATAATTAGGCAAAGAGATTGACAGGGTCAAGCCTATACGATTCCTCCCAGCCAACAGAGAAATTCAGTTCTCTTCCCATGGCTTGCAAAAGCGGTGGTTTAGAAGGAATTCCTTGACCTCCAGCTCTACGACATCGCATATGGTGACGCCGAGACATGTTAGGCAGAGGAGCGGAAGTGCAGGACTAGGAGGGAGCTCTTGACAACACTAGAGAGGAGTTTCCTCTGCCAGAAAATGCCGAGGGCAAACTATGACAGGGCTGAGGAGGGCCATGAGCCAGAGGTTGAGAGGCCGAACGGGAAGCATGCAGAGAAAGCAGAAGTGAGAGCCGAATGGAGGCCGAATGGACGCTGGAGGCAGGCTTAATAGCCATGGTGCTAGACTCGAGAGCTCTAAATGCTCTGCAGCAGGAGGACGTCGAATTAAAGGTGGAAAAGTGTGAATTCATGACAAGCCTGCGACATTTAACGCTAGACGGCTGACCATGTGCGAGCACGTGGGGTGGACAGTTGTCCCTCCACATGGCGCCTAGGTGGCCTCTCTGATTTCTACATAGCACCCGCATCCGGGTGGTGAAGTTCTTTGTGCACCAGTAGAGTGTAGTCATGTTTGAGAGCTTCATCATTAAGGGATTGAAGAGAACAAGTGGAAAGAGGATCGTTGTGAGTGACTCCTTTGTTGGCTAGGAGGTCAGCAACAACATTGGTCGATCTTCTGATGTGATTGAAGGCTACAATAGAGTGGTTGTGGAGCCAGTGTTCCAGGAGCCTAAAGCGAGTTGCTCGTCGCCAACTCATAGTGAACTTTGAAGTAGAAGACCCAGCTTGGAGACGCTTGGCCACGTTTATGATGATTTGGGAGTCTTTGTCTATTTCCAAAGGGAAGAAGTTGTTTTCTTGGGCTAAGTGGAGCCTCTGATACAATCCCTCAAGCTCGGCAGAGTTATTGGTGTCCCATCCCATGGAGCCAAAGAATATCAAGAGAGAATTGCCTTCCGAGTTTTTGATGATCCCGTCAAAACCTACTTCCCCTGGATTGCCTTTGGATGCACCATCAAAGTTGAGCTTAAAGAAACCTGGAGGGGGAGGAGACCAAGAGCAGGGGGAGCTTGAGGAGTGGCTTGAAGGGGGCTCTGACATCGAAAACGAGTGAAGCGAGAGATTCCAGTTGGACCATATGATTTTCTCCCTAGGTTGTGATGGGAGATCAGTGTCCTGCCATCGATGAAGAGCCAAAGTTTCTTGTAGATTGCTACAAATGGTGGGCTAGAGAGCATCAGAGGGATTGCTTTAATCTTTAAAGATGCGACGATTCCTCTCTTTCCAGATAGCCCAGAGGATGTGCTCGGGTAGGATGATCCAAAGGGAGTTAAGAAGATCACAAAGGTATGGGGAGGAGGGTCAAGTTCTGATGGTGCTTAGAATGTCCCCCAGATTCCTACCTGACCTTCTGCTTAGCAACACAAATTTTCCCCAGAGTGTGTTGGCTGTGGCGCACTTGTTGAAGAGGTGCTCAATGTTTTCTTCCACATTACCACAGTTTGGACAGCGAGAGGGACCCTCAAACCCTTTTCTGAGAAGATTATCCCACGTGAGAATGCACCTTTTGCTTAGAAGCCAGAGAGAGGTTAATATTTTTGGCCAGATTCTAGGATGCCAAATTTTTAACCAGATGGAATCCTGACGATGCTGAGGGATAGGGAGGAGCAGACGATAGGCCTCTTTGGTGATAAAGGTCCCTTGGGAGGAGTAACCCCAACGCACAATATTGTCCCCCTCAACATGGCGAATTATTCTTTTTGCTAATTCTTGTCTGATGTCATCCGCTAACTGAAGACCATGGACCTCCTGAAGCTGATCTGCTACAAGCCATTTCCGGAATTGGGGATTGATCTGCGGGCTCCAAAATCAGTTGATCTGGGGATTATCCAGATGATTAAGAATGCCCTGCCAATTTGAATTGGGAAAGAGAGTGGCCAGTTTAGGCATTTGCTGCCAGGAGTCATTCCAGAACTTGGCCTGGTTTACTGAGCGAACATCCCAAAAACTATGATCTCTTACAAGGGCCCTGTGTTGTTTCATAGCTTTCCAGATGAGGGAACCTTCCATTTCAATGTCAAAGTGAATTAGATCCTTGGCTGGCCAATTATTTGCATATTTGGAGAGCTAGAGCTGCGCCCAAGGGACCTCCAGATTAGAAATCCACTGCCACCATATTTGTTGTGTTGCGGATCCCTGAGGCCAAGGCCACTTAAGGCTTTTGGAACACACACCTCTTTCTAATTGAACAGAGCCCAATTCCTCTTATCCTTCTTGCCTCCCTAGATAAAATTGCGTTGAAGGTTTCTGATGGCTTTGAGGACCCGCTTGGGGGCAGCTAGCACTGAGAAAAGATAGAGCGACATGGACTAGAGGATGGATTTGATCAGGACAAGGTGACTAGGCAGATTGAGGGCCCGATGAGTCCAGAGCAAAAGTTGGTTCTCTATCTTGTTAAGAAGGTCTTTCCAAGAGGCATGCTTGATGGCAAAGTCAATGAGGGGGGGCCCCAAGTATTTAGAGGGGAGGTAGGAGATTGAGAACCCCAAAATACGGGAAATGTTGCGCTGGGTGAGGAGAGGAGTGTTAAAGAAAAAAAATTGGGATTTAACCTGATTGATAGTGGGACCAGCAGTGAGGGAGAAACAATCCAAAATACCTTTGAAAGAATTGGATTCCTGAACCGAAGGATGTCCAAAGAGCATATTTCCATCCACAAATTGCTGGTGGGAGATGGGAGGGTGGCGGTGGATGCTCAATCCTTTGAGGGAGCCCATCCTGACATGGTGATTGATGAGCCTGCCTAGCCCTCTAGCCATAAGAACAAAAAGAAAGGGAGAGAGGGAGTCACCTTGATGAATGCCTCTGGAGGGAAAGAAGGGCGCGGAGGGAAAATCATTGAGCATAATGGAGAAGATCGGGGAGGAGATAAGACTCACGATCCATCCAATCCAGGTGGGGCTGAATCCGAAAGCTGACAACATTTGATGAATTTATGACCAATTGAGTTTATCAAAAGCTTTTGAGAGATCGATCTTGAGAAGCATACATGGAATTTTTTGCGTCTTTAGGGAGTGTGTAACCTCATGGGTGAGGATGATTCCGTCGAGAATGTGCCTTCCCTCTACATAGCCAGTTTTCTCCGGAGATATTAGAAGGGGCACTAGAGGTTTAAGGCAGTTAGAAATCACCTTGGAAACAAGCTTGTACAGGACATTGTAGAGGGCAATTAGTCTCTATTTGCTAGGAGTGTTTGCCTACTCCTCCTTGGGGATGAGAGTTAGGAAAGTGGCATTGAGGGCAAGGAGCATCCAATGCATTGTTCTAGATTCCTCAACCATTTCCCAGATCTCCAGCTTGATGTCTTCGTAGAAGAAGTGGAAGAAGTTGGTGGTAAAACCATCCGGCCCTGGAGCTTTCCCAACTTTGAGTTGAGCCCTGGTTTGGTCCACTTCCTACAACTGCACGGGACGCAAGAGAATTTGATTATGGTCATTCGTAATTATGGTTGGAATGTGTTGAGTGATGGTGTTGATGGCCTCCTGACGGTCCACTTGAGGTTTAGCAATAGTCTCTTTGAAGTAGTTAAGGAGTTCCTATTCAATCTCCTCATGCATTTCCAGATTGATGCCTTGGTCATTGTTTAGGGTGGAGATTCGATTGACCATTCTACGTTGGATGGTGGATCGATGAAAGAATTTTGTGTTCTTCTCTCCCTCTTTGAGCCATCGTATTTTGGATTTATGTTTCCATAGAATTTCCTCTTGCATAGCTCTCTCCTCAATTAGATTCTTGAGATGCTATTCTTGTTTGTCTAGATCCTCCGTGCGGCCTGACTCAATGAAGGTTTGTTGGAGGGTTGCCATACGAGCCTACAAATCCCTTTAGCTCCTAAAGATATTACTGAAGGTATGCTGGTTCCAATGCTTAAGTCGGGCCTTGATGATTTTTAACTCTATTGAATCTGGTACATTTTTTAGCCTTTGAGGGGGATGATAGTTCGCCACCATTCAATAACCATCTCTTTAAAACCAGGGTGGGGTAGCCAGAACTATTCGAACTAGAAACGTTTATTGAGGACTCTTCCAGGTCTTTCCCACTGCAGTTGTATAGGCCAATGATCAAAGCCAACTGTAGGGAGGATGGTAGCAAAGATATCACCCCTATCTTGAGTGAAGTCTTCTGAGATGAGAAAGCGATCCAATCGCGAAGCTATTTGCTGGGAGCCTCTTCTGCGATTATTCTAAGTGTGAAGCTCGTTGGAAGTGGGGATGTCAATCAACTAATTGTGGCAGATGAACTCTTTAAACCTGTGACTATCGGCGTCCAAGTGCATGCAACCACCCCTCTTTTCTCTTATGCTAGTGATCATATTGAAGTCACCTCCCAAAATCCAGAGGGGGGGAGAACACTGATCATTAAGGGAGGAGATGTCGTCCAGGAGCTGAAGCTTGCGGTAGAGGTTTGGGGGAAATATAAATTGGTGAGAAGACCGCGAATGTTGGTGCCAACTAGATGAAAGGAGGCTTGGATGAAATGAAGAGAGGCATGGATATTGGAGAGGGAGATGATGGAAGGATTCCATGCGATGGCTAGACCTCTAGAGGCCCCCATTGTGTCAACAGCTACAGTATTGCAGCTAGGCCAGAGCCTGGATAAAAGGGAGTGGAAAGTGGTGCTCAAGCATTTAGTTTCCTGCATGAAGAAGATTGAGGGGTTGTCATGCCTTATTCGATTTTTTATCATACGGAGCTTTGAGGGACTATTGATCCCTCTGATGTTCTAGGAGTTGAGCTTCATCATTTAGGAGGTTGGTTCAGAGCCTTGAAGAACTTCGTCAGCTTAGGATATCGGCAAGATTCAACTAGCTGATCCCCCAGAATTATCAGTCTCTACAGATCTGTTGGCCTTCCTCTTTTTCTGGATTCTCTGATGATGTTAATTGTTTCCCGAGGAATAAGTTTTTCCTGGATGCCCAATTGCATGCTTCCTTTTAGAAGCTGGGCTTTGAGAAGAGCTTCCTCCAGACTATCTATTTGTCTCTCCGGAATGGTATGATATTCCTTAGTTTTGCAAGCCTTTTCCAATCCTGTGATGTCCATATCCCCAAAATCTATGGTTTCAGGTTCTTCATCCATGTAAATAACGGGGGCGTGGGACTTGCCCATATCCAGAACAGTCTCCTGCATAGGAATTGTCTGATGGTAAATATCCATTTTGGAGGAGTCATTCTGGGACGGATCGGTGATCTGGGTAGAGGCAAAGATCTGGATCTCTTTTTGCTTATTCTTTTTTATGAAACCTTGAGACTTGATTAGAGTGTTAGGCTCAAGGGGGGAAGAATTGAGGGGGGGATTTGAACTGGAAGCAGGGTTGGTGAGGGGAGTGGATTTTTGAGATGCTGCCGGGGGGTTCTCCTCCGAAGATTGGTTGGCTAAGAGATGGAAGCTATTGCTGGTGGAGGGTTGGGAAGGACCGGGGTTGGTGGTAGTCTTCTTTGCATGCCTTTTTCGAGGGGCGACTTTGGTGAACCCATCTTGGTCAGTGGAAGCAGGGTTAGAGGCGGTCTTGGGTGGGGAGTTCTGAGGGAAATCTCTGAAGAGATGGCCGTGCACGTGGCATTTGCGACAACGGAAGGGTACATGCTCATAATCTATCGATTGAATCCATTCGAAGTCATCATGACATAAACTTACCGAATCTGGGAAAGCTTTGGCTAGATGCATGTAGACATAGATTCTGGCATAGGCAGTATACCTATTGTGTTTGGTTTCTTTCGTGATCTTGATGAAGGATCCTAAGCTGTTGCCTATTTCTTTGAGTGTGATCTCCTCCCAGTATTCCTGCAGCAGAGAATAAAGACGGATCCAGACCGACGCCCAGTTGAAATCTTATTTGTCGGGGTTAAAACACTCTACCCAATCCTGGAGGTATAGACCTGCAGCGTTAAAGAAGTAAGGCCCTCCATCCATAACACAATTTTTGTCTTCTAGACAGGTAAATATGATATTGAAGAAACCCTTGGGGCCAAGCTGTAGAGAGACCTAGCCTTTTGGCTTCCATTTGGCATTTATCCAGCCATAGAGGGATTTTTCGGTTGGCCAGAGGCCGATGAACTTGCCTATGAGCGTATGGTCATGCATGAATTGGATCCTGCCATTAATCCGTTCTGCAGGAAAGTGGATCTCGGGCCTCTTAGGCTCGATTGGAATGTAAGTCGAGGATGTAGCGCTTTGCTTTGTATTGCCACCAGAGTTGTCTTTTGCTTGAGTAGTAGGATTTTCTTCAGATTTGGAAGCATCAGACTGCGCAGCCTGGGTCATATCAGATGTGCCATTTTTTCTATTATTGGCAGGGTCGTCAGTGTCTCCACAGGAGGGAGGGGGGGGGGGGGGGGGTAACGAAATCCCCCCCCCGGTCGAGGCTGCCATGTCGATGTGCGTATACAGACTAAGGATATCGTGTTGCAGGGTCGATGGGGACGATCTAGATCAGTGACGACGCCCTCAACAGGGGCTGAAGAAACCCTAGGGTTTCAGGCCATGGACCTTCTCAGTCATGCGATCGCTCCATCTCTCCCCTTTGAGAACATGTTGTTTACCACAAATGTCTTATCACATCCCAAGGAGAAATTCTCAAAATCCCAAATGTTAAGAGAGATGATTGCTTCCATATTTTTCAATAAACTTTTGAAAAAACCCCAAACAAGTTTTCTTACCCAAAAGGACAAACTAAAGTCTTCAATAATGTACAATAAAATAACTCTAAACAACTTCATACATAATCAATATAATAGGATACAAAATGGATAATTTACTCCCTTAATATCTCACATTGTTTATGATATTTAATTCACAACAACATATAACTCTCAATATACCATGATTTTTATGAAAATACTCACAAACATAGTGCCCCTTCCCCCACCCAACTAATATAATAACTAATTAATTGCAAGATTAAATATACATGTTTACTTGCTTAATCTCTTCCTCCTTTTTGTTCCTAGAGGAAGCAAAACTTAGTATAACTCAGTTGTCAACTATTATTATACTATCCCAATAACTAAATATTAAAACCTCTCTATGATTTTGAGAAAATTAGGCGAATATTTTTGAAAATCTAGATTACAACAGTGAAATTAGATGTCTCTAGATATTCTTGATAGTGTTGAATTCATTTCAACCAATTAAAAACAATTTAAACATTCCCACCATCACATTTCTTGAAAAAAAAATCGTCAAATTCATACCAAAAATTCATGAAGTGAGGAAAATTATGCATCGTTAGACAATACCATTAAAAAAATAATAAAATAAATATCATCCATTAACCTCCCCGCTGCTCTATGAAATCTCAAACTTTAACTTGGATTAAAGAGTCTCTTTGTCCAAGTCAAATCCTACATGTAGGTAGGTTACCTAGGAGAAAAAATTGCCATTGGCTCAACGCATGCGTGCCAAATCCCTTTCAAAACATGGTTATGGTTAACCCTTTTAGCATTTTCGATAAATTAAGAAAATCAATAAATACCTTATTTACAAGCCATCACATTACCATTAGCATTACCATCACCATCACCATCTCGCCATCGCCATCATCATCGCCTCCTGCCATCTTCCAATCTCCGTTTTTCATGAATACACAGTGCAGTGCAGAACAGAACAGAGCAATGCAATGAATTCACAATTTTCCTGCATGAATTTCTTCTGTTTGTAGTGTTGCATGACTCTGGGCCATAAAAAAATTAATAATAACATTCTTCTTGAGGAATGAGGATAGAATCCAAAAGGTCTAGCATTTCCTTTCTGGGATTCGAACCTTGATCTTGGGCCTGTAATCCCTTTCTGATCAACATGAAGTTCAACAAAAGCTTTGCTGTTCAGGACTCTGCCAGGAAGAGGGAATTCTCTCAGCCTGATAAGGGCCATCCTTCACAGGTAAGGGCACTGCCCCTAAAAACTAACGGCTCTTTCCCTAAAAACTAACGTGTTATAGCATCTCTGTCACTTTTTAAAACCTGTCTTTACGTATTCAGGTTTTGTCTATAGTTAATCTTTCATCTGGACCATGAGCTTTTGGGCAAGTTCTTGAATTTGTAGCTTTTGGGTAATTTCTAGGCCTTTCTATCTTCCAGAGGAAATGCTGCCCAAGTTTTGAATTTCAGTCTTCCAATATTTTAGCCTGATGGGTAGATCTAAAGTTCTGGTTTCTATGTATATGAAGAAGGCAAATTCACATTTTTTTATTCTGTTTTCATAGCCTCAGGCTTACTGGTAAAAGGATGATAAAGTTGGCTCTTTTTCCATGTCTTATGTTGCAGACTGCAGATGTTTATGATTGGAATGATAGGATTTCATTATTTTTATTGGATTTCCTTTTTATAATTTTTGTTTTGCTTTGAGCTACTGAAGGCTATATGTCAAAGGTGACTTGGTTCTTATTAGGAACCAACGTTTTCACCATGACCAAGGAGGTCCACAGTGACCGTTTATGAATTTTATCATTGTGGTATATCCATTACCATCCTTACAGTGGCTTGGGAGGTCCACATAGGCTGTTTACGGATTTTTGATAATTGTTTAACATATACCATTCACTCATAGCTGTTTTAATGACTCAGGATCACTACAAATGACCCTCTCTAAATGGATCTAGCAAATTTGCTTAAAAAGAAGCAGACCCTACAGGTGTCAACTGATTTGTAATTATTAATATTTGAACAAATGACTGTAATTATTACTCTTTCTGATTTACAGACAGCTGTATTCATTCAAGGGTTGGTAGCTAAATCAACACTATTCTATTGGATGGTATATGGATTTTTATATTGTTTATAGTTATGCAATTTGAAAGTTTGCTCAAGCTGTTCATTCCGGTGTGGGATTTCTGTAGATGGGCATTTCGGACTATTCAAGCGAAGCCCATCATCAGGACACCGATTTACCTGATGCTGGACTGCGCTCGAATAATCTGAAACATCGATCTACAGAAAATCTGACGCATTACTATTCGTAAAAAAATTCTGTAGGTTGAATATTTGTCATAGATAAATTCTGTGTAATAAATATAAGTTACAGGTAGTAAATTTTAAGCCCTCCTTTTGAACCAGAACGGGCTAGATCTTCTGTTTCAGATCTGTTTTCTGCAATATAAAAACTCTCTTTTTGCCTTCTGTATTTTTTCCTATTTTCTTGTATGTCATTTTGGTGGGCTGGTTACCTATTCCTGGATTTTGATGGGATCATCTTCTTTTGTTTGAGTTGGTGAGGTCCAGTGTTCGAGCATGCACTCTGCATTTGTTAGACACTGACGTTCGATTATGGTTTGCAGTTGCACGATGATTGCACATTCTGTTAAGCCCCAAGATATGAAAACTTGTTGGTCTCAGTGCCTAGGAAACTCTCAAAAAATCCCTCTGAACACCTTTAGTGTAACCCCTGCAAACTCTAAAATTCCATTAGTTAACCTCTTCATGCCTTGTGAGAACTCGAGGCAGACCCCCAACTATAAAGTTTATCTCGTTGAGGCGTAACACAATAGATTAAGATATTTGCAGAATGGATTCAGTTTGCACATTTTTTTAAACTAATCTAAAAGAAATTCTAGAGCATGACCTCGATCAAGGCATTAGTGGGCTGAATTGATTTAGTAGCTGCATTTCACATTGTTAGGGCCCTGTGGTGACTTAGTACGAAACAAACTAGTTATTGCTGGAGGCAAAACTTTCTACTAATTCCTGAACAAACTAGCTTGTCATTAGGCAGTTTAAATAGCCTGCATCTAATCTTTTTGGCTAATTGAGTCTCTGTGCTGGAAACAGTGTTGAACTTGGTCGATAGAATGAATTAACAAATATTTGTGCCTCTGGAAATGAATTTTGTTTCTGAATCTTAGGAATTTTTCCATATTTGGGTATAGGAGGTTACAATTGTCAGCAGACATAGATACACCATTTTTTAGTTTTCTTTTTCATTTTTGTAACTTTCCTCTATGACAGTTTGAGGGTTTTACATGCATAGGCAAGTTGTAATGTTGGGTTGTTTTGGCTTTAAATTTCTCCTTGTCTACACCATCGAAGATAACAGAGTCAAATTACTGTACTGAAAGTTTGACTTTCTGACTCCCATTTTTAAATGTGAGATGGCCTAAAAGGGCCTTCAGCTTTTTGTGTGAAAATAATATTTAGATGTTAAGCTTTAACTCACATAAAGAACAAAGAAATAGAATCATATAAAACATGAGCTCCTGAAGGCATTAATAACCGAGATTTTTCAGCTTAGGTACATTCATCCACGGAATTACAATCTATTGCAGAATGTTTGGGAAATGATTCCATCAGATTCCAGATCAGGAACAGTTCAGGAGAAATGAGTGGAAATGTGCACATACTGTATCTCTACCTTACTTTGTCAGAAGCTAAACGTATTGACTTTCTTCTTGATGTTAATTGTGAACCTCTGAACAATGAAAATACCATTTCCCCTGGCCCCACTCACAGAGTAAACTGGCCCAGGAGGGTTGAACCATAATGTTGTTTTCTTGCACAGGCAAACCAGCCCACAAGGGGCAACTCTTAAGCACATGCCCTTCGGCGATTGGAACCCTAGTGGATGGCTTGAGAAGCCACCACCCTCACCATTGGCTCACAATCCCATTGGCAGTGGTGTTGGATATTCATGGATCTGTTGGGAAACCAACATTATTCTTTTGTTTTTTATTTGTTCTGAAGTTGATAATTTCTTACTGTACTATCAAACATTTGCAAGGATGGGAAATGGATATTTGTTTTTGACGAACGTGAAAATTCCTGACAAGGAGAAATGTATCAGAAATATCAATTGCAATGCTTTGCATACTTGTTTGTATACTCAAATAGCTTAAAGTTCGGGGTTGAGGTTTTATTTTGTACATTCCATTTCATAGCTTTTGACTTTTCAGTAGGACTCCATATTCACTACAAAATGCAGGGTCTGTGCTAAATATATGTCCAAATAAGAGTTGATGCCTGAAAGCTTTTAATAAAATTCAACCTGACCTCAATTGACTAATGGTAATAATACTCTTGTGCAGGCTAGTAAATGTCAAGGTATCAGTGGAATTGAGCCCCCTTTAAAAACGACTCAACCAATGCAATCTTTGCCATTCTTGCCTAGTAAGGTAAAGTTTGAAGATCCGCTGTCAACGATAAATGAGAAGCATGATGCATTTAATGGAAAGAATAGACAATATGGGCCAGTCTTGAACCATCAAGAAACTACAAATGGACATTTTGTTCAATCAATTACCAAAAAGAGGAAACTAGATGATACTTACTTTTCGGCAGCTAGTGAGTGGCTATCTGGGAGGCATCCAGGTGAACTCGAGGTAGAGAGACAAAGAAAACTAACTAGAGGGAAAGCAGTGGAAGACCAATTAGTTTTTCCCAAGTTTGAACAAATCCAAAGGGATAATTTTCCAAATGGAGCAAGCAGGGAACATGTAGTAAAAGCTACAATAAAGAAGAAATCAAAAAGCTCCAAATACAGAAATTTCAACAACAATACTGAATATCAAGCTCAATGCATGGTGGGAAGGGCTCTAGAGAGTAATGCTGTTGAGAATAGTTGCAGTTCTG
Source organism: Pinus albicaulis (assembly GCA_034641835.2). Classification (NCBI taxonomy): domain Eukaryota; kingdom Viridiplantae; phylum Streptophyta; class Pinopsida; order Pinales; family Pinaceae; genus Pinus; species Pinus albicaulis. The sequence goes on from CM076579.1 coordinate 720,741,235, forward strand.
TCTCTAGTAGTGAAAGCTTCATGGCACAAAAGTCCATAGCTTTTGACAAACACAGCCTTTCTAGGCCTTTGGCTGATAATAATGATGAGAATTTAGTGTCCTATCCTTATAATATGGTTATGCGAGGAGAGAGACAAGCCAATGAAGTACACAAACTGGAATCTCTTGCATATAGATCTGTACTGAATGCACTTCATGCCCGTGGATCCCTTGACTGGCAGCAAGAAACATTATTGACTGATCTTCGCCTTTCTCTACACATAACTAATGATGAACATAGACTAGAGCTGACACATATGTGCTCTGCTCAAGATGTACAGTTGTAAATTTCAAGCGAGCTGAGTAAAAGCAGATATGTGAAAATTTTGACTAAGGTTGTTTGTTTACTAAAAGTAGTTGACAGTATCAATGGACAGACCGGGTTATTCTTTGAGGACTTTGTACCTCTACGAGTGTCCACTAAGCAGCCTTGCAATTTGGCACTATTCAAATTTTCAGGGATGCATATGTATTTCTATGAATCTTGTGCCCAAATTTCTGCAGTTCTGGCACAAGGTTTTATATAATTTTAATTTAATTGTATTTATATCAATTGTTTTGGGATTAACACTTTTGGAATACCATTTATTGTCTAGGAGCTGGAAGACCATTACTCTCAATGGATAGTTTAATCTCTAATTTGTAAGCAACCTTGAGATATCATTTTCAGGATTATCTGCATAGAGTAAGTCATTAATCTATGATCCATATCCATAACTATTAGTCACAACTGACCAATTTTTCATGATTTTGAATGGTCCACTTAGCACTTATTGCTGCCGATGCCCACAGGGGTGAAGAAATAGAATTAAAACTAATGAAATGAATTGCACAGCATCAGTCATCACCTCTGGGGCTTGCACCCATTAACAATGCTTCTTGGATGTCACCCATTCTAAGACTCCTTTGGTTCAAGCACACTTAAATGTGGAGTTTTTCCCACCATAAAGCCCATTTAACTTGCTACACCATTTGCGATATCTTAGAAAGTATGGTGACTTATGAACTATTCAGTTGGAGCTCCCTTCACTCTTTTATTTAAGAATTGAAGGGTTTCCACAGTCGAACATTTGAAATATCATTTTCAGTATTATCTTCTTAAAGTCATTAATCTTTGACCCATATCCATAATTCTCAACTGACCAATTTCTCATGATTTTGAATAGTTCATCCAGCGCACATTGCATCAAGTGATGCTCACAAGGGTGAATAAGTGGGATTGAAACTAGTGAAATGAATCGCATAGCATCAAGTATCACCTCCAGCTCTGGCACCTGGTAACCAGGACTTCCTAGAAAGTCATCCATCGCAAGACTCATGTGACTCAAGCACAACTAACTGTGGAGTTTTTCGACAATCAAGCCCATTTCGCTTATCCAAACATCCTCTTCAATTGTTTGCAGTCAAAGGGGAAGGAAATAAGGAATGTGAAACTAATACTCACAGAGCAAATTTTTTCTTCTTAAACAAGGAATACTTCAATACTTCAATATGGTGTGTTGACTACTAGGAATACTTCAATCTGGCGTATAGAGTACTGAATAAGATCGAACATTCTTTTGTCCATGTCAATTAATATTAAATCTTATGCAAATCTATTATTCTTATTATCATGGCGGTAAATGAGTATGAGGATATTGTTGCTGATCAATTAGTAATTATTACAATCAATTTTAGTTTGCGAAATTAATGTTTTCTATCTTTTAACTAATGGCGGGGGAGATTCCAGGCGAGGGATTAGTCTCCAAAGTAGCCACCCTTTGGATTGGGCTTTAACAAGGTCTCATTCATATATCGTGGCATGAAATCAGAGGCAGGTTGTTACAACATCTTTATATTCTCGGCAGAGTGTTCATGGTTTGATGGTACTAACAGAAAAGCTGCTATGTACAAGAATTTTAGATAGTACTGCCAGGATCAACAGAAGCTTTAATGCTTATTGGTGGTAATAGCCATGAATATCACATCATGCTTATTAGTAATAATAGCCACGAGTATCACATCATGCTCAATTTTTGGATGTATATGGTCAAAACTGCTGTTGATGTCGTTGGATCCTATCACTTGTTTCTATGGCAAAGCCATTGTAACTTTCAAATGTTTCTGGATGATACATATTATGTTTATAAATCATTGGGCTCTTTTATATATTCCCTTAACAGTCCCGCTGACCTCTTTGGTAGTTTATGGACATTAATTTTCTTACAGTTAATATAATCCAAAATTATTGACAGAAAAGTTAGAAATATTTTGATACTCGTGATACTCCTTTAAAAGTTGCTGAAAAGAGTAAAGTAGTTAACACATAAGGTTTTCAGACAGATTTTTGTGTTGCTATATATAGTACAGACCAGAAGTAATGCATACATATATCGAAAGCTGCTTCCATGGTTCAAACAAGGGAGTTCCAATTGTTTCCAGATTGCTGGCACTGAAATTGCAGAATATGCTGGATTTGAAATTTATTTATAAGCTGACGATTTCTTCCACCTCACCCCCAACCCAAATTTCTTACTTTGAATCAAGGTTAATAAAGCTCAGAGTCAAACATATAACAGGACCCCCTTTTTCAGATTTCTCTGAATTAGAATGTGTTTATAACAAGTAAACTCATGTTACTGCAGATATGTAGAAATCACAGTTGTTGGATATTGCAAATTCTTAAGGATCTTTGCAATAACATAAACTGTGTCTTATATAGAATGTTTGCATTTGAAATGGACATAATAGTTGACAAGTGGCGAGTCACTAGAATCATAAGATATGAGTGAAATCACAAGAAGTAAGAAGTAAATCATGATGATCACAAAAGGGTGTAAGCAAGTGTGATCTCCTCAGCCATAATGAGATTGTGGGTGCCTTGTAATCATGAAATTTCGTTTCAGGCTGAAGCTTTGTCAATCCAATATAAAAACTCATTTTTATCTTAACATTCTGCAACTATAACATATAACTTTTAAATTTAGGAGTTTCACACACCCATACAAAGACGGTGAATATATATACACTTTTATTGAATGAAATTTGAATAACCCCTAGGGTTAGCTTAGTTGGTTGAGTCTCCGTTGTTAAAGTACCTCTGCTATCGAGAGGTCATGGGTGCAATTTTCTCGACACTCTTGGGGTTAGGGTCCGTGGTTGAGTTGGCAAGGAAGTGATCCTTTTGGGTAGATCTGTCTGGTACAATTATTCTATGGACATAGCGGTGGTCACCGATCTCAGGGGACTGTGAAACACACAGAAAAAAAGCCCCGAGGGTTAGCTCAGTTGGTCAAGTCCCCTTTGTTAAAGCACCTTTGTGATTGAGAGGTCACAGGTTCAATTCTCTCGACACTCTCGGGGTCATGCTCCGTGGTTGAGCTAACAAGGAGTAATCCTTTCAAGTACATTTGTTTGGCACAAATATTCCGTGAACATAGTGATCGCCAATCTCCGAGGGACCGTAAACCACATTAAAAAAAAAATAAAAAAAAAATGGAAATTGAATACAAAATACAACATAAAACCATGCTTCAAGTAATGCCTTATTCAAATTCAAGATAAGTGCGCTGTTTTTATGCTTAGCTGCCAACGTTTGGGCATGTCGTACCTAAAAGACCAATCTACACTCTAGCTGGCTAACTGCCTGTGAAAATAACTTGTGTGCAAATTTTTTTTTTTCTCTTAATCTCTGTATCCTGTTTTATTCCTTTTGTTTGTTGTCCAAAACTATTATTGTATTATTCAATTAGCATCTTTCGATGCAATAAAACGTAGAATAGGCATAAGAATAGAAGGATTTGAAGATACTAGATATAGAGAAGCATGAGCTTATGGTCTAATGGCAAAATGAAAAATTTATTGAATGCAGGTTTCAAGATTTATTTCTTACAACAATGATATATCTGCGATGATTGATAGCTAGGCTGGCTATCTTTTGGAGCTTGTGTTCAGAGGGTGGTAATAAGTGTCCAAGCTATCTACTGTTGGGATTCGTGCATTGACCCTGACAATCAGTTATCTACTCAACTGCTAGGATCTTGTGTTCAGAGGGTGGTAATAAGTGTCCAAGCTATCTACTGTTGGGATTCATGTGCATTGACCCTTACAATCAGTTATATACTCAACTGCTAGGTACCAGGTAGGGTTGGAATCACATTCAGTGATACAAAGCAATAAATAAATGTTGACTTTGCAAAAATATGCCAAATTTAATGTCTAGCTGGCATTGTTTTGGTTGCTACACCAAACAAGATTGGAGCTGAAAGTTAGCATGGAACTTTTGAGAAGTGGGATGGGTGATTTGGACATTTCATTGAATACATAAATGGTCTGTCCCTCTTGCTTTAATTAGAAGAAATAAGATTTAATTCTGCTTTCATTAGAAGTAAAAAGGTCTAATTTGAATACTCAGTGTTAAAAAATATGTTTTTTTTTAATATGTTTCTTTTAAATAAATATAATATGCACATTAATATTTGTAGTATCTATCTAAGTATTCTCCTTGCATCTACCTGTAAACAATTTTAAATATAAATATTTTAATATTATTGAGAGAAGTTTTTTAATAGATAAACTTTATATTTATTAAAATACAAAACAGTTTGTCATATTTATATTATATTAAGTAATTTAATTAAAATATGTTCTTTACTGTAAAATGATGTTTTATTATAGATGTTGTAATTATATAAAATGGTGTTTTATTATAAATGTTGTAATTATCTAAAATGGTGTTTTATTATAGATGTTACAGTTATGTAAAATGGTGTTTTATTATAGATGTTGTAGTTATGTAAAATGGTGTTTTATTATAGATGTTGCAGTTATTTATAGTAGTACCTGATTATTTTTCATTTATGATATAAGTGGGGGTAATTATCCAATTATTTTAAATAATCAAATTTAATTTTAATCCAAAAATATGAAGGATCATTATGAAAAAAGAAAGTTAAAGCAATATTTTTGTTAATAAATTTAAAAATAGAGGTAAATGATCATCAAATTGTATTTAATATTAATTTAAATAGGTTTCTAAGTTTTGAAATTGATTTTTTTGTTTAATATTTATCCTAAAATATAAAATATGAAGGATCCTTATGATTAAAGAAAGTTAAAGTAATATTTTTGTTAATAAAATTTAAAATAGAGGTAAATGTTTATCAAATTGTATTTAATATTAATTTAAATAGATTTCTAAGTTTTGAAATTGATTTTTTCCATAGTTGTGAAAGTTATAAGAACAAGTTTTTGAAAATTTATAACCCAAATTTATAAAAGAAGTAAATTTTTTAAATATTGTTTTTTATTTATTTTTGAACTATTGTGAATCTATAATTTATTGGAGTAATTTGGGAAAGGCCTAGGATAAAATCTAGTAGCTGCCACTATAACACCAAGAGTATATCCAACAGTCCCCAAGTCAAATATACCAACCTAGGATTGAGTCATCTAGAGACTACTAGAAACTGGAGCTAGGATCCCAAACTCTAATAGGACACCTATCCTTCCAACCCTACTATGACGGACCATAGTTTCCCCAGTGGGATTTGAAATAAGGTGGAGGGGATAACATCCCAATGAGACCCGTTGTCCCATGAGGAGACTAAACATTGAAATTATGATCAAACCTTGCTTTCTATATTTTAGGGCACTAACTATATTTTTGTACACATTCCCATACACACATCACTTCTTATTTGTACATTTGTAGTATAGATTATGTTGCTGTGAGATTTGAAGATTGCTTGAAATTGTGAAAAACATCACATGTAAGTGATCTATGTAAGATAGAAATGAGAAAGAAGGAAATTAAGAAGCCGAGTGGGTTAGTTCTATGAGTTGTCACTAATGTTGTTGGGAATTTACCTAGATTTAGGCCACGCATCCATTGTGTGTTCTCATGAAATTTTCCTTCAAGAAAATAAAGAAGGAAATTATACGAACTTGCAAACTCTTTTAACTCTGATATAATTATACACAAATAGTTATTCTAGTTTCTAGTAAAACCTTGAGAATAAAAAATATTTTGATTGGGAAATGAAGCAATTGTCTAATGGGATAGTGTTCACATTGTGGATATTTCTAGAGGTCTGTCTTTATGAATTTTTGGGCGAGAAAGAAGGTCTCTGAGCAAGACCTAGGTTCAGGAGAGAGGCCAACAAGGTTTCTGCAGTAGTTTAGCACAACGCCAGCATTTTCACCCTACTCCGAAGGGCAAAGAGTCTCATCCGAGGCGTGTCGTGACCTTAGTAAGGTTATGAATAGATCAGATATCGACCGATCACAGTTATAGAGAAAAATAGAAAGAACTAGGAACCACAAACAGATCTAACTACTTTGCAACTTTGCACAAGATACCACTCATGAAGCATATTCAGGATGCAAAATTAAAATTTAAAAGCGGGCAATACATTCACCATAACCAAATGCTTAACATGGAACTCAGAACATCAAACACAGGTAGAAGTATATTTCATTATCAATAACAGACAGTTACATTACTCCTTGGAGTTGATTACAGAGGGACAGATTACAACAGTTACAGAATAGAACATAACAGAACAGAGCTCTCCTACGGCTCTCTTCCTCAACCCTCTACTGGACTAACCTGCTGTCTACGCTGGCTAATTGCCTATTTGTTCCTTTGCCAATGTGACTGTCAGTTTTCCCTCTTTTCCTACTTTGCTGTTTGCCGCATCTTCTTGATCACTGGGAGTTTTGTTGCCTGTCCTTGTCGCTCATTCATGCCATCTGTGATGGTTTTCTGCAATTGCCGCACCACATGTTCTCCAGCTCTCCGCAACCATGACAGCTCCCTATCTACCGTGGTTGCGCTTCGCCACCTGTTCTCCGCAACTCAAAAACCGTTTCATTTTCAAAACAAGGGCCCCAACAGGCCCCGACCACATGCTATTAACTTGTCCCGAGTCAATCTTTTTCTGCTGCCTCGGTCTCCATTGGTTTGTCTGCCTCTGTGGCCGGCTCTGTCTTCTCTGTTTCCTCTCTCTTTGTCCAAACAAGGGCCCCAACTCTGGAACCTTTGCCAACGCTAAAGATTTGAGTTCGGCAAATTCGTTAATTGCTTTTTGCCATTCCTTAATGAGCTGGTCGGTTTCTGTGGCAACTCGCTCAGCTTTAGTTTCTCCTGCAACAGTCGAAAGTTTGTTGAATACTTCTTTAATTTTGATTTCAACCTCAACGACCATTTGCTGTATTGCTTCTGTAGTATTCTTGACAGGTTGCCTCAGTTCCCCGAGGACCTGCTTTGTGGCAGCAGAATGCTCTTCGATCTTCTGTATTGTGGTCTCCAATGCCTCCGCTTGATTGTATAATTGGGTTATGCCGACGAGATCTGTGGCCTCCTTTATTTCTCGTGAAACCTGCTGCAGTTGTGCCGAGATTGGTTGGGCTTTCATAGTTAACTAGGTTGAACACTCGTGCAAATGTTTCAGAAGGTTGTAAGCCTCTTTCATCGTGGTCCCCAGGGTTTCCTGCATTCCAGTTGCTTGTTTCTGCTTCTCTGTGACCTTCTTGGCATATATGAAAGCAGGATTTGGTAACGTCGGTCTGGTCGCGAGCGCTTCGTTTAGCTCTTGATTTTCCTTGCTGAGATTCACACAAGCTATCTTCATGCGGATAGACTGTTCAACTATGGTGCAAGCCGATATGTCTCCCGGTGTCTTGTCATCCTGAGCCATTACTATTGGCCAGAGATCCTTGAAAATATCCATCACCTTCTCCAGTTGTTCCTGCAGGCTGTCCTTCTCTCCTTTTAACTGGTTGCGCTCTTCAGTAAGCACATTGATTTGCAATTGTTGCTGTTCGAACCTCTGCTGGAGGTCATTATGTAGTCCTTCTGCTTATTGTATCGCACGCTGGATGAAGCTGTACAGTTGTTATGTCCCCTAGGTTTGCATACTCTCAGCTCCGGACATATTGTTGTTTGGCGGCCATTCTCTGAGGGGTTGGCCACTGGCTATCGATCTCGCTGAGTGCTCATGTGGTGATGTGGGTTGGTTCTGTTGTGGTCGCTGACTCCCTGGGTTGTTCATGCTTGTGGTTGGCTGAACTTGCAACAGTATCAAATTTGCTTGCTGAAAAGGGTTCAGCTCCTTGGGTAAGGGCGTTGTGTCTGCGGTAAAAGATCCCCCGCGAACTAATAGGTCTAGGGAAGTGCCTTGTCCCACCAGAGGTTGGTTAACCTCAGGTACCATTTTCGTACTCGAGTTAACTTCTGCCTCGGTGTCTCCATTTGTCTTGCTTCTTGTTTTGACTGGGTCTGAAATTGTTGTTGATGAGGATGGAGTGTGGGTGGAACAATCTTTGGAAGTGAATGACATGTGAGGCGAGGAATGGTGAGTGCGAGGTGAGGAGGTATGAGTGTGGGGTGGAGACTAAGTTGGAACATTCAAAACTAAAAACTGATTGAACACAAGTAGCTCGGAGGTTACTTGGGGGCCCCCTCTGTCTCCTCTTGAATTGGTGCTCCCGTATCCATAGCTTGCGTGTGATCTTCCTCAGTGAGATCAACTATTTGCCTAGGCACCATGACCCTTGCTTTCTTGGCCTTAGGAGTAGCTACAGGTGGTTTAGGTGCCTTACTCTTTCGGATTGGAACTACTGTGGTTGCTGGGGGTGAATTAAACATGGTGGACGGTAGGGCAGTGATTATGGGTGCAACTATGGAAGGTGATGTAGAATTTGAGGCCTGAAACTCTAAAAAAGTAGGAAACACAGGAGAAGCACTTGTGAGAGTTTGCATTACCTGATTGAAGCCCTTTACTCTCGTGTCCAGCTCCTCTACTATGGGTGTTAGCTGTAGCCGAGACACTCTGTTCAGTGTCTCATCCGGTGTCTCCCCTGGTAGTGCTTTTGGCAGCATGCTCTCGAACGAGTAGTGATGGATTCTGCTTCTAATCTCCATTCCCACCCTCGGCCAGGAGAAGACTTCAGTGTGGAATGCCTTTTCGTCAACCTGAAACTTTAACGGTCTCATTTTAAACGTTGTTTCATCCATGCAAGTGGGCCTGATGTAACTCTTCTTGTGAGTGACCCTGAACCATATCTAAGAGGAATATTTGTCCAGCAGACTCCTCAGAACCCTTTGCTGCCTCGCCACTATATCCACCATCTGCCTGTACCAGAATGTGAATGCCTCTTCATTTACCTCCTTAGTGCTGGGGTCTTCCGAGATCTTCCAGGGTGTAAACTTCATCTCCATCGACTGACCACTTGTGATTTCCGCGAGCCATCTCACCCCCGGGTGAGTCCATTTCCACATTGAAAACGCCATGATGAGGTAGCCGTAGATGAACCCAATGGCTCTTTTGTAGTTATCTTCGCAAACTTCGAACAGTTCGTTCAGCAGGAATGTACACCAATTTAGTTGGGTTCCCGAGAGGCAGTGTTCCGCAACTGAAATGGTGTCAAGGGTACATTCACCCTTCGTATAGTGCCTCATGGTCTTGCCTGCAATCAGGTAACAGGAAAATTTAACTATTGGGCTGTTTATGAGATCTATCTTCGCCCCCTTCCCTCCTCTTTTAGTGTCCTATTTCTTATAGTAGTCACAATATCCCGCCTTCTTTTATCTCTTGGAGATAGTCTAGAACGCCGTGGAGACATCCCTTCCTTCTGCTGATAATCCCGTCAGCCTGTGAATATCTTTTTCATGTATTGGTATCTCCCTCCCTAGCCATAGTGACCCATTCTGGAGTCTGCTTAGCAGGAATTTCATACACTGCATTGCTGCTCCTGTGGTTCCGAACATTGGGAGGTTCCTGAGGTTCATTATTGTTGACTGTTGGATACCTCTGAACTCTGGATTCAATCTTGCTGCTTCCTCTCCTCCTTCTGTAGCGTAATTTTCTATGTAAACGTGCCTCTTCATCGCCGGAAACTGGTATGAATATGTGAAATTTGTGTCGATCAGCGACACATTGTCATACTTTCCCACTAGCGATTCCATTCTCTGAATTCCCTCATCGAGCTCAGGCTCGACGACTGCTAGTGCTACTTTGGTCATCTTTGATCTTCTTTTGTACACTTGCAGTGCTACCCTTTCTCTTTCTTTGTAAATTCCTGCTACTGGATTCTCTCTTTGGACTTCTTCTGATGAGATTTCACTTGATGTTGCTGTTGTTTCTTGTTCTAACTCAGAATTCTCCGGCATTCTTGTGCTTTCTTCTTTCATGCGGGTTAAGTAATGTAACCGACACGAATGAGGTTGATAAGACCCCATAACTAATTAATTTTTCTGCCTCCCCTGTGGCTATAATCGTGTGATTAGTTACTGCAATGAGGTGTGTTCTGACATGGCTGACTATGACTTCTGAATTTGGGTAGACGTGATGGGTAATGATTATGGTCTAATATGGAAAATTTATTACGGTATGGATGTTACTAATTATGGTAGTTAATTTTCAAATCCGGGTAATCCTACGGACTGACATGGGTATGATGGGTCATGATGACGGAATGATGTTTGACATGTTTGGCTTTCTGACATGGATGATACGCTGGACACTACCCTCCCCCCGACCACAATCGATTGCGATGCGGTCTCTGCATCGCAACAGTGATTTTCCTCTGTTATTGCAGTTTGTGCTTTATTGGGATTCCTATCTATTCTCTTCTCGGGTGCGAGAGAGTTATTGACTCGGTCTATTTAAGTCTACCCTACTGATTCCTCTCGGTTGCAAGAGTTATTTGAAAATGAAATAATAGAACTTACTCATGATAAGGCTTCAGGCGTGCACCATTCACCCATCCTGGTAACACTTGGCCATCCAGTTGTGCTAACCGAACTACTCCTGAATCTCGGATTTCAATCACATGGTACGGTCCCAACCAATGCATTCTGAGCTTACCTAGGAAATTTTGGAACTTGCTTTCATACAGTAAAACTCTTCCTTCGACCGTAAACGTTTTATGTTTGATATGACGGTCATGCCAAGCTTTCTGTCTGTCTTTTTGGACTGTCTGATGGAATTCTGCTAGAAACTCGTCCTCTTCAAGTTCTTGTAGCTCATGTAGGTGCTCCTTCAATGAGTCTTCCTCTGTTAAATGTAGGGTTGAAGCGATTAGCAGGCTCGGTATGATCAATTTAGCAGGTACCACCACTTCCCTCCCGTACACTAGCTGGAAAGGACTCTGGTTGTTCAGTCTTTTCACAGTTGTCCTGTACGCCCATAATTTTGCTGGTATGTGCTCATCCTAGTCATCTTGATTAGCATTGAAAATATTTGTTAGTCCCTTTTGAGAATCTTATTAAATGCTTCAACTGTTCCATTTGCCTGAGGATGGTACAGACTGCTCTTATGATGTTGTACCATAAAATTTTCTAACAGAGATTTGATTGTTGCATTGATAAAGTGTGTACACTGATCACTGGTTAGACTTTTGGAGCAAAAAAATCTGCTAATGATATTTTCAAAAATGAACGTAGCTGCTATTTCTGCCGTGAAATCCTTCACTGGTACTGCTTCTGCCCATCTAGTAAGATAGTCTATTGTGGTAATTATGTACCTTGCCTGTGAATGTCTTGCGACAGGTGCGGTTGGTTCTATAAAATCGACGACCCACTTCTCAAATGGTTGCATTGCTCGTACAGGTTGAAGTGGTTGTTCATCTCTGTGTGATGGACGTCCTGTTCTTTGGCAGACATCACATTTCTTTACAAATGTTTTACTGTCCTTGTGTACCGTGGGCCACCATAAGCCTGCTTGTAATATCTTTCTTGTGGTGAGTTTTGTGCCGACATGCCCTCCCGCAACTTCGTAATGACACTCCCACGATATATCCTCCCTTTCATGGTCCATGACACGTCTCCGCAAGACTTGGTCTAATCCCATATTATACACCTGTTCCACTATTAACTGGTATTCATCTGCCTTTACGACAAGATGTCTTCTCCGAGTCGTATATTCAGTCGGGCACTGTCCTGTTGCCAGATAGATTGTTATTTGATCTAAATATTCTAGGATAGCTTCTACTCTAAAGAGATCAGCGTCTGGCAATTGATCATCCAGGGACCCTCCATTTTATCCATTTTCCAGCCTTGATAAATGGTTAGGACCCACATTCAGTCTTCCTAGTTTCACTATCACTTCAAAGGTGAACTCCTGGAATAGTAGGAGCCATCTACAGATCCTTCATTCAAGGACCGGTTTATTAACTAGGTACTTCAATGCTGAAAGGTCCGTGAAGAATTCGAACGTACCTCCTAATAGGCAATGGCGAAAATTCTGAAGGGAATGCACCATTGCTAAAGCTTCCCGTTCTGTTGTTGTGTAGTTCCTTTCAGCTGTCGATAACTTCCTGCTTGCAAAGTAAATTGGGTGATCAACTGAAGTTTCTCCTGGTTGAGCCAGAACTGCTCCTAATGCAATGCTGGAGGCATCAATATGGACGTGGAATTTCTTGTCCCAATTAGGATGATCTAATATGGGCGCACTTGCCAATTTTTATTTCAGTGTGTTGAGGGCAGTAGTACACTCGGTTGTCCAAATGAATTGCTCCGATTTCTGCAACAACTTTTCCAATGGGGCTGTTATCTTTGCATAGTTTCGGATGAATCTTCTGTAGTACCCAGTATGGCCTAGCATTGATCTCAACTGTTTCACGGTTTCTGGTGCCTCTATGTTGATTATAACTGCCACTTTTGCTAGATCCACACAAACACCTTGTTTACAGAACATCATGTCCTAGCAGCGTCCCAAAAGGTACTGCAAAGATGCACTTCTTAAGATTGAGTGAAATTTGGAGTTATATGCATCTGTCAAACATTATACTTAATAAAGTTGCATGATTATTCAACAGGCTATAAACTATCTAGTCATCCATATAAACCTCAAGGAATTGATGGATATATTCCCAAATTGCTACTAGCAGATCCATGAAAATACTGCCGGTGCATTTTTTTCAGCCCAAAGGGCATTACATGATATGTAAATGAGCCACATTCAGTTGTGAAAGTTGTTTTCCTTTTATCTTCTTCAACTATCCTCACTTGATGGTATCCTAAAAATCCATCTGTAAATGAATAAGCTTCATTCCCTGCCACATTGTCGAGCACCTCATCACTGAACGGAGTGGGGAATGGATCATGTATGCATGCGTTGTTGAGGCTCCTGTAGTCAACACATACTCGAATCCCATACTTTTTCTTTTTACTTTGTATGACTATAGGACTTACCCATTCTGCTTCTTCCACCAGAAAAATCAACCCTGCTTTCAACATTTTATTGATCTCTTCCTTGACTTTCTCTTTTACTCTTGTATTCCGACGGTATGGTTTGTGCTTTATTAGTCTTGCGTTGGGCTTCAAAATTACATGCATTTCCCCCATGTCTCCGTTTATTCCTTTTAGCTCTGCTACTGAGGATGGAAATAAGTCTTCATATTCCTGTAGAATATTAAATATCTCCTTAGACGTTTTTGCATCCCAATAGTCGCCAATTGACGTGATTTTGGGTTTTTCCAGAGTTCCGATGTTCAAATTCTTGGTCTTCAATGGTAGCAGATGGATTCCCTTTGTTGTAGGTTCTTCTTGTATATCCCGCTCCCCTTCCTTTTCTTCAAAATGTAAGTGTCTAAGATTTTTTAGATCATCATCATCCATTTCACTGTCTATCTTTTTGCATGTTATTGACTGTTTGGTACTCTGTTTCGAAAGAGGTTGTTCTTCATCTTCCTGAATCTTTGGAAAAAACAACACTCTTTTAATGGCTTGTAATGCCTGTGTAACTGGTTTTGTTTCTCCTTCAAAATAAAAACATTGCGTAAAATTATCCGCAACTGATTTCCAGGGGCCAGTTCCTCTTTTCTTCTCTTCCGTTAAGTACCAAGCTTGTGGAAATGAATCTAGTGAATGTATAAAATTGTGCATCCACAGATATTCCGGGTACCCTACTTTCTTCCATTAGCACTCACAATGTTGTAAATGTTTAATGGGATTAGAATCCCCTTGGTACTTTTCATTGAATTGTGGTCCTTCATCTTCTTTGAATCTGGCTCCTAACGCTGCTGCAACATCCTCCCATCGCAACAGAGAGTTGCGATGGTTGCTCCACCACCTTGCTGATGTGGATTGTAGAGCCACATCCATGAGCGGGACTCTATGTTCCACTAGTACTTTATCCTCTATTCTTACAATAAATGTATTTACAACATTCATATTTGATAAAGTTGGATATCCTCTTACCTCACTTCCAACCCAGTTGACTCTTTGGATGTTAGCACATCTTCTTGTATTGGTTTTGTATCCTCCCTACTGCCAATCATCCCAGGCTATTTCTAAGCCCAAGTCTGAGCTTTGAACACTTCTCCAAATTACAGTCCCCCCTGTTGTTGGGTTGATGTAGTCTTCTCTTTTCCCTGTTGTCATCTGATAAAGATGATCAAGAATTTGAGCATCCTCTCTATTGTCAACAGTTTCTGTATATCGGGGTCCTTGATATGGGTCAAGTGGCTGAGTGACCCTGACTTCCCTGTCTTCAAATATCATCAATTCCTTTTTCAATTCGATCACCGCATAGTTCTCAAAAGCCCAATCTATCCCCAATAATACCGGATAGGGATCCTTATCCCGCATGATGTCTATCACCTCAAAGTCTGTGTATGTATTTACCCCCGCAACATCAACTTCGATCTCTTCCAGCCTGCCTATGGGCACAATGCAGTACTGATTTTCCATGCGGAGCTGGATTGGTGAGTATGTCAACTTTGGTCTCCCTAATGCTTCCCATGTCTTTCTTGGCAGAATGTTGACATCTGACCCTATGTCAAGCATGGTGTCTTTAATTTGGAATCCCGCGACTTGAGTATTTACGTGGAATTCCTTTCCTGTTCTTCTCTTGTTTATTTTGATTCTCCGTATGTATTTCTATGATGAATCATTTGAATCCTCTAGTTTTGTGGTTTCCTGCACCATCATCTCCATATTTGATTTCAGTTGTTCCAGCATTGGTGCATTGGTTACAATCTTCAAAAATAGTTGGAACCATTCTTCAATCATTGCATTTGTATTGGTATGTTTCTCTTTTTCTACAGTCGATTGCTATAACTCGATGCCTTTGCTTCCCCCAAGTTGGGAAAATGTTTCCACTGCTTCTTTAAAATTTTAATTCTATCTATCTGGCCTGAAAACTGGCTTTGAAGATGTTGGCTTTATTAGCTTTATCGCATCTATATTTTGTGGATCTTCCCTTGTTCTCTTTCCTCCTCGTGTTACTATAGCTACATTTTTCATATCCTGAGCCTCTACTATTCTTGGTTCTGCGTTCACCAGATTTGCCCCTTTCTGTCTGGATCTTTCTTCCCATCTCTTAATTAACTTTGGGTAGTCTTCAGTTGCGTGTGTATTGACTCTGCACTGAGAGCACCAGGGTCTTCTGGGAAGTGGGCGTTCCCTGGATATGTGGCCTTCTGGTCACAATTGTAACATCTTACAGGTCCTCTTCCTCCTCTCATTCCTCCTCCTCGTCCCCTTGGAGCCTCATTCACTCTATACGATGGCCTGCCCAATCGTTCTGCTAGTGCATCCAGGGCTCTGCATTGCTCTGTATTATGTGTTGTGGAAGCACAAAACTCATAATATATGTTGTTTGGAACGTTGGATTTTTTTTGCAAAATTGGGCATAGGCGTGGTGGATGACTAATGCTTTTGTATATTTTACAATATTCAGTTGCGGCCTAATTCTGTTGCGTAGGGAACCCTGAGAAGTGGGGTTGCGGCGGGTATATCCATTGAGTGTTTATCTGTGCAACTCCCCCTACTAGTGGAGTCCCTTGTGTCCCTGCTGCTAAAGCCCCCGTATTCTGTCCCTGTTGCTAAAGCCCCCGTATTCTGTCCCTGCAACCTTGGGCATTCGGTGACCACATGCCCCTCCATCAAACAGTGCGTACACCACACATTGGGTCTTGTAAGTCGTATTGGTTGAATGTCCTTCAACTTTTCCATTAGACTAGATATCTGATGTTGTAACCCCAATATGGAAGGGTCTTGAGCCGCTACTCCTCCTTTGAATTCCTGCGGATACCCCGCCATAGCCTCTATCTTCATAGCCTGCTCCAATGCATCTTGTAATGTATCAATCTTTTGTTGTGTTAGGGTAGTTCTCGTCAACAGAAGAAGGGCCTTGATAAACCAATCTCTTTCATGATTAAAACCGATTGGGTAACTTGATTTTCCAATCACATCCTTGAACCTTCTCATCAGATCCCATGCCGTTTCACCTTCTCACTATTTAATCTCCCACATCTCTGATAAACCCTGCTGATTTGTCTGAGGTAACTTAAATTCTTTGACAAATTCCTTCTTTACATCATCTATCTCTAGGTTTGGATGAGCTTCAGACCATTTAATGAACCAGCAAAGAGCTCTCTATGTTAGATTAGTTTGGAACTCGATCAACTTAACCACCTCTGGTGTCTGTCGAGCCCTCCATATGGCTTCACAGAGATACCAGTGCTGCTCCACATCATCATTGCCCCTCCCAGATAACTCTGGGTATCTGGTAAATGATCCCATCGTACTTCTTTGTGTGGATGGTACTAGAATAAAACCTTTATTCCCTGGTTGTGAAATTGTATTACTAGCACTATTGCTAGTATGTATTGTTATTGTAGACTAAACACTATTCAACTTACTAAACTCTCGTAACTTAACAAAAATTTCACCTAGTGGCTAATAGAGTACCAGGGGAAGGTTGGGACTAGAGCTACTTGAACTTTGGGGGATATAGTTACCTTGAGTTACGGGTGTCAGCCCCTCTCGGAATAGTTGCTCCATCGCAACATACAACTCCACATGGGACATCCCCTCGCAACGTGCGTCCTCCACATTGGACTTTTCTCCCTTTTCTCTTTGGGATGGGATCCTATACACTTGCCTGACTTCCTTGATGGTCCCTCCTATTCCTTGGGATCCCGTCTGACCTTCCATCTCCTTTGTCATCTGCGGCGCCTTCTCCTTGTCCTGTCGACTACTTTCCTGCTTCTCTAACTCCTTCATCACCCTTTCTCGCCACTTCTCAGCAATCTACGCCCTCCAATGTGCTCGTCGCTCCCTCAACCTACTGGAGGTCTCTACATCCATATCCCTATTCCCCCTTCCAACTTACTTGTAGCATCTCTCCCTCAGCTCCTTCCCCCAGTACTGGAGGTTTAAGTCTCCATCTCATATTTTTGAAATTCCATCAATCCCTCGTCTACCATTAAAGCTTTGATCCACAAGGGAATTTCCTTCAATAAATCTCCCCACAATCTGGATCTGAATACATCCTCTGCTTTTGAGAAGGATTGGTAACACTCAGTCGCAAATTCCACTATATATCCTTCCAAGGTAGATTGTACCCAAAAATATACAGCTCGGGTCAAATCAGTATCTAACCGATGGAGTGCTACCAGATCCATGTGCGACCACTTGCGACAGACCTTACACGACCTTCCTTGGAATGTCTTGACTTGTAGTCTTCACAACCAATTATAGTGTTCCTCCAGAAACTTTCCCCAAAAAATTTCATAGAGATCACTCGCAGATTCATAGAATAGAACCTAATCCTTAACAGTTTTCTCCCTTTGCTGTCTCAAATCAGCTTTCTGCAATATGAACTAATCTAAGTGGTTATCCCACCAGCTTCGTAGTTCTCTCTTGAATATCCTTGATACCATGATCTAGCTCCTAAATGAAATTTAAGGTCTCGGAAACGAAACCATTTGTTGGTGAGAAAAAGGTCTCTGAGCAAGATCCAGGTTCAAGAGAGAGGCCAACAAGGTTTCCGCAGCAATCTAGCACAACGCCGACATTTTCACACTACTCCGAAGATCAGAGAGTCTCAGCCGAGGCGTGTCGTGACCTTAGTAAGGTTAGGAACATATCAGATATCGATTGATCACAACTATAGAGCAAAACAAAAAGAATTGGGAACCGCAAATAGATCTAACTAATTTACACAAGATACTACTCATGAAACATATTCAGAATGCAAAATTAAAATTTAAAAGCAGGCAATACATTCACCATAACCAAATGCTTAACATGGAACTCAGAACATCAAACACAGGTAGAAGTATATTTCATTATCAATAACAGACAGTTACATTACTCCTCAGAGTTGATTACAGAGGGACAGATTACAACAGTTACAGAATAGAACAGAACATAACAGAGCTCTCCTACAACTCTCTTCCTCAACCCTCTACTGGAATAACCTACTGTCTATGCTAGCTAATTGCCTATTTGTTCCTTTGCCAACGTGACTGTCAGTTTTCCCTCTTTTCCTGCTTTGTTGTTTGCTGCACATCTTCCTGATCACTGGGAGTTCTGCTGCTTGTCCTTTTCGCTCATTCATGCCATCTATGTTGGTTTTCTGCAACTGTCGCGCCACCTGTTCTCCAGCTCTCCACAACCGTGACAACTCCCTGTCTACCGTGGTTGCGCTCTGCCACCTGTTCTACGTAACTAAAAAACTGATTCATTTTCAAAACAAGAGCCCCAACAAATTTCCACTTGTAATAGTAATAACCAAGTTATATATCATGTAGTAATATTGACATGGTCCCTCCCTAGGGTGATCGTGGGAAATTTCCATGCCTCCAACCCCCATCTTTACAATTGCTTACCTTCCCTCCCCACACCATCATCATTGCGCTGAGAGGTGCTCTAAAGTTGTAATGTCCTGTAGTGTCTTGTCATGTTATGTAAACATTTTGACTTGGTCAAATTACATAAAAATAAAAACTAAATTAAATTTAAAAAATAAATAAATTAATAATTATAACTATAATTAATAATTAAACCAACCTATCGTTACCCAAGCTTGTAGGAAACTCCAGCAGGGGAGAAAGGTGGAAAAAATCTCAACTAGCTGGCGCATAAACATACTCCTCTAGCGGATCAATGACAATATTAAAGTGGCAAAATGGATTTCTTTCCATGCGGTCAGGAGGAAGGCTAACAACCTGGCCGATTACCTGGCCATCCAGGGGGTCATAACGCATGATTGGCTCGTGTCCAAGGATTGGAGCTCCCTCGAGTCAATCGACATAAAGGATAAGTGTAATGAAATATGTAAGAATGATCTACTCAAGGCTGGAATCCTTTCCCCGCCATCGAATCTTGCCATCCACAATGATCATGTACCGATTTAAGGTTCTAGCGTGCGATCTCACAGCGGGGAGATCTAGGCTCAGACTGGGATGGCCTGCCAGCCTGCAACCCATAATGAATATGCATGATTCTATTAATTGGACTGCCAAACGTCATCGTCCTGGGAAGGTGGCATGTTTGCAATCGCCTCACCCTATTTATCTCCCCCTCTGGAAGCATTATTCTCTTTCCGCTGTTGTTTGGCAAAGAATTTCCCCCTTCTCCTCCGTTCTGTTATCCTCTGACTCCCTGTAGAAGCTTTGTCTTGTTAATCTCAAGGTTTCCGCCATGGCTCCTCGCCGCAGACACTCATCCCCCTCGTCGAAACCGCTCTTCCCAGTGGGATAACCCCACCAGACAACCTATGACCGGAGCAGAGACCCTGGCTAGAAACGCGGCTCGTCATTACAGGGAGGTCACCCCGGCGCCTATGCAGGATTTCTTGAATGGTCTGGAAGCGGACGCTGTGGCTCGGCGGCGGGCCACCTTGACGGAGACGGTTGATCACAAATTTCACTGGATCTCGGACCCTGGTCTGACCAGCAGCAGAGAGAATCTCTTCACGAGAGTGGTCGACCTTCACTGGAATACCAAGACCTCCTCTCTCTTGCTCTGCAGAAACAGAACAATATCAGCCGGAATTTGGAAAAGAAGATTCAGTCCCTCTCGGAGAAGTTTGAGACCTTCATCCATATGGTTCATCAGCTGCGCTTTGTGGAAATCTCTTCGCCGCACTATGAGCTCTTGAAGAACAGATCCAAGCTACACCAAAATGCGAGCGTCAAAGCAGAGGTTGGCCCTTCGAAGCCCCCTCCTCAAGACGCAGGTCCTTCTCAGCGCTCCCCCTCTGAATGGATGGCTGGCACCCCTGAGCGGCCGATTAACATCAACAAGTATTTCAATGACGAGGATGACACCGTGGCTCCACCGGGGCTGTAATTCTTGCTGTTTTTCTTTTGGTATGCAGTCTTTTCCTTGTATGATCACTTCGAGCCTGAGAGCTCGTTTTTGGTAGTTTCGAGCCTGCGCGCTCAAATTTTGTATATGGCAGTGTTTTTGAACTCCCCACCCAGCTTCTCTTTCCCGGAATACTCTTTCCCTGGGTGCGAGATCATTCTCGTAATTTGCAGGTCTACGGACTGCAACCAAGATGGCTCCTTTTTGTAACTCTATTTTGTCAATTAATGTGAATAGTCCCTTCAAAATTTACAAAAAAAATAATTAAACCAACCTAGATCCATCTTAACTCCGGATTTACCAAGTGTCAAGAGAAATCAAATCTCTTGAGATACAAACCTCTTTTACAATGAAAATAAATTTGATCCCTTTCGACTCTTAGTAAATCCAGAGTTAAAATAAATCTTCCTTATAAATAACCAAATTAAAAATCATTTAGATTTCAAATACCTAAAAAAAAAATTAATTTAACTATTGTATTTACTATATACTATATGATATTTACACACTTCAATATATAAAAAAAAAAACTCAAATTATGGATATATGTTAATTGATCTTTGCTCACCTTCGGACCACCCATCCTCATAGAGACCCATAAATCTTTTGTATTGTATGAATCATTTGGATTTTAAATATCTAAAGTAAAATAGTCAAATTTGCTATTGTTTAAAATGTTTTGATTGAGAATTTTAATATATATTATGTTATTTTGACACACCTCAAAATATGAAAAGAAAATATATAATCATATTGAAAAATTATGTATCTTCATAACTTATGTTTTCTAATGTAATAAAACATGATAGGTATGTATGACCTTATTTTATAAAACGTTCCATTTATGTATGACTAGGATCTTCAAGTTAATATTTTATTTTCAACGCTTTTACAATTATCTTTTGTTTGGTAATCTCTAAAAATATTTAAAATTTGTCATATATATTTAAGATTATTATTTTATTTTCTAACGCTTTTACAATTATCCTTTGTTTGGTAATCTCTAAAAATATTAAGATTTGTCATATATATTTAAGATTTTACCTATAGATTAATGATATAATACAACGTAAACAATATAATAGATTATAGTTTTAAGTATTGCCACCTCAAAATGGTGCACTACACCCATCATCCATCATGTTCTATGGTGATGGAAATTGATTAATTCCAAATTTGTCCATAGTAGAGAAAGTCAATCATTGATATAACCATGGGTTACATTGGATTATATGTTTTATAAATGACATATTTTAAAGGGATCATAACCATGGTTTCGATTATATGTTTTATAAATGACATATTTTAGAGGGATCATAACCATGGTTTACATAATAACGTATTTTAGAGGGATTATATCTATTGGTTTTGTTATGACTCATTTCATTCACTATCATTGACTTACTAATATATTTGAGTATACTTTCATGTAGGTATATGTGAACTCCACTCTAGAGTTGATGTAATATCGAAGTATTTATACCATTTTGTCCTTAATGAGGCTCATGTTTTGTTTTTTAAGGTTGTTCTTTAGTAGTTTTGGGTTGTAGTTTTTAAATATATATATTTTTTTAATCACAATCAATTCAATAAATTTATTATTATTATTATTATTATTTTTAATTTAATAATTTTTTATGGAAAAGTTTTTTATTATAATGTATTATGTTTTAGTAAGATTTTAATTTTGATTTTTTTAGTTGTGTAATTTTAGAACGAAAAAAGGTGAGTATAATTGTGGGAAAAACCTCAACTTAGGGATATACCATCACGATAAGATAAAATTTTAAACATTATATAAATAACAATTACAAGTTAAACATACCCCCACAAGGCATGATATTGAAACTGTTGGTGAGATTAATACCAAACAGAGTGAGTGTGCTATAACATCAATCCATGGACTTCCTCCACATAGTCGTAGTTTTGATTAGCAAAGCTTTGCGTGTAGACAATTTCTTCAAAAATATCCTTGTCTCATATTCATTATGCATGTGATATTACTTACACATACAAAATTACAAGATGTTCCAAGGTATAAAATCCATTATAATATGTTCCACAATTGAATAATCAACCTCCATTGAAGCCAACTAGGTACAAGTATTAGATTGGAAATTTTCTTGCATGGGGACAACTTCCTTTGATTGTTGTATGTAATGTTTCTTCACACCAAGCATCTAGGCTTGCATGGTCTCTTTTTAATGTTGTAGTCCAATGCATCTTTCCTTATTAGCATCCTCATCATCAAAAGCTATAATAATATATCTTATCCTTGACAAATCCTATGAAACTTCCTAGGTTGCCACAACATTCTCTGTGGGATTTGTTGCCTCAAAATCTAGTAGGTCTTGTGAGAGGCCTCATAAGACAAGAACTAGACCAAGGGACAACAATGAGGTGGAGGCCCACTGTCACCACAACACTCCACCCCTTACTCTTTAGTGGAGTTTCAACATAAGGGAGGCTTGTCAGTATTGGTCACTTAATATATATTTTAAGGAAATAATGTAGTACCTCTTAGGGGAATTTACCCTTAGGGTTGGAAAGAGTACATGATGAAACTTGTATCCCAACTAGTGTCACAATATTATTTCAATTTTTGCAAAAAATGATAATTTTGAATGCACAAACATTGTAAACCAAGTATTTGACAACTCATACAAATAATCCAATTCAATAGTAGATTACAACATAAGCCCACGGTCCACCCAAAGATACATTGTAGTTTAAATTTCATAGTCTAGTTTCTATTGTCCCTATACTATTGATTTGACCTTACATGCAACTATGGTCCTAGAACTCTTGGGTCACCAAGTTGCCTCGAATTTGGTCTTGTTTATTTAGGCCCATTAAGTTGATTCCCTCTTGTCCCTTGTTGCCCATGTTTACTGCTACTACAAGTACCTCGACCTCTACTACCATAAACCAGGTTTAAGGAATGCTCCAATTATTACTCATTGCCACAATAAAGGCTGGATAAGAGGTTTGTTGCCACAAAAGTGATTCAAAAACACTCACAAGGTTAATGTATCGTCACAAAGGGCCTCAATAAATCCCCACTTCCTCAGATTCAACCTTAGGGATCCCTGTTACCAAATACCGAGCCTAAGGAACCCTTCTGTTGCCTTAATTCTAGCCTCAAAAGGAATTGTCGTCAAAGAAGTAGCCTTCAAACCCTTCTTACCAAAAAAATGTTACCTTAGAAATTATTCATTGTCCAATTGACACCTTAGAAAGGGTTTGTTTACCTCAAGTATGATTTTTTTGAGGATTATCCACTACCAAAGGATACTTTAGGAGTAACATCTAGCCACCATACAAACTCAAATATACACCTTTATGTTTACTACTACCTCAGGTAGGGTTTCATTTCGATGTTGTGCCTTAATGCCACAATAAATACTCCTGCAAGTTGGTCGCTATCTCAGGTAGAGCCTCATGAACTACACTGCTAAGATTGATGCCTTAAATAATTTTGTTGCTCTAGGAAATCTCCTTCAAGATGGGTCACATGCCTCAGATAGGGTTGTTTTGCTACCTAGGCTTCACTCCCTAACCTCACTGTTCTTGAAAGGCCTACACTGTCACAGATTAGCCATTTATGTTTTTGCTGCCCAAACAACCACAAAACCTTGATATCATAGATTTGCTTCCCCATAAAACCCTTATTGCGACAAATATATGATTGTTTCCTTAGAGATTAGGCTAAACATATTAGAGAGAAGGGATTGGTTAGGGTGGAATCTTTCACCACTGGAACCCGTCAGGGAAAAGGAGTCTTAAAAACCTCCAAGAGCCTCAAATCAAAAATAAAAAAGATCCACAATCCATGATGAAAAAATTGATTCTCCTCTATCCTTTTTAGAGATTCCCTTTGGGGTCTTCCCTCCTAATTTTAATCTGAGGGGCTAATAAGTTTCCCTTCAATTTTCCCCAAATTTGTCTTTTACCATAATTTTTCCTCCAATTATAAAAAATTGTCCAATTTTACCCTAATAACATCAAATAATGGGTTCCCTCTTTGAAAAATGACTATATCCTATGCGGTTGGATATGCTACTTCATCCTCCTTTCGACAATTAACTAGAAAAGGACATTACAGTCCACCCATCTTGACATTGCTTGTCCTCAAGTAATTGCATAGTTAACACATCAATCCTATGATCACAATTATGCATGAAGAATGCTCCAACATATATTTGTTGTACTATCCTTGCCTCATTGTCAAACTCTAAAGACTTCAACCTAGTGCATGTTTCATTCCTCTACTTCTCACCTTGCAACAAATTTAATAGCCTGTCATATTTCTTGTCCCTTTCCATGATCAAAGCTTTCTCTCCTCTATGTTGTTACATACCCCCTACTATTCCCCGCCCAAATTAAGGTTAGCATGAGTTAGTTACTATGATGACCTAACTCCCATAGTCACATCATGGAAATGGGGCCTAAATTTTTCGCTTCTGCTGCCCTTTTGAAACTCAAATCAAATAATGCCATGGCTTTTGTATTTTCAGGACGATTCTGGCAATATAAACTTTGTCCCAATCAGACTCCAAGATTTCAATTTATGACCTTTAAAAGCCTTATTAGTTTAAAAATGTAATATTTTGGCTAGAAAAATACATTGAAATATCAAAACATGAACTAGCCACAACCAACAAATAAACATGCAATCTGAAAAATCCACAGGAACAACAAGTTCAAAACACCTTTGAGCAGAAATAGAGCTGATCCATTTTATTAATATCCAATGAGAAGTTGAGTACAAAATATAGTGGAATGTGTGCACCTAGGCTTACCAAGGAAAGCACACAAAACCCAGGTGAGAATGAAGGAATATTCACGCTAACATGACTCACTAGTTATATCCTCTATCCAAAAATGTATTGTCATTTCTGCTGGAGGTGAACTGATATTTGAGGCCTCAAATCCGCTCCAAAAATCCTAAAAAATTAGGATAATGATCTCCAACCCCAGAAAAACGAAACCCAGAAATATTTTGGGATAATTCCAACCTCACGGAATTACCCAAAATTCAAGTGAAATCACCCACTACCCAGATCTACATCCTACTAGAAAATATATAGTTTCTCCACCCAAAATCCTCCACAAAAATAATTGAGAAATCACTGAAAGATAGTGCTGAAAATATAGAGTGAAATTCCATCTATTTTTCGGCACAAGATTGCAGCAACTGCTTTAGCAAAAACGACCCAGAAAATCCTTGCATAGGATCTAATGAAGAACAATACGGTCCCACAAATGCAAAAATCTCAAGCTCTGAAAATCTACAAGGAAATTTTTCCTCCTCTAAGTGAAATTCATGTGAATTCTCAAGGAAAATTTCCCCAACAATCTCCTCCTCCAAGCAACTCCACTTCTGCTATTACGTCCCTTGAAAAATTCGTCTGACTTGCTATAGAGATGAAATGGATCACGAAATGCAGGAAAATAAATACTCAATCAACTCAAAATTTTCTCTCCTAGGGTGAAACTATAAGTTCACCGAAAGAGAGTTTGGATTCCCTACTTGGAAATATTTGTGCTAAGCAACACTTGTTGACTTAGCTCAACAACTTAAGGAAAAATTTAATTTAGAAATGAAATGCCAAAATTGGAATGATAAAAATGAGGCTCTAGCCTTCATTTGATTCTTGCTTTCACTTTCTCATACCATGGTTCTATTTTTCCCATACCATGGTTTGATCCTTCCCATGGTTCAATTTCCATGCTTGGTAATCTTCGAAACTTAACTTTAATTTTTCTTCTTTTCCTAATTCCCAACCATTGCATTTCTCCAAAAGTGATTAAATATCTCCACAACTTATTTCTCCTATATATATATATATATATATATATATATATATATATATATATATATATATATATATATATATATATATATATATATATATATATATATATATATATATATATATATATATATATATATATATATATATATATATATATATTAATCGCCAAAATTGCAAAATTGAAAATTTCTATGTCGAAATTTTTAATTGGGATATGGCAGTTCTCGCCTCCAAAATGTTGCTTTCCCTCAAGAAACTGTAGTGCTAGGTGATGCAAAATATGTTCTCCCTCCCAAGTGGCATCTATTTATCATATATGGGACACAACATATCATGTGGATGATTTTTCCTTCTCTCAAAGGCTATGGGGTGACCTCCCTATGATAAAATTGCTCCAATTCCTTCTCCCGATGCATTGCACTCCAAAAAAAATGGGAGTGAAAAATATAGAAGGGCCAAGACATGAAAACTACTCATCACCTTCTTGAGGCACTCGAAAGCTTCCCGCAGCACATCAATCCACTCAAAATATCATTTCTTCAACAAATCGATGAGGGGTGCTACTAGCTGGAAGAAATCCTTCCCGAAATTCCTGTAATAAGTAACGGTGCCCATGAATCCCCTCAACTCTGTCACATTTCTAGGCGTAGGCCAATCCAATATGGCCGTAATCTTGCCCTAATTCACCCATACTCCATCTTCCCTGATCACATTCCCAAGATATAACATCTCTATCAATCCAAACTCACACTTGGACATTTTATCATACAACTGTTGCTCCTCTAGTATGTGTAAGACCTCCTCCAAGTGTTGGAGGTGCTCCTCCTAAGTCTTGTTGTATATTAAGACGTCATCAAAAAATACTGAAATATACCGTCGCAATTTCTTGTGGAACACATAGTTCATGCAAGACTGAAACATGGCCGGTGAATTGGTCAGCCCAAATGGCATCATAAATAACTCAAAATGTCCATAGTGGCAACAAAAGGCAGACTTTGGAATGTCCTTCTCCCTCACCCAGATCTGATGGTACCCTGAACAAAAATCTATATTAGAGAAGTAATTGGCTCCTCTAATATCATCCACCAACTCATCAATGTGTGGAATAGGATACCCGTTCTTCAATGTCTTCTTGTTGAGGGCCCTGTAGTTTATGCACATGCGAAGGGTCCCACCTTTCTTGTTCACCAACACTACTAAAGAGGTGAAAGGGCTCAAACTAGGCCTAATGTGTCCAAATCTCAACAATTCATATATAGCTCTCTCAATCTCATCTCGGTATGCCTTGAGATATATGTATGGGGTTGTGATAACTGCTTGTACCCTAGTATGTAGCTCAATAGTGTTCTCAAACCCCCTATCAGGTGGCAGACCTAGTTGGATGTCCCCAAATACTACAGAATACGTATCTAGGATTGACTGAATTTCAGGATGTGGTGGTCGGGGATGTCCCCCTACCTCTGAAATCCTCAGCTCCACTACCCACTCAATTTCTCCATGCCTTAGGTCTACCTCCATCCTGTGTGCTGAAACTATCTGTGGAAGATATGAGTGCATGCCTCTCAACACAATTAAATTTCCATTCGTTCCCATGAATTCCATCTCCAATCTATAGCAATATGTGGTAAATCACCTAAGACAATAAATCCATTGGAGTCCCATCACCACATTGGTGTCCAGAACATCAACCATGAAGAAGTGGTCGGTCACTGAATAGTTCCCCATGATCACTGTCAAAGAGGGAACATATCGCGTGCACTGCATGGTCATGTCTCCTGGCACAAGTACTGAGAAGCCCTCAAAATCCTCTATGGGAATGCCCCTCCTATGTACCATATGTGAATCAATAAAGTTGTGGGTAGCCCCACTGTCCACCAATACTAAGACACATTGCCCCTGCACGATGCCTCTAATCTGCAAGGTCAAATATCTGGGAACCCCACGCAATGAAGAAGGCACTCCTCCAGAAGGTGCAAAAGGTTCTTCCGAAGGTGGTGGTGGTGGTCCTCCCACTGCATGCATCTCACTATTGCCTCCATATCCCTCTTGCTCTACATAATCCTTGTGATCACTCTAAGATAAGACCTCAATATAATGGGCCTTTTCTGTGGTGCATCTATGGCTTAGGGCCCAAGGCTCCCGATAGGTGAAGCATAACTTCCTCCGTCAGAGGTCCCTCCTAGTCTACTCATCCAACCTCCCACGTGTCGGTGCCTCATGCTATGGTGGAGGTCTAGTGTCCCTACCCCTCTGCTGGAACACGGGTCTAGTGGGTGCCTATTCTCTAGTCTTGGGAAGCACATGTTGAAAATCTCGAGCTCTGCCTAATGTGTCCTGTAAAGTGGTAGGCCTGTTGGATATCACCAAGCCCCTCAGTGGCTCAATTAACCCCTCCAAAAACATGAAAACTCTCCTGGTTTTCGATAAATCTCGCACCATCACTGACAACCTCAGAAAATCAGAAATATATGTCTCGACATTGCCAGTCTGCTTGAGTTGTGTCAGTTCCCTAAAGTGATAATCAGGGTCTCTCCTCTCAAAAACGTTCCGACACCTGCCATGTGAACTTCTCATAGGAAATAACACCTTCATTCCTTAGAGTAGCTAATCCATGGAACCACCAATCATGAGCCTCTCGCTCTAAGTGCAAAGTGGCAATATTAATTGCATCCACCTCTATCATCTGATTATGTTGGAAATAGAAATCCAACTTCTCAACCCATGCCATGGCTAAGCTGTTGGAAGATACATAAAGAGTTGGAAGGAATAACCTTCCCATTATGCGCTGCAAATCGTTGCCATGTGTATAAGTTCCTCCACTAGGCCTCTTTCTCCTGTTATTATTCTTGAGTTGGAAAAAATATTTGAAGGTAATGGCATCTCTAATATTAGGTCCATATGACTGGTATTCCAAGAAATAATCTCCCATGGGCATATCCTCTTTCCATTTTTATTTCCCTCCAGTACTAGATGCTAGAAAAGTGGGAATAGTTGACCTAGGTGGTGCATTATAGATGTGAGGCGTATTTTGCGGGTTTGTGTCCTGGTGGTTCAAATGTCCCTGGTGGTGCGAGGTGCTCGAACCCTCTCCAAAAGGATATCTTCCTAGCTTCCATTACCCTTTTTATTACTATTGTTTTGATGTGTCATCTCATCAATACCCTTGGCCAAATCATTGATAGCATTCAAGAGGACATGAAAAAATTCCTCCTCTCTCCTATATTTGTCATTAGGATTATCCTCCATGTCTGGTTTCTTAACCTCTTGCTCAAGGGTTTCTGGGTCAGAAGTAATCTGTAGCTCCCTTTCCTTGCTCATGTACCTTTGTTTCCTATAGGTGATATTCTACTTGTCCTCTGGTGTCATAGAATGAAGGAATTTCCCACAGGATGAGCCAAAATTATGCTTTGATACCACTATAATATTATGGCTAGAAAAATATAGTGAAATAACAAATAAATAAACATGCAATCTAAAAACTCCACAATAATAACAAGTTCAAAACACCATTGAGAAGAAATATATCTGAGCCATTTTATTAAATATCCAATGAGAAGTTGAGTACAAAATATATTGGAATGTCTGCACTTGGGCTTGGCAAGGAAAGAACACAAAACCCAGGTGAGAATGAAGGAATCTCCACACTAAAAAGGCTCACTGGTTGTACACTCTATCAAGAAATTTACTGTCACTGCTACTGGAGGAGAACTGATATTTGAGGCCTCAAATCTGCTCCAAAAATTCTGAAAAATTAGGTTAATGATCTCCAACTCCGAACCAACAAAACCCGAAATATTTTGGGATAATTCCATCCTCCTGGAATTACCCAAAATTCAAGTGAAATCACCCACTTCCCAACTCTGCGTTCTACCAGAAAATATAAAGTTGCTCCAACCAAAATCCTCCACAAAATAACTGAGAAATAACTGAAAGATAGTGTTGAAAAGATAGAGTGAAATTCCACCTATTTTTCGACACAAAATTGCAGAAATTTCTTAATAAAAAATGACCCATAAAACCCCTCCGCAGACTCTAATGAAGAAAAATATGACCCACAAAAATGAAAAAACATTGGGCTTCGAAAATCTATAAGGAAATTCATCCTCCAAATGAAATTCCTGCAAATTCTCAAGGAAAATTTCCCCGAAAATCTCCTACTCGAAGAAACTCTACTTATGCTACCACGTCCCATGAAAAATTCATCATATGATCTAGAATTATACAGGAACACAACATAATACATATATAAACATAAACACAGAGATGTAGCAGAAATAAAACTTCATTTCATTAATATCAAAAAATTGGAAGATGCTTACAAGTAGAATGGAAATAAACTAGCTTGGGCGATGGTAGCTTCTCTTTGAGAATAGATGTGGTGGCTACATGCCTCTGAACTGTGTTACAATGAGGCTCAATGAAATTTTTATTATTGAACAACAAAGGGAAACCCTAAACAACCAAAACCCTAACCCTAGGAGATGGAACACCAAGAGTTTGTGGGCCACGTTGGGTTTAGTTGGGTAGCCAACTTCCCGGGGTCGTAACTTGGTCATATTATTTCTGTTTGGTGCGTATGATACCTTGTCAGAAATATCTATCCAAGTACCATATAATTTGCAATAATATTTGAGCTCTACCATGGACCTCATAAAAATGTCGTCTAGGGGGTCAAAACAACTCCGGAAGTCTGGGACTCGAAAAAATGCTAAAAATAGTAAATGATGCTATAATCAAGGAAAATGATGAAACCAACTAGAGGTTTCAGTAGAATATGCAGCCGACCACCAATATCCACCTAGATTAGTCCTCCCCCCTTAAGAAGTAATGGTCCCTTTTACATGTAGATCCTGCATGAGGTGAGGAAATTTCTGTTGAACCTGGTCCTTGGTGAAGGATTTGGCTTGCTTTGATAACTCGATATAGCTGGATCCTATGCTAGCGAGTGTTCTTGATCTATGTCCATGATCCTGTCAGTTGTGGTCTGTTTGATGCAACTTGGGCTAATATCTGTTGGAGTCAGCTGCTCAATAATGTCAGATGTATCCAACAACGGGGGAAAGTATGGTCACATTCAGTCCACATTAAATACTGGATGTAGGCCAAGGAACAATGGAATGGTGAGCTCGAAGGCATTGTACCCTACTACCTTAGTGATGGTGTACGACCGATATTGGAGCTGGCGAAGCTTGCGGTGGGGCCCAGCAAGGTGCTCTCTCTGCAAATTTAACCAAAATTTTTCACCAACCTAGAACTTGTGTGGTACTTGATGTTGATCATGGTGTTGATTGTACTTAGCATTGACTTTGTCCAATATGTCATGGAATTCCTGACATATGTGATGAATGCGCTCAATTAAGTTGCTAGCCCTATTAGCTTCGAACTGAACATGAGTTGAATCTACTTGAGTAGCTTCAAATGGTATGGCCACATCAATGGGGCATAGTGGATGGAATCCTAATCCCACCTAAAAGGGGTTGTGGCTAGTTGAACAATGGAGAGCTCTGTTGCAGTTGTGCAGCCATACATAGGGGAGGATTTCATCCCATGTGCGTGAATGCTTTGATTTGTACATGGACAAAATGTGCACATTCATCTTGTTAATGACCTCTATTTGGCCATTAGTTTATGGGTGGAAGGACATGGACTTAGTGAGCTTTGTATCTAAC
This sequence comes from Pinus albicaulis, assembly GCA_034641835.2. Classification (NCBI taxonomy): domain Eukaryota; kingdom Viridiplantae; phylum Streptophyta; class Pinopsida; order Pinales; family Pinaceae; genus Pinus; species Pinus albicaulis. The sequence continues at coordinate 720,772,851 of CM076579.1, forward strand.
ATCGACCAGAGGCTTGACCAGAATGTACTCAGGAACCTGTTTTCCCGATCTGAGATAATGGACTATGGGATTCCAAAGTGTATCCACACTTGTTCAAAGAAGAGCTTCGTAGTGGCTTCTACTATGATACTCTTCTTGAAGGTCGCCAGAATGGCCATCTTAGAGAATATGTCGTCGATGACCATGAAAACACAGTTGTTTCCATGCATACTAGAAGGAAGGCCCAACATGCAATCCATGGAGATGGATCGGTAAGGCTGACTAGGATTATGCATAGGAGTATATAGGTCTTTCTTCTTGATTGTCGATTTGGAAATGGCACAAGTAGTGCAGGATCTAATGTACTTCCTAACATCTGGTCGAAGATTTTACCAATAAAAATAATTCTACAACACTTCCACTGTTTTCTCTACTCAGAAATGTCCAACGACTCGACTGTAGTGCGCCTCCCAAATCATCTTGGAAATATTGCTTGAAGGAACAAAAAGGTGTCCCAAGTGGCATAAATATGTGACATAAAGGTGAAAATATGGAACTTGCTTGCCTTCCTGTGAGTACTCCACATTTCTAGCACAATGGTCAGCGCCATGACTGGTGGTCAAATGAAAGAGTCTGCAACATTATTGGTGCTGCCCTTCTTGTACTTGATGTTCAAGTGGATCTGTTGCAGATATGTGGACCATTTCTAATGGTGATCATTCTGAAACTTTCCTTGTGTCTGTATGAACTTCGAGGTTCGATGGTCTGCGTGCATCACTTTTTCCTTCCCTAGAATGTAATGCTTCCATTGTTGGTAGGCTTGCACAATGAAATACTTCTATTTGTCATAGGTGGGATACTTTCATAATGTGTCTGAAAGTGTCTCATTGTGATATGCCATAGGATGCTCCTACAGAGTAAGAACTGCCCTGATAGCATAGTCGGAGGCATCTATCTCAATCTCAATTGGTTGTGGTAGGTCCGGTAATGTGAGAAATGGTACATAGAAGAAGAAATTATTCAACTCCGTAAATTCCTTCTGTTGGGATTCATACCAAAATAATTTTTCTTTCACTCCACCCTTGGTGACTTGACTCAAAGGCCAAGTGATATGAGAGAAACCCAACACGAACATGCGGTAGAAATTGGCAAGACCCAAAAAGCTACATAGCTCTGTTAGAGTGGTTGGGGCTGGCCAATCTCAAATAACTTGTATCTTGGCTAGGTCAACATGCACATCCTTTTCATCAATGATGTACACCAGATATTGAACCTGGGTCATACCATAAGTGCATTTCTCCAAATTGGTGCACGAATTGTGTTGTCACAGGGTTTGGAGGACTTGCCGAATATGGTGTAGGTTATCTTCCCAACTCTGGCTGAAGATCAGGATGTCATCCAAATACACTACCACGAATGAGTTGGTGAAGGGCTGCAAGATGTCATCCATCAAATTCATGAAGGTTACGAGGGCATTTTTCAACCTCAAAGGCATGACCAGCCATTCGAAAAGGCCCTCCTTGGATTTGAAGGCAGTCTTCCACACATCATAGGGTTTGATTAGAACCTGGTGATAACCGTGTTTGGTCAATCTAGTGTTCCTAAATTGATATCATAAATCATCGACCAAGGTTAGTAAACTGTTGAAGTGAAGTGCACCATATGTGCCTAAGTATCCTCTTCTTACTTTGTTGTATTTAGTGTTTTTCTAGTGTTTTTGGTTTTATGTTTGATGTTATTTTATGTTAAGGGGAAAAACTAAACTAATAGTAGAAAAGGAAATGTTACTGAATGCACTAAAACAGAATTTAGTTGCAAGATCTACTCTAAACTAGGAATGATAAAAAGAACATAGAATGCTAATCCACAGATTGTAAAGCTGCTAAGAAAGTAACTCATAACATTAAACTTAGTCCAATTCGTTTCATTAGAGATGTGTTGGAACAAACTAAGAAAAGGATTAGTTCTGATGTGATGAGGATCTTTTAGAAAAAAATAACTTAAAACATCACAGAGAAATCTTATTCATTGTTAGAAATTTGTTGGAACAACTTGAGAAAAAGATCATCTGTAACATAGTAAGGATCCCTATGCTAAAATAACTTATGACACTAGAGCTAGCTTATTCTGCAACTCACCATATTACTATTAAGTCTTACTCAGGAATTAGAGATTTCTTGGAACAACTTGAGAAAAGACTGTTTGTAATAACATGAGAATTTCTTACCTAATTGTAGAGCAGAAAATGTCAATAGCTCAAAATAATATAACTGATTCTCATTCATATAATAGTGATGTGTTAGAAGAGTTTGAGAACAAGAATAGCTTATAAAATAATGAGGATCTTCTAAATCTAACTAACAGAACTGAAATGCAATTAACTAAAAATACTACAGCTAGATCTCATTCATGTATTAGAGATATATTGGAATAGCTTATGAGAAAAAGATTGACTATAATATTATGAGGATATTTGAAATAAGTAAACAACATAAAACATGATGAAAAAAGATGAACTCAGAAAACTGCCTAAGTAAGAACAAAACAAAATTAAGGGTTACTTATCTAAAAAATATGGAAAAGCCTCTTCAGATAGCAGGGGCCCTCTACTATCAGATTGGCACATGAATCTTTAACTCCTTCAAGTTGCCTTCAGAATAGCATCAACGGTATACTCCTTTAATTAAAAACGCTCAGAAATAGAGTGTCATAGTATTTGAAAACTAAAAACATCAACTGTCTTTCTCGGTTCACCGAGTTATTTTTATAAGCAATTTCATAGCTGATATTGAGTAAAAATAGGCATAGGTGTCTTCTACAGTCAAAATCAAACTAAAACTCTTGTTGAGGACTCGTGATTTGTTAAAGGCAAATCAAGAGTCCTTATCCTTATAGAAATCTGCTTCTTGGATTTTAGCTCTGTCCACGTGCATAATCACTTCCAATTTTTTTCTCAGCCTTTGTGGATGACAAGGAATGATGCAGGAGAGTTTTGGAGTCTAACCATATACGCCTTTCCCTCAGATGACACCTGTAACTTGTTTAAACACTAAGATGGCTACATAACATATGATTAGCTACAGAATGACTGCATTCTGTAGCTAAAGCTGCTCAGAAACCATTAAGATAAAAAAATCACAAAAGTATAACAAGTTAGTCATTGCATGTATTCTTAAAGTGATTTTAATCATTCTTATTGATCTTTTAGGCCTATAAATGATAAAGGATTGATGGAATGAAGTGGATTTTGGTGAAAAGAAAATACATTTTTAGGGCTCAACAAACCGTACTTCAAATGAATCTTGTTGAAATATTTGACCCCTTTGAGATTTTTGAGAAGGTCATCAATCCATGGGATTGGATACCTATTCCTGAAAGTGATCTTATTCAGAGCTCGATAGTCAATACAAAGTCTCTAGGTTCAGTATTTCTTCTGTACCAACATGATCAGGCTCCCATGGGGTGATGAACTTGGCAGGATGTTCCTTTTTTGCAAAACTACTGAATTTACCTCTTAATTTCATCGTTCTCGAGAACAGAGCGTCGATAGATCAATCCGTTGGGTAGCGGTGCACCTAGGGTTAGATCGATGGAGTACTTGACCTGACAGTGCAGGGGTACCCCTATGGGTGAGGTGAAATAGATGTCAATGTACTCCTCCACGACCTTGTACATCTGTTGTTGCTGTGCAGAGGATCCCTATCTAGAGGTTGTGGATGTGGCCACAATATTCTTCTTTCCCTAAGGGTGAATCATAAGGAAGAAAAATTTCTCAGTCTGGGAAATGATCTTACTACATTGCTTCACAGAGATCAAAGAGATGGCGGTAGGAAGTGATACCTCTGGTATCCTATATAAATTATGCCCAAATAACTAATAACAGTGCAAGGCCTAGAATCATACACAACATGACACTTTCACAAATCTGGTTGGCCTAATAATACATCACAAAATTCAAGAGGAGAAACATCACACAATATCTCACCTATGAAGGGCTTCATGTTGTAGGGAAGGCGATAACACTGGCTGACGTCAAGTTTTTTTCTTTGGTGAAGCCACTCGATAGTGTACAAATGCAGGTGTGGTGTGGTCAGTAGGGCAAACTGATTCACCACCTCTACTGAAATGAGGTTATTTTGGCTTCCGCTGTTGACAATGAACTGTAGCGGAGAATCATTTACCCACATATGTGAGTGGAAGAGCCGCTCCCCCTCCTTTGGATATTTAGGCTCAATATTCTGGATCTTGGTGGTGGCAACAATGGCATTGGGCTTCACATCAATAATATTCTTCCCTTTGTCATTCCCCTTGTTAGGTTCTGACTCAAAGTCATAACATGCATCTGATTCAGAAGCCTTCAAATTGGCCACTAGTGACTGCTTGACTCAAAACTCACTTCTGTTGTGAGTGGGGCTCTTATGGAGTTCACACCATTTCCATGTGTTTTTATTCTTCATCATGGTGTTTTTATTTTCTTGCGGCTTCAGTGGGTTGCCTTGGGTCGCCCTGCCTTGGCTTTGTCCTTTGTTCTATGGTTTGGGGGCACCATTCCCTTGTTTCAGATTCACATATCCAAAGTCTCATGTCTTCTGTTTAAATTTCTTCTTGATATTGACAGTGTATCTGTTGGCGAAAAAGGAGGTCTCTGGGCAATACCTAGGTTCAGGCTCAGGGCCAACAAGATTTCGCTATATTCTAGGACAACACCGACATTTTCACCTTGCCCAAGAGGGCATGAAGTCTCACCCGATGTGTTCCGTGACCTTACTGATATTGAAAGCTAGACCATTAATACTGAAGATAGATCACTAACATCGATTCATAAATGAAATTACACAGAGCATATTCATAATATGTGGTTTGAGGGACAAGTTATCATTTAGCTATAAAAAATACGAACATCAAAAAAATTTACTGTCACACAAATTTACATCAAAAACATACATCTATCAACTACTGTCACACATCTCATATCTCACAACACAACATTAGTTTGTTTCTATTAATTCAACCAAACCTTACATAACATACTTCGCAGATTTCAACGTGACCCAACAAAGTACATATAGGCTCCACAGAGCTCCATCTATACTCTAGAACTCCCCCCCTTAGACTCACTCTTTCCTTGCTTATCTACTCCTGCCAACTGACACTGTCAGTCTTTGCCCCTTCTTCGCTAAGATGTTCCCTTACGCTCCACTTCTTCTCGTCTCTTTTCCACAATTGAATCTGATTCTGGGAGTCCTTTTGTCTATTCATTGTCTCACGTTCTTTCCATCTGTGTTGTCACCTGCTTGTACTTCACCATCTATCTGTAGGTTCTCCACAACCGCAATGGCTCCTTTCCTTCCTTGATTGCACTCTGCCACTTGTTCTTTCTGCTCCCAGCCTTCCGCAACTCAAAATTGTGTTGTTCAAAACAAAGGCCTCAACAGGCCCCGAACACACGTTATTGACTCATCTTGAGTCAATCTTTTTCCCCTGTTGTGGTCCCCAGTTGACCTTCGACTTCTGCTGCTACGTGAGTTTCCTCGGCTGTCTCCCTTTCCGGCTTCTCCTGTTTTGATTGCCCCTCCTTTAACAAAGGCCCCAACTACGAAACCTTTCTCATAGCCTCTATTCTGAGATGTCTGAACTCATTGATTGCCTCTTGCCATGCTTTCCTCACAGGCTTTGTCTCAGTGACCACCTTGTCGGAATGAGTTGCGTCCATTACTTGTGGCAGATAATTAAACACCTCTCTGACTTTGGGGTCCGCTTTGGATGCAAAATACTGAATGGTTTCTGCTTTCTATTTTACTGGCTATCTTAGGTCCTTGAGGAGCTATTTTTTTCTTGCCATGCTCTCTTTTATTTTCTGAATCTGTAGTTGAAGTGCGTTGGTTTGATCATAGAGTTGAGTGGGGTTGATTGGATCTGTTTTTCCTCTGATCTCGAGAACAAGCTTCTGCAGTTGTTCGGAGACGGGTTGCACTTTCATAGTAAGTGAGTTGGAGCACTCGTGGAGTTTCTCCAGTAGATTGTATGCATGTTTGACCGTCGTTCCCAACGTTTCCTTTATGTCCTGCATCTTCTTTTTCCTCTGTGCTACCTTTTTTGCATATACCGTAGAAGGGTTTGGTAGTGCCAGTCTTGCTGTAAGTGCTTCTCTTAATTCCTGATTTTCATTTCCCAAGTTGGCACATGCTACCCTTACATGTAGGGAACGCTCAACCACCGAGCATGCTAAATTTCTGTTGGTGCGCTCTTGTCTACACTGGTGATTGTTGGCCATAGTTCCTTGAAATTCCTCGTGACTTGATCAAGATACTACTGAAGGGTATCCCTCTCGTGCTGGAGTTGATTGCGCTCATAAGTAAGCACGATGAATTTTTGTTGTTGTTGTTCATACCTATGTAGAAGATCATTGTGTAGGTTCTCTGCCTATCATGCTGTTGTTTGTATAAAATTGAAGAGTTGTTCGGGCCCCAATTTCTGCATATTGCCACTGCTTGTCATTTCTAGGCTTGGATTCCGTTTCCCACTGGAAATAGAACGTTCTAAGTGGCCTTGGGGGGATGTGGATTGACTTGGTGGAATAACTTGTGATCCCAGAATGTGATGACTGATGGATGGTGGTTTGGGTATGAATGGTTGTAGCAATAGCATGGAATGTTGAAACAGGTTAAGTGAGGTCTCAGTGAGCGATGTATCAGAAATGGGTGACCCTGTATGGATTAATAGATATAAAAAGGTACCAAGCCCTAATGTGGTTGAGTTAACCTCGGTTACTTTTGTTGTACCCGAGTTAACCTTCGCCTCAGCGTCAATGGCCATTAAGGTGCCTGTTGGTATTGCATCGAAGATAATCACGGAAGTGGATGGAGTATGTGTCGAATGGTTTTTGGATGAAAATGATGTATGTGGTGATGAATTTTGTGCATTGGGTGGTGACGAAACTAGTACATTGTGTGGTGATGATGGGTTGAATTGCGGTAATGTAGAGGTGGTCTGAGTGCCTACCTCTGGTTCTTCTTGAATTAGAATTCCAACAACTAATGGTTGTGCCTGATCCTCACCTGTGGGGTCCACTACTTGATCAAATTTCATAGTCCGAGCTATTTTCCCTTTCGGTGCTGGGATGGGAGGCTTGGTTGACTTGTTTTTACGGAATGGGGTGATGGTTGGCTGTGGATGTGAGTGGAATGTGGTGGAGAGTAATGCAGTGAGGACATGGGTTGTTGTCGATGGAGATCCAAAATTAAGTGTTTGAAACTCAGAAAATAACGTATAGATAGTAGTTTTTTCTCCAAAATTTAGCATTCCCTTATTAAAAGCCTGCACCTGGGTGTCCAGATTGCCTATCAACGACTGTAGTTACAATTGTGAAACCCTCTGGGCTGTCTCGGCCAGTGTTTCTCCCAGTAGTGGGTGAGGAAGCACAACATCAAACGAATACACAGGCTCTCCATTTCTGATTTCTAGAGCTTCTCCTAGCCATGAAGAGACCTCTGCGTGGAAACGCTTCCTCCATTATCTAAAAATTTAGTGGCTTCTTATGAAATGTATCGCCCACAACATAGTTAGGCCGAATCTAGGTATGGTTTTTGTTGGGGCCCTTGTTTTGAATATTTTTAATTTTGAATAAAGGACAGATTTTGGGTTGTGGAACGACACATGGCAGTCGCAACCAAGTCGCAACTACAGTAAGTCACGGAGCTATCAAGGTGGCGAAGAAGCAAGAGATAGCTGAAGAAAGCAAAAGCATAAGCGCAGATGGAGAAAATATACAACGAAAGGCAGAAAGCAAAACTCATAGATAACAAGAGAGAAGCCGGAAGCCGCTGAAGAAGAACACAAGAGGAACTAGCAGTTGCGATGGCGGGTGAATAAATAGCAGTCACCCTGCCGAAAGAAGGGATGAATGCGACAGAAGCGACGGATGCAGAGCAGCTGTAGAGGATTGAGCAGATGCGGCAGAGGGAATCCAGCCGAGCATGATATCTCTGTAGTTCCTAGGCTTCTCTTATCTATCTTTCTGTCCCATAAGATGTCTGTGATAGACTTGTAAAGATCTTGCTGTGGAAGCGATGTAACTATGGATTTGGTTGAAGACTATTTATATACCTGCAGGTTACTGTCTGATCTTATGAGTTACATGCATGCATGATGTCCGTGATGCTTTAAAATTTTATTTGCTTAATACCTAGTCGATATTATGAATGTTCTTGCGTATATATGATGTTGATGCAATCAATTCTATGTTAATCATGAGTTGCAGATCCCTCCATCGCCATTGATCTCTTCCCCTCTTGCATGCGGTCGCGACACGCCTCGGGTGAGACTCTCTGCTCTCCGGAGTAGGGTGATAATGCCGGCGTGGTTCTAGACTACTGCGGATACCCTTGTTGGCTCCATTAACCTCTGAACCTGGGTCTTGCCTGCGAGACCTATTTCTTTGCCAACAAATGGGTCCGTTGCTGGGACCCTACATGTTATGAGGGGAACTAGATCATGGTATCGAGGATCTTCGAAGGAGAAATACGGCGATGGTGGGATAACCATCTAGACCAGTTTGTTGCTCAGCAAGCAGAGTTGACGAATCAAAAGGAGGGGGTGCTCAAGGATCTCGTCCTTTTCTCGGATTTCACTAGTGATACCTACGATATCCTCTGGGGAAAATTCCCTAGCGACCTCTACAATTGGTTGCAGATATTGCAGACCAGGGTACTTAGGGATAGCTCGTGGAGGATAAACTGCAAGTGGGTGCACGGTGATCTGGTGGCCCTGCATTGGTTGGATACTGAGTTGATCCGCGCGGTGGATTTTTGGGTTGAGACCACTTTGGACGGATACATTGTGGAGTTCTCCGCAGAGTGCTACCAATCCTTCTCGAAGGCTGAGGCCATCTTCTGCTCTGGGCTGAGAGGGAAACTGCTCAAGGAGATTCAGCTGTGGATTAAGGCTCTGATGGTGGACGAAGGGCTGATAGAATTCCAAAAGTTGAGCATGGAAGCGTAAACCTCCAGTGCTGGGGGAAGGGCTGAAGGGACAGATGCTACGTGAAGTGTGAAGCGGGGGGGAGTGGGGAATGGATGCTGAGGCTGTAAGGAAGTTGAGGGAGCGATGTGCACATCGGAGGGCGCAGATCGCCGACAGGTGGTGAGAAAGGGTGATGAGGGAGTTGAAGTGATAGGAAGACAATAGGAAGAATCAGAAGGAGGCACCTCAGAGGATAAGAAGTATGGAAACCCAGACGGATACTCGGGAGAGGGAAGGGACCACTGTGGGAGTGCGACGGGTGCATGGGAGCCCAGCTAGGAGAGAAAGGGAGACGACGACTGATGAAGACGATATAGGTGTGCAGCCCGAAGAAGGTTTCGATGGTGAATGGTACATCGTGATGAAATGGTTGTTTCAAGAGCGGTTGGAATTCATCTCTCCAGGCAACCCTAATTCCCAGAATTTGCACGACAAGGATCCATACCTTCCCCTGGTACTCTATAAACCTTTGAGTAATATTTTTGTTAAGTTACAAGCATTAAGTCGATTGCACAACAGTTCAGTGTCGCATGCTAGTAGCAGTGTTACTAGTAGTATTACAGTTCCTAGTGGTATAGTGACACAACCAGGACCCGTAGGATTTATTCTGGTCACCCCGTCACAAGAAAATATGGCCGAGTCATTCACCCGGTATCCAGAATTCTCTGGCCGAGGCAACGATGATGTGGAGCAACACTGGTATCTCTGCGAAGCCATATGGAGGGCTCGACAGACACCAGACGCAGGGAAGTTAATAGAGTTCCAAACCACGCTCAGGGAAAGGGCTCTACGATGGTTCATCAAGTGGTCTGAGGCCCATCCGAATCTAGTAATCACTGATGTGAAGTGGGATTTTGTCTGCGAATTTAAGCTTCCCCAGACAGACCAGCAGGGTCTGTTCGAGCTCTGGGAGATTAAGCAGAGAGAAGGGGAAACTGCATGGGAGATGATGCGCCGATTCAAGGACGCGATCGGGAAACTCAGCTACCCGATCGACCCAAAACATCAGAGGGATTGGTTCATCAAGGCTCTGCTTCCCTTGACACAAACCCCCCTCACCCAGTAGAATATTGACAACTTGCAGGACGCTTTGGAGCAGGCCATGAAGATAGAGGCCATGGCGGGCTACCCTCAGGAATATCGAGGAGGTTCGACCCCGCAGGATCCTTCCTTGGTAGGATTGCAACATTAGATCACAAGTTTGACTGAAAATATCAAGGAGATGCAGCCGATAAGAGCAGCCAGGTTGAAATTTTGGTGCACTCATTGCCTGGTCGAAGGCCACGTCGCAACCGACTGTCCCCAGTTGCATGGCACAGGTGTGGGACCCTCTGTCGCGGTAATATAGGGGGGTCCACCTACGGGGGGTGGCGCAGAAATGAACCCGCAGGGGGTATACCAGTCGCAACAGCCTTATGTGGGGTTCCCACCTCAACCAAACCCAACCGCCACGGAATACTGTGAAATTTGTCGGACGATGGGCCATCAACCTCAGATGTGCCCAATTCTGCAGAAGTACTCCAACGTCCCAAACAATGCATACTGTGAGTTTTGTGCTTCCACGACTCACAACACTGAGCAATGCAGGGCTCTCGACGCTCCAGCGGACTGGTTGGACCGACCCTCCTATTGGGTGAACGAGGCTCCCAGGGGCCGAGGAGGCGGTATGCGTGGCGGCCGCACAGGGGGGTGGGGTCTGCTGAAATGCTACAACTGTGACTAGGAGGGTCACGTGGCCCAAGAATTTCCCCTTCCCCGATGCCCATGGTGTTCCCAGTGCCGCGTGAATTCCCATGCAACAGAGGACTGTCCAGAACTTATCAAGAAGTGGGAGGAACGGGCACGACAGAGGGCTACGAATCTGGTCAACTTCGAACCGCGGGGGACCGCGACTCAGGCCATGCAGAATGTAGATATTGTGACGAGAGGTGGTAAGAAGATGGGGGAGGACGCTCACGGAAAGGAGCCGGCACAGGCTATCTGGCCAGCCTCCCCGAACTAGTTAATCAGGCCAGATGCATAGAAGAAGTACTTCCAAGAGGCGGTAGAGACATTTGCTCAGATGAGAGGAGCCAAAGGCCTAGAGGTGCCCCTACCGACCGATACCGGCGAGCAGAGTGCCACGAGAACCTTGATTGAGGAATGATTCCAGTTATTCCTCAAGATTGTTGACAACGCTGCGATGTGGCAGTAGCTCAAACGTACTTTGGAAGATGTACTACAGGGGAATACAGGACCAGGGGAACCTATGAACACAGCACCCCAGTACGTCCAGCGGGTCAAGCGAAACAAGCGAAGAATGGGAAAAGAGTTCCGGCTTAACACGCAAGTTGCGGGATTCCAGATCAGCGACACTATGCTTGACTTAGGATCTAACGTCAATATCCTACCGCAGAAGACATGGGAGGCTCTTGGCCGGCCACGACTGACCTACTCGCCAATCTAGCTTAGAATGGCAAACCAATACTGCATTGTGCCGATCGGCCGACTTGAAGGTGTTGAGGTCGACATTGCAGGGGTGAAGACTTACACGGATTTTGAAGTTATTGATATTATGGGAGACAAGGATCCTTACCTAGCCCTGTTAGGCATCGATTGGGCTTTTGAGAATTACGCTATCATCGACCTAAAAAAGGAGCTGATGATCTTCGAAGATGGAGAGGTCTGGTTCACTTAGCCTCTTGACCCGTATCAAGGCCCGAGATATACTGAAACAGTGGATAACCAGGAGGATGCTCAGATGTTGGACAACCTCTATTAGATGACAACAGGGAAGCGGGAAGATAATATTAACCCGACTGTGACTGTCTCCGTCAGTTGGCGTAGTGTCCAGAGCTCAGAGCTGGGATCAGAACTAGCATGGGAAGGCTGGTAGCAGGGTGGGTACGAGACCAACACACGGAGGTGTGCCAATATTTCCCGAGTTTGTTGGATTGGCACGGAGATCCGAGGGTACCCCACCCTGTCGAACATGCAAGCCGTCAATACCTTTATTGAAAAAGTAGAAGACACGGTACTAGAAGGAAGTAGGATACCACTTTTGGATGTAGTGCTGCAGTCCACATCAGCAAGGTGGTGGAAAAATCACTGCAACACCCTGTCGCGGTGGAGTTGTGTGGCGGAGGCTTTTAGGGCACGGTTCAAAGAAGACGAAGGACCTCGCAGCAGGCACAGGTACCACGGGACTTCTGATCCAAAAGACCACTTGAAAACCTATGATGAGCAGTGGTGAAGTATAGGGTACCCGGAAGAGCTATGGGTACATCGGTTCGTCCACTCTTTAGATACCATTCCCCACGTGTGGTACTTAGAAGAAGAGCGGAAACGAGGGACCATCTCCTAGCAGGAAGTCGCAAGAAAATTTGTGCGGTGCTTTTGCTTCGAAGGAGAGACTGAGATGGTGTCCTAAGCATTACACACTATCAAGGGGGTACTATTTCTCCGGGATCCAGGGACTAACGGGAGCACCTTAACATTACATCTTGAGGGCAGGCGTGAGTTGGCTTGCCAGCGGATTGATGGCGATCCAGACGATGATGGTTTGGAGGACCTAAGGCACCTGTACTTCAAAGAGAAGGAAGGCGAGCAAAGCATCAAAGACGAGCCAACCACTGAGGGAATCCATCTGCTCTCGCTGAAGACAAAGAAGTTGAACATCGGTACGGAGGAGAAACCCAAACTGGCTACGGTTGGAGATTACTGGGACGAGGAGACGACAAAGGAAATTTTCAGCCTCCTCCAGGAATACAAAGACCTATTTCCTTCATCAGTTGCAGATTTGAAGGGCATCAAAGGTGTCCTCGAAGAAATGCGTATTGTGCTGAAACCAGACGCTAGGCCCGTGAAGCATCGACCCTATCGGTTGAACCTGCGGATGAAAGAAAAGGTCAAGATGGAGATCGATAAGATGTTGGCAGCAGGTCTAATCTCTCTGGTGGAAGAAGCGGAGTGGGTGAGCCCTATCGTCATTCAGAATAAGAAGGATAAGTCAAAAATCTGAGTCTGCATCGACTACCGAAGTCTGAACAATGCCTGCATCCATGATCCGTTTCCCACTCCTTTCAGCAAAAAAGTATTGGATCATGTTGGGGGAAATGAAGCTTACTCCTTCACTGATGGCTTTTCGGGTTATCATCAAGTGTGCATTGCGGAAGAGGACAAGACGAAGACGACGTTCACCACCGAGTGGGGATCGTTTGCATACCACATGATGCCGTTTGGCTTGAATAACGCCCAGGTCGTGTTTTCCCAGATCGTCATCGCTGCTTTCTGGGAGTATATCCACAAGTTCCTGGAAGTCTACATGGACGATTGGACCGTCTACAGTCTACTGAAGAACCATGCCACCCTATTGCGTATCATGTTCGATCAGTGTCGCCAGTTGCAGATTTCCTTGAACTTGAAGAAATTCATTTTTGCAGTTCCTTTCGGCACGTTTGTAGGACACATGGTGTGCAAGGAAGGGGTTTGCGTCGACCTCGCTAAGGTAGCAGTGATCGTCCACATGGAAGCTCCTGAAACGGTGAAGCAGCTGTGGGCACTGCTAGGGCACACAGGTTATTACCGACAGTTTATCCGAAATTATGCGAAGATCACTGCTCCTTTAGAAAAGCTCTTGCAGAAGTTAGAAGTGTTCCAATGGACAGGGGAGTGTCGCATGACCCTTGACAACCTGAAGGAAAAGTTGGAAACGACGCCTATTCTGGTTCACCCAGATTGGGATAAGCAGTTCCACGTGCATATTGACGCTTCTAGTATTGCACCTGGGGCTGTCTTGGCGCAACCAGGGGAGACGATAGTTGACCACCCGGTTTATTTCGCCAGCCGCAAACTATCTAACGCAGAGTGGAATTACACCACTACTGAGCGGGAGGCCCTTGCAATGGTGTATTCGCTCCAGAAGTTCTGCCACTATCTTTTAGGAGGAAAATTCAAGTTCTTTATGGATCATTATGTGTTAAAGTACCTGGTCAATAAGCCCGTCTTAGAAGGACAGATCTGTAGGTGGCTCCTACTCTTCGAAGAATATACATTCGAAGTGATCGTCAAGCCCGGGAGGTTGAACGTTGGACCTGATCATTTATCCCAGTTGGAAAAAGGGGAGAATGACGGCTCTCTCGAGGATCAGCTGCCAGATGCTGATATTTTCTGCGTCGAAGCCGTACCCAATTATTTGGCCGATATCGCAACTTATTTGACCACGGGGCAGTGCCCTCAACACTACACCCTGCTTCAGAAGCAGCACTTGGTCATTTGTGCTGCCGAATATCAAATGATAGTGGGGCAGCTATACAAATTGGGTCTCGATGAGGTTCTGCGCAGATGCATACTTGATCACGAGCATGAAGCTGTAATGTGGGAATGCCATAGCGGCATTGTAGGCGAGCTTGTGGGGGTGAAACCCACTGCTAGGAAGGTGCTTCAAGCTAGCCTATGGTGGCCGACGGTCCACGCTGATTGTAAGACTTTCATTAAGAAATGCGATATCTTTCAGTGAATGGGGGGGCCCTCTCACAGGGACGAGCTCCCGCTACACCCGGTGCATGTGTTGCGGCCATTCGAGAAGTGGGATGTCGACTTCGTAGGTCCCATAGCCCCGATAGCCTGGCATTCCAAGGCCCACTACATCATTACCGCAATCGAATACCTCACCAGGTGGGCTGAGGCAGCGGCGGTACGAGACTGCACCGAGGATACAGCAGCACGGTTCATCTTTGAACACATCATCAATTGGTTTGGCTGCCCGCGAAGTTTAACCAGTGATCAGGGTACACATTTCATTAATGACACGATCAAATCGCTGCTGGGCACATTCATGATCCAACATCACAAAAGCAGCTCGTACCACCTGCAGGCCAACGATATTGTTGAAGCATTCAATAAAATCCTTGAAAAGGGCTTGACAAAGATCTGCAATGCCCAGCGGGATGACTAGGATGAGCGGCTACCAGCTGCACTCTGGGCCTACCGGACTACAGTGAAGCGCTTGACCAATCAGACACCGTTGCAACTGGTGTATGGCCGGGAAGCTGTGATTCCCGTCGAGTTCACCGTACCAAGTCTTTTAATTGCCACATCCCTCCAGTTTTCGGAAGAGGAGTCTCTACAGGAGCACTTCTGCGAATTACAAGAACTGGACGAGACCCAGTTTCTGACCGAATTTCACCAAAAGGTTTAGAAGGACAGGCAGAAAGCGTGGCACGACCGCCACATCAAGAAAAAAATGTTCCAGGTTGGAGGAAAGGTCCTCTTATATGACATCAAGTTCCATAAGTTCCTAGGAAAGCTGTAGGTGCATTGGCTGGGACCTTACTTCGTCATCGAGATTAGAGATTCCGGAGCCGTTCGGTTGGCTCAGCTGGACGGTACTGTTTTACCTGGGTGGGTAAATGGCGCACGCTTGAAACCCTACCAGGAGTAAGTTTCTTTTACTTCTCATCAATAACTCTCGCAACCGAGAGCACCCGTAGTGTAGTATCGTTGAGTAACTCTCCCGCAACTGGGATGAGCATAGGTAGTATTTCTTGTTCATGCATAGCTTTTCAATAACCGCTCTGTTGTGGGGACCACACCGCAACTGACTGTGGTCGGGGAGGGGCGTGTCTAGAATGTCATCCCCGTAGGATCAATAAACGTGTCAATGTCAGTCCATGTCATTTCAGTCAGTACTTGTGTCAGTTCGTAGGATCGTCTAGATTTGCAGCATAAATTACCATAATTGGAAGTAACCTCGCAATAATCATTTTTCCATAATTCACAGTAACCTCAGCTGTCGCGTCCGCCCATTTCCCCATGCCACCGTCAGCAGCTGTCAGAATACATCTTAGCACGCGATTGATCGCACGATTATCACCGAGAAGAATGCCAACAGGAATTAACTCGTTATGGGGTCTCATCAACTTCACTCGTGCCAGGTAAGTACATAACTTGCATGGAGAAAAGCACGAGAATGCCGGAGCAGTTAGAATTAGCAATTGAAGCAGAACCAGAGTAGCAGAAGTATCCAGATGCACAGCACCAAGAGAAGAAGCCGAGACGAATTCTGCAAGTTTATCAACGCCGAGAAAAAATTCCGAAAGTCCTCCCATCCGTCCTAGAACCAGAGCTTGACAAAAGAATCCATAAGACAGAGTCTCTTGTCGGGAAATACGACAATGCGGCCCTGATAGATGATAACCTCTCGGACTCTTTCAAATTCCTGGCACTCAAATGGCAGGTATATATGGAACATTACATCACAACAGCTGGGCACTCAGCTAACAGGCTTTTACCAGAGTTTCGGGGCCTCCAACAATCTTCTCTTCTAAAGTTAAGAAATATTTTGGTCTTCGGGACCACAGGACCAGCTATGCAGTGCACTAGGTTCCTACTCAGCCGCATCCAGAATGGGTCCTTGTGGCTGAATAAGGAAATTCCCATTCATGCTGAGGATATCCATCATCTTACAGGGCTTTCACAGAATGGCACAGATGTCTCGACTGCATGTCAGACTATCTCCAAATGCGTAAGGAAGTCAGGAGACACCGACTATTATGTCAAATACAGCACGCGACGGGGAGGGAAGGGAGCAAAGATAGAGCTCATCAATGAGCCTGAAATCAAATTATCCTGCTACCTCATTTCTAGTAAGACAATGGGGAACTACACAAAGGGAGAATGCACCTTGGACACCATGTCCATAGTAGAGCATTGCGTTCAGGGCGCCAAGCTGAACTGGTGCTCCTTCCTGTTGAAGGAGCTGTTTGACGCGTGCGAAGAAAACTACAAGCGAGCTACCAGTTTCATTTATGGATATTTGATAGTTGCATTTGCCATGTGGAAGTGGCACACTCCCCTCGTTAGGTTCCCAGTGGAAATAACAAAGGGCTAGCCTCTAGCCATGAAGTTCGTTCCGTGGAAGGTGTCGGGTGATCCCAACACCAAAGAAGTTAACGCAGAGGCATTTCGGTCCTGGTATGGTTTAATGAAGGATGTGGTAACCAGTTAGCAAAGGGTGCCCAGGAACCTGTTAGATGAGTACAGGGAGCAAGTGTGGTTCGGGGTTAGTCACAAGCATACTTACCTCCGGCCTACTTGCGTGCCAGAGGACACCTTTCACATGAAGCCGCTGAAATTTCAGCTTGAAGATACCGCCTTCCACAATGAACTCTGTTCGTGGCTAGGGGTCACGATGGAAATCCGCAACGGGGTACCCAGGTACAACTTCGATCAAATGTTACCGCAACAACAGCCTACTGAGACAGATACGGAGGAAACACCACGGAACTCCCTGTGCCGCTCGTCCCCCTCGTCTGCCACTTAAACACTCAGGTACGCAATTTTAATGCGGCGACCAAGGTCATTTCAAGAGGTGCCGCTCCTTTTCCTTTACTTTCGGAGTTCCAGCTTTCTCACTCTACATCTCACCCCCACACAACCCCTCTCACCTCCCCCATCCCTGCTGTTTTATTTACCTCTTCAAGCCCGATTATAACCCCGATGGGGGAGAAGAGCAAGTCTATCGATCAATTAGAAGCTCCTCAGGCCAAGCAGGCCCGCACCATCGAAGCAGGTCCCGTGGTGGACTTCACTGAGGATGATCCACCACTACCACCGAGTATAGGGGTGCTGATACAGGAAGAACCACTCATTGACCCCTCAGATTTTATCAATATTCGACTACCACCATGCACTGTTCCACCTCCACCTATCACTTCATCCGCTCCATCCAATTCATCCGCTACCGTATCTGACCCAATCATTCAAGAACTACTTGGTGGGGACCACGGGGCCGAGGTTGACTCCAGTACTGCAGCAGTAGTACCACCAGTCGACCCCGCTGGAGAACCCCAAGTTTCTTTGTCTGATATAATCACCCAAATGGCACAAATTGTTACCGACTCAGCTGGGGTTCAACCTGAGCCCACTATACCTCCACAGGTTGGCAATACAGATCGACAGGAGTGGCCGGACTTGAATATGGCCGACTCAGCACACCAACAGACCCCGCCGCCATCCCCTCCAGAGCATTCTAATCGATCAGTTTCCAGTGGGCAACCCTTGCAGGAAAGGAGGCCGGACCAAGGCACTTCAGGGATCGTCAATTTAGAAACATGGGGTACAGCTCAGCTGTACTTATTTATCTAGAGGGCAGCCCAGCAAGACGAAAGGCTTCATTCTGAACTACATCAAAGGTGCAACGAGCAACAACAGCAGATTGCAGCGCTTACTGAACAATGCGACCAGCTCACAACCGCACAGGGGCAGCTGCAAGGGCAGATAGAACAAGTCGCCGCGGTGTTTTCAGAGTTATGGCCAGCTGTAGAGGCTCACTATACTCAGTTGCCTGCAAATGTGCTAGAGACAAGTTTCGTAGAATAGGCCCTCCACCTCCGGATCACACTCAATGGCCTCCACAAGGAAAATGTGGAGCTTCACGCAGCGTTAGTAGCCCGACCAACGTTGCCCGATCTAGAGGTAGTTTATACAGCACAAATTGTCGAAAAGTAGGGCCAGGTCAACCAAATGCAGGAAACTCTCAACTCTGCAGCATGTGACGCCTACGACCTCTTGAAGGGTCTTTAGGAGTGCTCAATGGCTCTAACAGTCAAAACACAGCCGATTTTAGCGCAGCTGTAGCAAATTTCGAGGGAAATCCAAGAGGCCACGGACCCCGCGTGATTGGACCAGATATACGCCCAAGCGGACGCTCTAGAAGTACAGATCCAGTAGACAGAGGCCAGCTCAGCAGTGGCCAAACAAGTAATCCATGAGCTCCGCCCACCCCTCCAACGCAGCGCCAGGACAATGCAACAGCTAGCCGCCGAGGCCAAAACTCAAATCGACACAGTGTTTGGAACTATACCAACGCAGGTAGAGGAGGCGACTGTCACCAAGATTTCCACAGAGACTGATTCATTGTTACAAGTGTGGCAGCAAGCTGTGTCAACCTTCAATGAGCTCAAGGCTACAGTGTTCAGCAAAGTCCCGGAGTTGGGGCCCCTGTTTGGACGACAGGATGAAGGCACACAGAAAGAACAGGGCACGGGGTCCAGCGGGGTGATGGAAATAGAAATAGTGATTTGTGATTTACTCGGGGACGAGTCAAGAAACTGTGGTCGGGGCCTATTGGGGCCCTTATTTTGAATATTTTGAATTTTGAATAAAGGACAGATTTTGGGTTGCGGAACAACACATGGCAGTCGCAACCAAGTCGAAACTACAGTAAGTCGCAGAGCTATCAAGGTGGCGAAGAAGCAAGAGATAGCTGAAGAAAGAAAAACCATAAGCGCAGATAGAGAAAAGATATAGCGGAAGACAGAAAGAAGAACTCATATATAACAAGAGAGAAGCCGGAAGCCGCTGAAGAAGAACACAAGAGGAACTAGCAGTTGCGATGGCGGGTGAATAAATAGTAGTCACCCGGTCGAAAGAAGGGATAATGTGACAGAAGAGACGGATGCAGAGCAGCTGTAGAGGATTGAGCAGATGCGACAGAGGGAATCCAATCCGAGCATGATATCTCTGTAGTTCCTAGGCTTCTCTTATCTATCTTTCTATCCCATTAGATGTCTGTGACAAACTTGTAAAGATCTTGCTATGGAAGCGATGTAACTATGGATTTGGTTGAAGATTATTAATATACCTGCAGGTTACTATCTGATCTTATGAGTTACATGCATGCATGATGTCCGTGATGCTTTAAAATTTTATTTGCTTAATACCTAGTCAATATTCTGAATGTTCTTGTGTATATATGATGTTGATGCAATCAATTCTATGTTAATCATGAGTTGCAGATCCCTCCATCTCCATTGATCTCTTCCCCTCTTGCATGCGGTCGCAGAACACCTCGGGTGAGACTCTCTGCTCTCCGGAGTTGGGTGATAATTCCGGTGTGGTTCTAGACTACTGCAGATACCCTTGTTGGCTCCAACCTCTGACCCTGGGTCTTGCCTGCGAGACCTGTTTCTTCACCAACAGTTTTGAGACACTCTGAACCATACTTGAGGAAAATAATTGTCCAGAAGATTCCTGGGGACCCTTTGTTGTGTTTTAACCACATATACCATTTTCCAATACCATTCTGCAAAGGATTCTTCATTTGTTTCCTTGCTACTTGGATCACAGGCTACTCTCCATGGGGTGAACCTTAGGGCCATTGGTTGATCTTCAGTGATCTCCGCAAGTTGCCACCTTCCTGGTGGACTCCACTTCCACAATGCCAGAGCCATAATCAGATATCTGTATATGAATCCTGTGGCCCTCTTAAAATTATCTTCACATGCCTCGAACAGCTCTTGTAACAGGAAATCATACCAATTCAACTGCGCTCCCTATGTACAGTGCTCCACAATTGATATTGTATCGAGGGTACATTCTCCTTTGGTGTAGTGCCTCATTATCTTGCGTGTGATCAGATAACATTAAAATTTCACTGAGGGGACATTGATAGGATCGATATTTGCCCCCTTTCCCCCTCTTCTTGTTTCGTATTTCCTATAATAATCGTAGTCTCCCACCTTCTTTTCTCTTTTGGACGTATTTTGGAAATCCGTTGACATAGCATTCCCTGCTGCTGATAGTCCAGTAAGGCTGTGTGTATCTTCTACATGGATTGGAATTTCTCTCCCAAGCCACAGTGACCCGTTCTAAATCCTATCTATGAGAAACCTTGTACATTGCATCGATGCTCCTGTCATTCCAAACACTGGTAAGATTCTTAGATGTAGAATTGTGGACCTTTGGATGCCTTTAAAGTTCGGATGCACTATCGCTACTTCAATTCCCCTTTCCTTCACATGATTCTCGATATAAACTTGTCTCTTTAATTCTTGGAATTGGAAAGAATAAGTGAAGTTTGTGTCTATGAGGGTCGCGCTATCATACTTGTCGACCAATGGTTCTAATTTTTGAATTCTTTCGTCGATCTCTAGTTCGATCACTGAAACAATTGTCTTCGTCATATTCCTTCTCCTGCAGTATACTAGTAATGCTTCTAGTCTACTATTATGAGCTCTTACTATTGAATTTAGGCTAATTGTTATAGTAGTTTCTTTCTCTTGTAATTCAGAAATCTCCGGCACTTTGCTGTTTCCCTCCTCCATGCAGATTAAGTAGGACTGTTGGCACAGAGGATGCTGATGTGACACCACAACTAATTAATTTTTATCTTCTCTTCCCACGGCTATAATCGTGTGATTAGTTACTCAGGTGAGGTGGACTCTGACGCTGCTAACGGTGGCTTCAAAAATTGGGCGGACGTGATGGCTAATAATTACTACTTAATGTGGAAACTTTATTACGGCATGGGGTTACTAATTATGGCAATTATTTTTCAAATTTTGGCTGATCCTATGGAATGAAATCTATATGATGGCTCATTATGAATGAATGATGGTTGACACGCTTGGTCATAAGGTCACTGTAACACTATAAACCCCCCCCGACCACAATTGGTTGCGATATGGCACCCATACCAAAACAGGGTGATGATTGACCTTGTGCTACATGTGACTTATGATATTAAGGCTTCTACTGTATTGGTTGGAGTTGACTTATTTTATGAAATAAAAAAGCTATTCTATGACTCATCTCAGTTGCGAGAGATTTATTGACTCTAATCTACTGACTGCTCTTAGGTGCGAGAGTTATTGGAATAAAAAATTTTGTTTCTTACTCATGATAGGGCTTCAGGCGTGCGTCGTTAACCCATCCTTGAAGTATCTCTCCATCCAATTGCACTAGCTTGACTTCTCCTGAGTCGCGGATCTCTACGACGTAGTATGGGCCCATCCAGTGCATCTGGAGTTTTCCCGTGAATTTCTGGAATTTACTGTCATAGCGTAGTACGTTGTCGCCAATCTTAAATGTTTTTCGCTTGATGTGGTGGTCATGCCAGGCCTTCTGTCTTTGTTTCTGCACTGATTGATGGAAATCTGCCAGAAATCTATCATCTTCGAGTTCCTACAATTCATGAAGACATGCAGAGATGGATTATTCTTCTGTCATTTGTGTTGTTGTATAAATTAAGAGACTTGGGATAATAAACTCGGCTGGTACCACTACTTCCTTCCCGTACACCAACTGAAATGGAGTCTGGTTATGTAACCTATTTATGGTAGTCACGTATGCCCATAATGTGGTTGGTATTCTTTCGTCCCATTCATCATGGCTAGCATTGCATATCTTAGTTAACCCTTTCTCCAAGATTTTTTTGAAGGCTTCGACAGTTCCTTCGCCTGTGGGTGGTACGGGGTGCTCTTGTTGTGCTGTATCATGAAATTATCCAGTGGCGATTTGACTATAGCATTAATGAAATGTGTGCCCTGATCACTTGTTAGGCTCCTTGGACAACCAAATATGCTAATAATGTTTTCAAAGATAAATCTAGCCGTTTTATCTGTTGTGAAGTCCTTTATTGGTGCCGCCTCTACCCACCTAGTCAGGTACTCAGTTGTGATGATTATGTATCTTTCTTGTGAGTGTCGCGCAACCAATGTAATAGGCCCTATGAATTCAAATGCCCACTTTTCAAATTATTGCATAGCCCTTATGGGTTGTAAGGGTAGCTCTTTGCGATGTGAAGGTCCTGCTGTGCTCAACTTAGTGTTCCTAAATTGAGGTCATAAATTATCAACCAGGGTCAGTAAACTGCTGAAGTGTGGTGCACTATATGTGCCTAGGTATCTGTTTCTCACTACGTTGTGTTTAGTGTTTTTCTGATGTTTTTGGTTTTATGGTTTTATGTTAAAAAGGAAAAGAACTAAGTGTTGGTAAAGAGATATGGATGGTTACACTAAAACAAAGCAAAACCTATTCTAAACTGTGTATGACACTAAAGAACAGAAAATGCAAAGCTTGATAATGACTCCTAGTAAGGAAATAAATCATAATCATGAACTCAATAAATCATAGCATGAACTCATTCAATTCATTCATTAGGAATATGTTGGAATAGTTTGAGAAAAGGACAAGTTTAGTACAAATGAGGCTCTCCTAAGTACACAATCATCTTACAATATTACAAAGAATCTCATCCATGGCTAGAATTTTATTGGAACACAATTGGAAAAAGACTATTTGTAACACAATAAGATTTCTAATCTGAATTAACTTGTCATGATAAGATCAATTCATTCTGCAGCTCAACTTGTCACCACTAAAACTTATTCAAAAGTTATAGATTTTCTAAAATAGTTTTTGGAAAGAAAGGTTTAATTGTGAAATTGCAAAGGATTGCAGAACAATCAAGGCCTTAAACTGATATCACTAACTTATTCCTGTTCATATGATGATGCATTAATAGAAAGTCAGAACAAGATTAGTTTGTAAACAATGAAGGCCGTGAAGTCTAATTTTGACAGTTAATACAACTTAAAGAACAATGGATGACACTGAACTAGAATTCAATTGATCGAACTTGAAACACAGTGATCACAATTAAACTAGAATGCTTTTAGCCTAACTCTGAAATACAGTGATTTGGAACTGAAATAGAATGTCACTAATCTAACTTAAAGTACAGTGAACATAGTTATACTAGAGTGCCATTATCAAACTTGAAACACAGTGGAAGAATTAAACTAAAGTGACATCTACCTCTGGAGTACTACAACTAGACTAAAGATGCAACTAATCACTAAAATGTCTCAGCTCTGTCTTATTCAGAATTAGTGGTATTTTGGAATAGTTTGTAGAACAGGACTGGCTAAAACATGTTATGTAAATGAGCATGAAAGCATAAAATTCAACAAAACACAACAAAGCTCTAAAACACCACAGCTATGTCTCATCCGAAATTAGTGATATTTTGGAAGAGTTTATAAGATCATGACTAGCTGTAACAACTGATGTAATTGAGCATAAGAATGTAAAACTAACTCCTAAAATACTACAGTTACACCTCATTCGACATTAGTGATATTTTGGAAGAGTACGTAAGAACGAGAGTAAACTGTAGCATCCACTGCAACTGAATATAAAACGCAAAGTTCAAAAAGTCAATTGAACTAGGAATGAAACGAGGCTAAGTTACTTATCTAAATCATATGAACAAAGCTTCTCAGGTAGCAGGGGCCCTCTACCACCGGAGTAGCATGCAAATCTACTCAAGATTGACTCAGCTCGTGCAATAAAATGATGTTTCTTTCATTAAAGGAGAAATTCTTCAAAACAGAGTATTTACGGTCTTCAAAGATCTAGCAACCAAAACAAAATCTAACCAGCGTTTCTCGGTCTCCCGAGTCATACTTATAATGAAGTTACATAACTAATCTTGTGAAAAATAGGGATAAGTGTCTTTCCCACTTCTAATCAAATAAAAAATCTTATTAACAGTCGTGTACTTTACTGCGGACATCTGTAGAGTCCGTGTCTTGATAGGAGACTGCTTCTCCTCTACGTGCATAACCGCTTGGAGACTTTAACTCAGACTTCATGGGGAGCAAGAGATGATGGGGAAGTGTTGTGGATTTCACCCATATGCCTTTTTCTTTGCAGTGACACCTGGAACCTACGTAAACATGAGGATGGCTGCAGAACAGACGACTGGCTATGGAATGCCTGTATTCTGTAGCCGAGTCTTAGTCAAAAATTACTACACCAACAAAATCATGAAAATATAACAAGTTAGTCATTATATAAATTCTTAAAGCAAATTTAATTAATCTTATTGATCATTTAAGCCTGTAATTGATGAGGGACAAAGAAAATGAAGTAGAATGTGGTGAAAGAGAAGAACATCTTTGGGGCTCAACATACCCCCACTGCAAAGTTTTTGCATGTCCTCATGCAACTACTCCATGTACTCTAAGACCTCTGCTAGGACATCCAACCCTCTTCTTCTGCTTTGTCTGACAGTCAATGGTCTTCTGGGCTTCCTTATGACTAACTTGAATCTTAAATTTGTAAGTGCCCTGATTAGATTTTTGTTTTTCTTCTTCAATTTTTCATTGGCCTTGTACAATTTCTCCATTTGTAGGGACAGAGTTGAATTCATATCACTTCTTAGTTTCACCTGCTCCCTCAAAATGTCATTTTCATTTTTGATATGCCTATTGAGTACTTATAACTCATACTTATCTCTTCTTAGCATATCAATTTCAGATTTTGGTGGGCTAGGAGTTCTGTCTCTACTTTCTGAAGCTCTCCTCTCTAATGACTCAATATAATTGTAAATTTGTTGTTGTGCTGGGTCAATTTCTGGAGTTTCTTCATCCTCAATGTTTATGATCCCTGTTTGTCTAACCTCTGTTTTCTTTAGTATTCCTCTAAGTTTGTGGCTCCATCTTGGTTGAGATGGCCCTTCACCTCTTTCTTTGGCATATCTTTTTATTATCCTCTCCTTCTTAAGCTGCTTCTTTATTTGAGCCAATTTCTCAGAAATCATCTCTTCACTGTCCTCTTGAATTGATTTACCAGTTTCAACTTCAATAGCTTTGGAAATTTCCCTTCTCCTGCTTCTTCTTGTAGGTTTGCTTTCAGGTGGAGATTCTTTGGGTTCCTCAAAATGGTTCCTCACTAGAAATTTTTCCCAATTATCTCTCATTTTCCTCAAATGATGTTCAATTAATATTTTGACTAAACCATGGTGATACAAAGTTGTTTCTAGAAATTGAACCCTTTTTTGAACATTTGAGGCCATTCTTTTCAGACTATGAAGTAGGAAAAAGGGAAAATTAATTTCCTCATCTAAGAAATGCATCATTAACCGAATATGGTAGACATAGAGGGTACCAAATCTACCTTCACAGGTGATAAATTTTTGCAAAATGAGTAACATGTTCCTCCACTTATTCTTTAATGCCGAGCTAGGAATACCCTTTTTAAAAATGGAAACATCCATACCTGGAGTCTTAAGCATTTGCCTCCATGCTTCGTTATGGAATTCCCTATTTTTGAACCACCTTTCTCCTTGTCTAGGTAATTCCGTTGCCTCTGCAATGAAAGCCTCTGTAACATTGAATTTAATATCTCCTATTTTGACCTCTGCTCCATTGAAGGACCTTGCAAATGTTTTAGTCACCTCTTTGTGAAAACCACGAAATTTCTCCAAAAATTGCAGCCAACCAGCCTGCTGTAGCATTTCTCTGATTTGTGGATAACCTTCCAAGTACTTGGCTCCAACTGGTTCGGTCCTCACTACGAGACCCATATCTTCTCTTTTCAACCTTCAAATTACTGATCCTCTGCTCACGGTGAAAATGGCTGTTAAAGAGATGTTTCTACCCCAAAGATGTTTCCTCTGTTTTGCAGACCGGAATGGCTAAGTACTGGTTGCGAAAAGGAATGATATGGAGTGGTTTTGAAATGAGTGTAATGTGGCGAGGATAATTCACACGGATTAATGAGTTGAAATCTATCACGGAAGAAAAGACCGCGGAGATATTTCGTTAAGCAATTCAAAATCATCATTAAATACTTTGGCCTAGTGACATGACTGATTAAATCGCTTCGGTAATTTAACCGTTAATTTTTAAATGATGATCGAATATGGTAAGATGGAAGGGTTTTTTTGTCCAAAGTTTTTATGATATGGTTGATAGGCATGATCAACACGACTAATTAAAATAACCTTTTTGAATCATATATGACTTAACTATGCTAAAATTTTCATGATTTGTCACCATAATAATTTCATACCTTTGCCTTTCCTTTGATTTTTTTTATGGTTTTGATATGCCTTTTCCTCAATCATTGATCTTCAGTTCCTCATAACTCCTTTGATTTTGCTTGTTGTCTTGAATATGAAAGATCAATTTGATGCTAAATCAAATGTTTACTGGATAGTGCCTTCAGGGTCTCTGGCTGTAGAATGTCTGTCTGGCTGCAAAATGTCTTCCTAGCTGCAGAATGTCTGACTGATTGCAGAATGTACCTGTAGAAGTCTTTGGAACATGAAATGGAATGGTTTGAAGCATGAATGGAATGATGGAATATTTTATGAAATGAATTAAAAATGGATAATGAAATATGGTGGAATGGAGTATGAGTGAAGTGAATGATGGAATGGAATGAATCACAACTATGAAGTGGAGTGAAAAAGTGGCTTGCAACTTCTGATGTGTATTCTTCAATTGCAGAAAAGATCAAATTTAAAAATCTGAGATGGAAATGAGGTGGACCATGGAATGAATGAAGTATGGAATGAAGTGGAGTATAGATGAATGGAATGAAATGAATCATAAGTGAAATATGGATTTTCACTTATGATTTTTTAATAGCTACTTGCAGAAAAAGAACAAAATGGAAAAGTTAAAGTGTCAGAAAGATTCTGATTTTCACTCTATATTTTCTGTATAAACATGCTAATCAGTGATTAGTTTTCATGTTTATACTTTATTATATATATATATATATATATTTAATTTTATTTTTTTATTATTATTTTTTTTCAAATATCTGACTTCAGAAAATTCAATTAAGTTGATGAAGAAGAAAAATTCTTCTTCATTAACTTCACATCACTGTTTTCCTAGAATATTTTGACAAATTCTTCTCTTGAAAGTGGTTTGTGATACAACTTCAATCTATGACCATTCACAAGAAAAGTGACCTTTTCTTCATCTATTGTCCTGATTTTTATTGCTCCATTGTCAAAAATTCTCATAATTTAATATGGTCCAAGCCAATGTGTTTGGAATTTACCTTGAAAATCTTTGAACCTTGAATCAAACAAGAGAGCCCAGTCACCTTCTTTGAAATTATTTTCCTTGATATACTTATCATGCCATCTAGTCCTTTGCTGTTGGAATATACTTGTTTTTTGAACTGCATCTTGTCTGATCTCATCCAATTCATTAATCTGCTCCAATCTGTGCTTTTGTACCTCTGTTAGATCAAGTCCTAGCTGAACTGCCATTTTGAAAGTTTGAATCTGGAACTCTATGGGAAACAAAACTTGCTTTCCATAAACAAGTTCATAAGGAGTATGGCTTGTTGTGCTTCTCCATGTAGTTCTATAGGCCCACAAGGCTTCAGGAAGCCTATCTGCCCAATCTCTTCTATGCAAATGAACAGTCTTCGTTAGGATCCCTTCAATGACCTTATTAGTAGATTCCACTTGACCATTTGCTTGTGGATGATAGGGAGTAGATTTTCTGTGTCTGATTTTGTACCTCTCCATCATTTTTTCCACTAGCCTTGATGTAAATTGAGCTCCTTGATCTGTAAAAATTTCCCTTGGGACACCAAGACGAGTAAAAATATCCTCAAAAAGAAAATTAACTACAGATGCTTCAGTAGCAGAAAGTAATGGCTTGGCCTCTACCCATTTAGTAACATAATCAATGCAAACTAATATATATTTCTTTTGTCTTGATGGAGGACTAATAGGTCCTACAAAATCCAAAGCGCATTTTTCAAAAGGTTCAATATGTACCTGAGGCTGCAATGGCATCTCACCTGAAGGAAAAGATTTCCCTACCCTTTGGCAACTGTCACACCTTTTGACATACTCTTTAGCATATTTAAAAAGGGATGGCCAATAATATCCTAAATGAAGGATCTTATAAGCTGTTCTTTTATCAGCAAAGTGTCCGCCACAAGGTTCATCATGACATGCCTTGAGGATCTCAGGCATCTCATCTTCCCGAACACATCTCCTAATGATAAAATCTAGACCTGTTTTGTATAACTCATTAGCAACCCATGAATATTTTGCACTGTCATAAATGATCTTTCTTTTGTCTCTTGCATTCATTATTGAAGGAAATTTCCCTGAAACTAAATAATTAGCAATGTCAGCAAACCAAGGAGTTTGAGTAGAAATTGCAAAAAGATATTCATCGGGAAATTGATCTTCAACTGGAGTGTCATCTTTGATGTTTTGGAGTCTAGATAGGAAATCAGCTACTGTGTTTTGTTTTCCAGGCCTATCTAGAATGGTAATGTTGAATTCTTGTAAAAGTAATAACCATCTTATGACTCTGCCATTAGTAATTGATTTTTTCATTAAGTATCTAATTGCAGAATGATCAGTGTGAACAAAAGTTTCATAGCCTGTTATATAGTGTCTAAATTTGTTTATGGCATGAACAACAGCTAAAAACTCTTTTTCAGTTACGGTATAGTTTAACTCTGAAGGAGTCAAATTTTTACTGGTATAGTAGATGGCATAAGGAATCAGGTCTTTTTGTCCCAATACTGCTCCTAGAGCTGTATCCGAGGCATCTGTTGAAATATGAAAAGGTAACTTCCAGTTAAGTCCCCTTAAAATAGGTGCTTCTGAGATTTTTGTTTTCAAGGTCTCAAAGGCTAATTGGCAATCAGGATTCCACTTGAATTCATAGTCCTTGGTAAGTAATTTGAAAAGTGGAAATGCTATCTTGGTAAAGTTTTCTATAAACCTTTGATAATATCCTGTAAATCCAAGAAAACTCCTAACATCTTTTTGACAACTTGGAATAGATAAGTTAGAGATGACTTCAACTTTTGACTCATCAACTCTAATCCCATCCCCTGAAATGTGATGTCCCAAAACAATTCCTTCAGTAAACATCATAAAACACTTTTCATGACTTAGTGAAAGATTTGCTTCTTTACATATCTTTAAGACTTTTTCCAAGTTTGCTAAGGCTTCTTCAAATGTGTTTCCATAAACTGTGAAATCATCCATATATACCTCTACACAATCATGTATTAGATCTGAAAAAATTCCTAGTACTGCCCTTTGAAATGTTGCTGGTGCATTACATAATCCAAATGGAAATACTCGGTAAGCATAGGTACCCCAAGGACATGTAAATGTGGTTTTGTCTTGATCTTCCAGTGGTACTTGGATTTGATTATAACCAGTAAACCCATCTAAAAATGAGAAGTACTTTTTTCCAGCTAATGTATCTAACACCTGATCTATGAAAGGCAAGGGAAAATGATCTTTAAGAGTAGCTTTGTTTAATTCCCGGTAGTCAATACATACCCTCCATTTACCAATTTTCTTTGGCAAAATCACCAAAGGAGAAACCCACTGACTATCTGAAATGGGATAGATGAAGTTGAAATTCAATAATTTCTGCAATTCTTCTTTAACAATCTCCCTAAGATTTGGATTCATCCTTCTCTGAGGTTGTCTGATTGGTTTACAATTTTCCTCTATGTAGATGTGATGAGTGCAAGTCTTGGGGCTTATCCCTTTCATATCAGTGTACTCCCATGCATATGCGGAAGAATGTCTCTGTAATATCTTGACTAGCTCTTCTTGTTGAGATTTCTCTAGGTTCTTGTTTATGTTTAAAGTTTTGCCTGGAAATATCTCAATTGTAGAGCTGCCAAATTTATCCATGGAATAGAGAGACATCTGCCTTGATGACAAAAACTCAATGTTTGATTCTTCTTGAAATTGTTCATGTTTATATTCCAAAGAGGATTCAAAGTTTTCCAAGGTATTCAGAATCTGGTTATCTTCACTAATTTCTAAAATGGTGAAGAGAGGTTGTAAATATTCTTCATCCTCTATCCATTGAGTATCATCTAATTATGTAATTGTTCTTGCTAGAGGATACAAGGTAAATTTCTTGGTTGAACTACCATAAGAGATGTACATATCACCAGATCTACAACTAATGAAAGCATCAGCTATAGCTAACCAAGGTCTTCCTAATATAACAGGGTGTCCTCCTAGATTATTTGTAGGAGTTAGGATCATAAAATCCACAGGATACTCCCAAGAATCTAGGGACACTGGAATGTCTTCTATTACCCCATCAGGTTTGATCACAGATCTATCTGCTAATTGTAATAATGTGGGTGTAAAAAGAAGATTAGGAAGTTTCAGTTTATCCATGATTTGTCTATTCATAATATTGATTGCTGCTGCTAAATAAATGAGTGTGTTTTGGATTTCAATTCCATTAATGTGAATTTTAACAACTGGATTTCCTGGGTCTAGATACTTTGGAATAGCAATCTTACCCATCATGATATCTGCTATTTTTCCTGCCAGTTGAATTTCCTTTATCTCTCTTATTCTTTTTCCTGTTTTCTTCATGCTCAACTCCTTTATTGTCTTTGTTAAGATTGGGATTTCTTTCATGGCTTGCAATAATGGGATCTTAATACAAACATTTCTTAGCTCATCTAGGAAATCATAATTAGGCACCATAATTTGTTTTTCTACACCCCTATCAATTTGTAATCTTTCTGGAAAGGGAGGTGTAGAAGTGGATGTTGATGGCTGCTCTAATATAGGAGTTGAAATTATAGGTTCTTTTTGTTTTTATTTTTCAATGTTTGGATCTTGGAAAGTTGTGTTCTCTTCAAGACTTCTATTTACCCGTAGAGAATCTTCCTCATAATTGTCTTGCTCTTGTATGATTACAGAAGGTTTCCTCTTTTCAAGTATTCTTCCAGACCTAAGTTGGACATCACTAAGGTCTAAAGGAGTGATCAAATAAGTTGAAAATTGTTGGCCTTCTATCATGTATGTGTTCTGAGGATTTTTATTGTTGGGCTTTGGTATGGGTTGGGCAGGCAACTGATTTGTTTTCTGAGGAAATGGTAATGGAAGTGGTTGATTTTGATGTTGTGGATTTTGAGAATTTTTTTGAGGATTTTGTTGAAAATTTTGTTGAGGAGGGAAATGTGGATATGGTGGATAGGATGGTGGATATTGGTAATACTGAGAGTATCTTCCATAAGGATTTTGTCCTCCTTGCGCCCAAGTTTGTGATTGATTTTGAAATTGGGGCCAAGGTTGCTGCCAAGAATTCCAATTTAGTGGGGGTTTATTATACAACTGATCATGAAATCCTTGTGTTTGAGGTCCTTGCCAAGGCCTCCTAGAGACAAAATTGAGAGATTATGTGGAACTTGTAGGAATATCTTCTTGAAAGACAACTTTAAGACCAGGAAGTGAAGGAAAACTCTTGGTCTCATGTTTTTCTAAACAAATTACACAAGTCTCCGCAACTTTGGCATCCAAAGGGCACTCTCTCAAGTCATGTTTCTTTCTACATTTTGGACAAAAGATTGCTAAGGCATCAGATTCAGATTTTTTCTTGCTTCGTAGCTTGAGGGTGTCTATTTGTTCACTAAGACTCCCTAAGATATCAGATTTGAACTCATCAAGCATATGTCCTATTTCTGCTCTACTTACTGTCCCATAAGCAGACTTACTTGCCCTTGCAAGAGCAGGGTCTCTTGGTCCTTTTACAGTTTTAGATTTCCCTCTTGAAAGGTTGATACATAATTCAACTATTTCAGGTAATGTGAGCTAAGATATATCCCCTTTTCCCATCATGTTAAGGATATCTAACCATTCATCCCTAATTGTCTTCAACAAGAGAGCTTTCAAAGTGTCTTGGTCTAGGTTTTCCATTTTTGCTCTTTTGATGTTGTAGTTAAATCTCTCCAACAAATCTTCCAGATTTTCATCTTCTTTTTGTAGCATTTTAAACACTTCCTCCTTATGGTTGGCTGACGTACAGTAGTCCAAATACCTTTCTAGAAATACTTGTTTCATGTCTTCCCATGTCCTAATAGAACTGTTGATCAAACTCATAAACCACTTCAATGCTGCTCCTTTCAATGTTGAAGGAAATAATTTAAGTTTTTGAGCATCTTGTAAATAGTCATAGGTTCTACATAGGACTTCAAATTCAAATAGGAAGGTTTCAGGATCTTCAGTTTTAAGTCCATAAAAGTTTGGAAGGACAGAGGGTGAAATGTTTTTCATAGTTGTATTGGTTTCTTCATCTACTATAGGAAACCCAAAAGAGCTTCCCATTTCTCTTCTTCCTCTTCCTCTGCCTCCTTCTGCATCTCTACCTCCTTCTCCTCTACCTCTACCTCTACCCCCTCCAAATAGTGTGTGTTCTCCATTAAAAACTCCTCCTCCCCCTTCTTCTGCCATAGTTGATTCTTCTGTGGAAGTTGAAAGGTTTAAGTCCCTAGCAGGGGTTCCTGAATCTTCTTCCAAGACAAGTTCAGTGGGTAAGGTGGAAGGTCTTTCTGATGGAATATTTGATCTTAAGTCCTCTGGAAGTCTAGGATCAGTAAAGGATGGAATGTGGGTTTGAGTTGGAGGTGTACTGGCTCTTGGTCTTGGTGAAACAAGTGGTGTTATAGGAATCAAGCTTCTGCTTCTTATGAATCTACCCATTGAGTCTCTTTCTCTACGCATATCATTGTTTTTGGGTGGTAAGAAACAAGGCTACCTAGCTACACTTCCCCAGAAACGGCGCCAAAATGTTGTGCTCAACTTAGTGTTCCTAAATTGAGGTCATAAATTATCAACCAGAGTCAGTAAACTGCTGAAATGTGATGCACTATATGTGCCTAGGTATCTGT
This sequence comes from Pinus albicaulis, assembly GCA_034641835.2. Taxonomy (NCBI): domain Eukaryota; kingdom Viridiplantae; phylum Streptophyta; class Pinopsida; order Pinales; family Pinaceae; genus Pinus; species Pinus albicaulis. Next base: position 720,806,118 of record CM076579.1, read on the forward strand.
TTCTCACTACGTTGTGTTTAGTGTTTTTCTGATGTTTTTGGTTTTATGGTTTTATTTTAAAAAGGAAAAGAACTAAGTGTTGGTAAAGAGAGATGGATGGTTACACTAAAACAAAGCAAAACCTATTCTAAACTGTGTATGACACTAAAGAACAGAAAATGAAAAGCTTGATAATGACTCCTAGTAAGGAAATAAATCACAATCATGAACTCAATAACTCATAGCATGAACTCATCCAATTCATTCATTAGGAATATGTTGGAATAGTTTGAGAAAAGGAAAATTTTAGTACAAATGAGGCTCTCCTAAGTACACAATCATCTTACATTATTACAAAGAATCTCATCCATGGCTAGAAGTTTATTGGAACACAATTGGAAAAAGACTATTTGTAACACAATAAGATTTCTACTCTGAATTAACTTGTCATGCTAAGATCAATTCATTCTGCAACTAAACTTGTCACCACTAAACCTTATTCAAAAGTTAGAGATTTTCTAAAATAGTTTTTGGAAAGAAAGGTTTAATTGTGAAATTGCAAAGGATTGCAGAGCAATCAAGGCCTTAAACTGATATCACTAACTTATTCCTGTTCATATGATGATGCATTAATAGAAAGTCAGAACAAGATTAGTTTGTAAACAATGAAGGCCATGAAGTCTAATTTTGATAGTTAATACAACTTAAAGAACAATGGATGACACTGAACTAGAATGCAATTGATCGAACTTGAAACACAGTGATCACAATTAAACTAGAATGCTTTTAGCCTAACTCTGAAATACAGTGATTTGGAACTGAACTAGAATGTCACTAATCTAACTTAAAGTACAAGAATGTAGTTATACTAGAGTGCCATTATCAAACTTGAAACACAAAGTGGAAGTAAATTAACTAAAGTGACATCTACCTCCGAGTACTACAACTAGACTAAAAGATGCAACTAATCACTAAAAATGTCTCAAATTTCCATTTTATTCGGGAATTACATTCATAAATAGTCAGAGAAGAATCATACAACTGATCCTGATTTATGTAAGGAACACAATGTAATAAACACATAACCATAAATACAGAGATGCAGCAGAAATAACACTTCATTTCATTAATATCAAAGAACTGAAATTTGCTTACAGACAGAATGGAAATAAAACTAGCTAGGGCACCGGTAGCTATCTCTGAGAAGAGATGTGGCGGCTACAGGCCTCTGAACTGCGTTACAATGAGGCTCGAGGGCCTATTTATTATTGAGAAACAATGGAGAACCCTAAACATCCCAAAACCTAACCCTAGGAGATGAAGCGCCAAAACTATGGGCCCCGTTTGGGTAAATTGGTGTTTCAACTTCCCAGGGACGTAACTTTGGCATACTATCTCCGTTTGATGCACATGATACATCATTAGAAAGCTCTATCCGAGGACTACAACTGTCGGGACGAATTGGATGATCCAATTCGCTGGTAAAACGATACCCAAAAAACGTCGTTTAGGGCCTCAAAACGGCTCCGGAAGTTCAGGACCCGAAAAACTGCTAAAAATATTAAGTTATGCCGAAACTGAAAAACTGAAAGAGACAATGGTGGGGGCCCAAGTGGAATAGGCGGGTGGCCACCAATATCCACCTGGATTATTCCTCCCCCCTAAGGAAGCAATGGTCCCCATTGCGTTAAGTTCCTCCATGAGATGAGGAAATTTCTGCTGAACTTGGTCCCTGGTGAACCACTTTCCTTGGTGCAGGAGTTGGCCAGCTTTGACAACCCGATACAGTTGGATCCTCTGTTGGCGAGTGTTCTTAATTTGCATGTCCATGATATAATCTATGGTGGCCTGTTCCATGCAGTCTGGGTTTAACTCTGTTGGTGTGAGTTGTTCTGCAATGTCCGAAGTGTCCAGTAGAGGTGGGAAGTAAGGATGAAGGCGATCCACAATGAAGACTGGGTGCAGACCAAGGAATGGTGGAATACTAAGCTCAAAAGCATTGTTCCCTACAGCCTTGGTGATGGTGTATGGCCTGTATCGGAGTGGGCGAAGCTTGCAGTGAGGTCCAGTGAGGCGCTCCTCCTTTGGTGACTTGACTCAAGGGCCAAGTGATATGAGAGAATCCCAACATGAATCTGCGGTAGAAATTAGCAAGACCCAGAAAGATGCGAAGCTCTGTTATAGTGGTCAGGGCTGGCCAATCCTAAATGACTTGGATCTTGGCTGGATCCACATGCACCCCCCTTTCATCAATAATGTATCCGAGATATTGAACCTGGGTCATGCCAAACGTGCACGTCTCCGGTTAGCTGCCCTTCCGCATAGACTTTCGGTTTGGAGGACTTGTGGATGTGATGAAGGTGCTCTTCCCAAGTCTTTGAAGATCGAGAATGTCATCCAAGTACACCACTACGAATGAGTTGGTGAATGAAGCGCAAGATCTTGATACATCATCTCATGAGTTCTGCGGGAGCATTACGCTCAGCCAGACGCAGCCAGCCATTCAAAAAGGCCTTCCTTAGCCTTGAAGGCAGTCTTCCACACATCAGAGGGTTCAATTGGTACCTGGTGATACCCAGACTTCAGGTCGATCTTACTGAAATATTTTTCACCTTGGAGTTGGTCGAGAAGGTCATCAATCCGTGGGATTGGGTACCTATTCCGGACAGTGATCTTATTCAGCGCCCGATAGTCAATACAGAGTCTCCACGTCCCATCCTTCTTCTGTACCAACACGATCGGGCTCCCACGGGGTGATGAACTTGGTCTGATGTGACCTTTCTGCAACAGCTCCTGAATCTGCCTCTTGATTTCATCATTTTCCAGAACAGAGCGTCGATAGATCGGTCCATTGGGTAGTGGCGCACCTGGGGTCAGATCAATCGGGTGCTTGACCTGGCAGTGCAGAGGAACCCCTGTGGGCGAGGTGAAGATGTCCCCGTACTCCTCCACGACCTTATCCATTTGTTGTTGTCGTGCAGAGGGGCCCTGTCTGGAGGTCGTGGCCACAGTCTTCTTCTTGCCCTGGGGGCGGATCATCAGAAAAACGAATTTCCTGGTTTGGGAAATGAGCTTACTACATTGTTTTGCAGTAACCAAAGAGATAGTCGTAGGAGGTGGTACCTGTGGTATCCTGTACAACTTATTTCCCAAAGTAATAATAACAGCACGAGGTCGAGACTCATACACAGCATGACGCTTCCACAAGTATGGTTGTCCTAATAATACATCAGAAACATCAATAGGAGCGACGTCACATAATACCTCATCCGTGAAGGGCTTGATGCTATAGGGAAGGCGACACTGCTGGCTGACGCGGAGATCTCGTCCTTGGTGAAGCCACCCGATGGTGTATGGATGTGGGTGAGCTATGGTCGGCAAGCCCAACCGCTTCACGGCGTCTGCTGAAATGAGGTTCTTTTGGCTCCCATTGTCGACAATGAACTGTACAGGGGAGCCCTTTACCCACATTTGGGAGTGGAAGAGATGTTCCTCCTCCTCTGGATCTTCCGGTTCCTCCTTCTGGACCTTTGTAGTGGCAACAGTGGCGTTGGGCTCCGCATCAATAATCTGTTTCCCTTTTTCATTTCCCTTTTCAGGTTCTGATTCGGAGTCGGAGCATGCATCTGACTCAGAAGCCCTCATCTCGGCCACTAGCGACTGCTTGGCCCGACACTCACTTGTGTTGTGAGTGGAGCTCTTATGGAACTCACACCACTTTCTCGTGTCCTTCTTTGACTTTGCGGTGTTGTTCTTTTCCTGTGGCTTTGACGGGTTGTCTTTAGCCACCATGCCTTGGTTCTGTCCTTTGTTCTGCGGTTTGGAAGCACCTTTCCCTTGCTTTTGATTCGCAGATCCAAAGTCTCGCTTCTTCTGTTTGAATTTCTGCTCAATCTTGGCAGCATACCGGTATGCCGTACCAAGCGAGGAGATGTCGAGGAACTCAATTTCCTCCTAAATGTATCTGTGCAGACAGCTGCGATACTTTAGCACCAAATGTTTCTCTAAATCTTTGATACCCAACTTTGTGCGCAGGGTATGGAACAGATTCGTCAGCTCGTGCACATCTTGATCCCTTTGTTGTCGCAGCGTGGTCCATTGTATGTACTTGTCCTCATAGCTCCCCACGGGATAGTACTGTTCCTTGAGGGCGTCTCGGAAAGAATTCCAAGTTGGTACGGCCGAGAACAGAGAGGGTTCTGTCTGGTCCTTGTTCTCACAGTAGGTTTCCCACCAGTCCTTAACATGGGGGGTAGCTTTGAGGAGTGCAAAATAATCTTCTCCCGGTCTGAAAAGTCATGAACAGAGAAATATCCTTCTAATAGATTCAACCATCTATCTACGGCATCTGCATCTATTTGACCCTCAAATATGGGAATGTCAAAATTTACTTCCATAGCTTAATTGAGTGACGCCCCGTGCCGGAATCCCATTTTAGAACTACATTTCCAACTTGGAAGTCATTTTCTTTTGTCCTTCTATCAAATAATTTCTTGATTCCTTCTTGGACTACTTATGTCCTTTTATATACTTCCTCTCTTGACTGTTGCAAATGAATGGTCTGATTGATCCTCCTTTGCATATCATTTTCTTCAGCTTGGACGTCATGAAGGAGTTTCATGACTGGAACTCCTAGAGATGTTGGGAATACTGCATCCGTGACGTAAACCAACTGATAGGGAGACATGCAGATGGAATTTTTAGTAGTCAATCTATCAACCCATAAGGCATGGACAAGCTTACTATGCCAAGATTTCTGGTTCTGTTCCAACAATTTTTTGATGATATTAACAAGGCTTTTGTTGGAGGATTCAGTTAGACCATTTCCTTGGGGGTAGTAGGAAGTAGAATGGCCTAATGTGATCTGATATTTATGGCAGAAATCTACCATCCTCTTGGAATTGAAGGCAACAACATTGTCTGTGATTATTTTCCTAGGACAACCAAATCTGGATAGTATGTTGGTTTCAAGGAATTTGATGATGACAGAGTCAGTAGCATTCCTAGTGGGTATGGCCTCTATCCATTTGGTGAAATAATCAGTGGCCATGAGGATCCATTTGTGTTGGGATGAGGATGATGGGTGAATTTCCCCAATGAAGTCCAAACCCCATTGTTGAAAGGGACCCTCAACACTGATAGGCTGCAAAGGTAGTGGTAAGAGTTTTCTTCAGCCATCAAAGATTTGGCACTTGTGGCAGGACATGACTAAATTATGGGTGTCTGGGAAGAGGGTGGGCCAATAGTATCCAGACTTGAGGATCTTGTTTGCTGTGGTCTTCCAGTTAAGATGTCCTCCACATTCTCCTTCATGTAGCTCACGCATGATTTTTCCTGCATCAACCTCAAGTAAACATTTAAGTAAAATCCCCACAGCATTTTTCCAATCCAAAACTCCATCTAATATACAATAATTTAAAGCCTTCTGTTTGACAAATCTAGCTTTTGTTTTTGACAAAGAAGGAGGAGCATTCAGATAAAGCAACACATATATGATGTCAACATACCAAGGAGATTTCATGAATGTTTCTTCAATGAATGGTGTTGTGCATTCTTCTATCTCTTCCAAAATATCAACCATGTTCATATCTAAAGCTTGGAAGTTTGACTCAGCCATGAGTTTTGCAAGTCCTTGTCCTTTAATCAATTTAGTGGGTCTGATTTCCAAATCATATTCTAAAATGGTAGCAATCCACTTGCCCCTTTTACCATCAGGGTCTTGATTAAGTATATCTTTGACAACTGTGTTTGGGACAAAGGCTATGATATGTGAATGCAAAATATAAACTCTAAAATCCTTCAAAGCTTTGATTAAGGCAAAGGCTTGTTTCTCCATAATGTTATACTTTAGAGGAGCATCCCTTAAGGCTTTGCTGAAGAAAGATATGGGCTGCTCTTGCCCCATGATGTTCTTTTGCAACAATACTGCTGCCACAGTATGTTCAGAGGCAAAGGAGAAAATGTAAAAGTCCTTGGTGAAGTCAGGGCTGATTAAGACTGGTGTTTGTGTGAGTGCTTGTTTTACCAGCTCAAAAGATTGTTTCGCTTCCATATTCCACTTCACTCCTACTTCCTTTTTCAACATATTCATGATATTTCTTAGGAGCTCAGCAAGGTTAGGGATGAATCTTCTTGGGAAGTTAATATTTCCAATGAAATATTGCAGCTCTTTAATGTTCCTAGGATGGCTAATTTGTAAGATGCCTTCTATTCTTTTGAGATCTATCTTGATTCCTTCCTTAGAGATGATGTGACCTAATATTTTTCCTTCCTGAAGGCCAAACAAAGTTTTCTTAGGATTTAGGGATAGGCCATACTTTCTAAATTTTTCAAAGACTTTTCTCAAGTGGACTAAGTGCTCCTCATCAGTCTTAGAGTAGACAGTGATGTCATCAAGGTATATGACTATGAAGTAACCTATGTCTTCTGAAAAAGCTATGCCCATTGCCCTTTGGAAAGTAGCCCTTGCATTCATTAAACCGAATGGCATTTTAACATACATGAACGTACTCCAAGGTGTATTGAAAGCAGTTTTAAGTTGGTCACTTGGAAAGACTAGAACTTGGTTATAACCTGAGAAGCCATCTAGTAATGAGATTCTTTGTGAACCAACTACTTTTTGGAGTATGTGATCCATTTTAGGCAAGGGGTAATTGTCTTTCAAGGAGGCTTTGTTCAAATTTCTAAAGTCAATACAAAGCCTAATTTCCCCGGTCTTCTTCCTAACTGACATAAGGTTGGACACCCATTCTGAGTATCGGATAGGAACTATGATCCCGGCATCGTACATATTTTTTATTTCTTTCTCAACTAAGGGTAACAAGAGGGGGTTTATTCTTCTCAACTTTTGTTTAAATGGTTTCTAATTTTCTTTGAGAGGAATTTTATGTTGGATGATTTTGGTGTCATAGGATTTCAAGTCTTCATACCCCCAAGAAAACACATCTTTAAATTCTCTAAAAAGCTCAATGTATTTCTGTTTTGTGTGAGATGGGAGAGTTTTGGACAGCTTGATTATTTTGGGCTCTTTCATCCCTCCAATGTTACACTCTTCTACATTTGTTTCAGTGGTTTCCATCTTGGGTTTTTTAGCTACATCATTAAAAACAAACAACTCTTCTAGTGGTGTGAGTACTCTTGGCAAGGTGTCATCTTTGTACTGCAGAATTTCAAGTTCTCTTTGATCTGATTTATCAAATACTTCTGCAACACAAGGGTTTTGAAGGTGGTTTATATCATCATCAAAGGGCAGCTCTGTTTTGGGAGTTTCTTTTTCAGCAGAATTATTTCTTTCAAATCTCAAACTTTATTTTGTGCTTGCAAAGTCATTTCCGGATTGCAAAAAATCATCTATTTGGTCATCATTGTCAAACACTTGCCAATGGTTCAAGTTTTCCGGTATAGTAGGCATGTTCTTTATTTTGATGAGGCATTGATTATTTTCATAAGGTAAAGAGCAATTGCTGGCAGCAAAGGCAAGCTCATTGGCAAGGCAGTTTTGGGCCCTAGGGATGAAATTAAGCTCATATTTCTCAAATGTTTTGAGAAGGTATAGGGCAACATTTATATATTCCCTTAACCTAGGGTTCTTGGCTGGATATTATCCCTTAATTTGATTGATTATTAGTTCATAATCTCCTTGGGTCAAGATTTTCTTGGCTTTGAGATTTTTAAGTAAGTATAGACCAATAAGGAGAGCCTCATACTCTGCAACATTATTGGTGCATTGAAAATATAACCTATAGGAATGGCCTTCATTTTTGTTGTGGATCCAAACACCAGCCCTTGATCCGACCTTACCATAAGAACCATCAAAGCTCATATGCCAAAGGGTGTCAATTTCAGTTTTGTCAATGTTCTGTACTTCAGGGCTACTAGAGTTTTGGGAGTCATTTTCTTGATTAGAGAGCTAGTTTGATTGTTCTGGGGGACTTAGTTCTCTTTCATTATCATTCATTTGTTCACTTATGTCATTTTCATTGTACAGGATGAAGGAGTTGAGGTCTGAGTGAATGGAATAAACTGGTGTGTTATTTGGCCTATCTATGTTACTCACCATGTATTTCAAGTGGGATTCCCGATAAAATCTTCTTGTTTGATTGAAGACTGGGATGGGGCATAGGTCATGTCCATTTGAAGGCTGCCCTGGAGTTTGACCCCCCATGATCTAGATAAAATCATGCCATACTTTGGGGGGATGTCAGCCACAACTATATCCATGACTAGACTCTTAGCAGGGATTTGTGCCAGATTGACACACAGATCTTTGATTAGGCCCAGACACTTAACCCCACTGGAATCAAAAGAATACAAGTCTTTGTAGGGCTTTGTTATTTCTAGGCCCAATCTCTCCATCACAACCTTTGGCATGAGATTATGTGACACACCGGAGTCTAGCATAGCATTTTGCAAAAAAATTTCATGTATGTTTAGACTGACATAGAAAGGAGGGACTGCTCCTTCTTGATATCTTCCCTCTACTGCAGGACCAAACAACAGTTCTGGTTTATCATCAGTTAAGTTTAAGGTATCAGTATCCTTGCCTATGTTTAACACTTTGAAAATCTAGGATCTATATACCTCTTGGGTTACCAATTCAGTGAGGGGTATAGTGATCTTGATTTTGGCAATCTCCCCTCAAAACTGAAAGGCAGGTGTCTTTATTGCATTTACATTAGTTTTATCAGCCGTGAACTTTTCTATATTTTTAATTTGCTGATCTTGATTTGATGGTTTGGACACTAAGGTTTTTTCAGGGCCACTATTTGAAGTACTAGGGCAACTTGAATCATTACTAGGTTGGCTAGTCTTTTGCTTGTTTAGTTCAGTTTTCTTAGCCATAGTATTTGTGTTTTCTGCTGTATTTTTAGGGATAGGTTCAGAGGTTTTTCTAACAGCAGTGTTTGGTTGATCTGTTTTAGGAATATGTTGAATCTTTTTTATCCTAAGGTTATATTGCCTATGGACTTTCATTATGGCATTCTAAAATCCTAATCCATAGTCTTCGGAATCTTCATATGATTTCTCATTTGGTTTTGAAGAAAACATCCTTTGTTCTTCTTCAGTAAGGAATGTGTTATCCTCATCATCCGAACCTATGACATTTACATGGTCTTCTTCCAACTTCTCAGTCTCTCTTTATTCTTCATCTACATAGTTGTCTTGGAAAGGGGGTCTAATTTGTTGGTCACTCTCTCTTTGTCTGATTTGAGGAGGGTCTCTTTTAAAATTCTGGTTTCTATTTCTGTTTTGAAGATTGGCTTGATTTTCCCTCGGAGGTGTTCTCTCATTTAAACTGAATTTTTCCATCATCCTCTCCATTGTCCTAACTATGGAGTCAAGTTTGGTTTCGGAAGAGGAGGGTGCAAATGTTGTGTCATCTCTATAAGTCACCCTTTTCTCTGATCTCACCCTAGCCCTTTTCTCAATCAAATTGGCCTCTACACTCATAGCCCCCTTTTTCATGTCTTTTAGAGTTAGGTAATCTCTCTCCCTTAGTTGATAGGCCATATCAGCATCAAATTCTTCAGGATATTTGACCAAGGTCAAGCCTTGTGGAGGTTTTATGTGAGGTGGGAGAGCATTGTAAACACTGTTAAACCTAGTGGATTAGTCATGAACACTTTCTCCCGGATTTCTCTTAAGATTGTTATACTCGGACAGAATTTGGAGGGGGTTCTTCTTGATTTCCCATTTGTTCACAAAGGTTTGGTATAGAGTAGGGAGATCATGAATGCTGTTGGGAGGTAAGTCTTTAAACCATTTCTTGGGTTCTCCCCCTAGGCTCTGAGAAAAAATCCTCATTTTTATGGTTTCTTCTTCTATCTCCATATAGTCAAAAGCACCATTAATTCTATCTACATGTTTTTGACCAGTAATGGATTCAGTCCCTAAGAAGTGAGGTATTTTGGACTGATAGTCATTTGGCAAAGGAAATATTTGTTGTTGTAGAGCCAGTGGAGCATACCAGGCTGACATGATGGGAGGGAAAGGAAACAATGGTTGATTTACAAGGGGAGGATTTGTGGGAGGTGGAGGAGGATGGAGTGAGGTGGTTTTCAAACTGGTGGTATGGATTGGTGTAGTTGAGGTACTTGGACTGGAAGAATGATTCTGAGAAGATTTTAGATGAAAAGCGTTGAAGTGATGTAGAAGTTGAAAATTAGGTAAAGTGGAAGGAGAAGCTTCTCTACTAGAGCTTTGTTGCAAATCTATGGGCTCAAAGTCAGCTTGGTCAACCCTACTTTGTGACTTGGTCCTAAATAGGTTCTTGGTATGGTGCAAATAAAACTGAGGATCTTGTGAAACTGTGAGGTGTTCTGGTGCAGAACTTGCTCTATGGATGGTCCTAACAGTGGGTGAGTTTCCAGCTTTAGGATTTTTCCACAAAATATTTTCTGGGTTATCAACTATGGTAGGAGGATTTGGGTTCGGGTGTGATATTGTATAGATCCTTCGTGAAGCTAGATCTCTTTATTCACACAAGGTATAACTAGGCCTTAAAAACTACTTTGGATTGATTTGACACAATCCTAGAAAAACCTATGGGACCAGTGGGATGAGGAAGGCCTACTGGAGGCTAGTGGAGTTGCCAGGTGGATGTTTTTTGAAATTTTGAAGATATGTATACAATGGTCCACCACCAAATTCTTGATAAAAAATCAATCTAGGGAGTATTTTTGGGTTTTTAGTTTCTTTATGCAGCCCTAAGGTTAATGAGTATCCCCTAACTAAGTCATTATCTTGCTAGGATGATGAAGTAATTAGTTTCTACTCTGGCTATGGGTTGGTTTTTAAGTCAAAATAGGGATGTATATGAGTCTATAAGAGTTTGTCAGGCTACTATGAACTCAGTCCCACCGTGATCGCCACTATGTTAGCTCCCCGTAATTTCCTAGATTGATTGAGATACAAATTGACAAGGGTAACATCAAACCAAGCTTTGGAATCCAAGGACCTAGCTTTCCTAGATTCGAAGAGGGATCTCTCAATGTGTGCAAAGATATGTCTTTTTTACTGATTAGGGTTGATTTTAGGCTAGATGTTAAGTGCAAGGTATTTTGATTGTTTTTTGGTTGGGTATGATACTTTGATAGATTTTAGGTAGGAAACATAGAAGATTGTTAAGTCATTGGAAAATGGAGTCAAATAAGTTCATGAATGAGTTCATCAATGGTTTCAAGAGCATTTGCAGGGAAATTGAACTTGGTTGGTGGATCTTTAAGGTTGTGAAGGATCATGAGATGGACATTAAACTTAGGAACAACAAGCTAATAAAGGGCTGAAACTGAATGCTTTATATACTTGTAAACTGAGGGAGTTAGAAAATTGATAAGAACAACAAGGGAATCAAAGGCATAAGCAGAACCTAATAAATTTGATTTCAGACTGAAAACAGATAATTAACCAAGACAAACATTCAGATAAAAACTTAGAAAGGTAAGAAACTTATCTAACTTTTAGAGCTTTTATCATCTAGAGCAAAAAAAAATTTAAGATACATAAGTAATTATAACCATAGAAGGAGAGAAAACTCTAACATCCAAAGTTACAACTATAAGTTTTCCTGAAAACAATTTTAGCTAAGTAAAGGCAAAGACCATGATTTTAAACATACTTCTTTGACAAACCTAGACAAAGTTGCTTTAATGAGATGATTCCAAGAACATAATATTTCAGTGGCAACAATATGCAGGGCTAGCCATAAATCATTATTGATGCTAACTAATCTAAATTATTCAAGAAATGGACAAGATAAGAATTTGTTAGAGAGAAAATAAATGATTTCTCTAATGTATCTTAGCAGAAGAAAACATTAAGGCAGTGAAGGACAAACAGGTTTAAGGTGCCATTAGAAAACATTTCTTAATCTAAATTCTTTGTCCTACTGCAACATAGAAAGATGGAAAACATAATGGAAAACTAGAAAACATAAACAAAATAAAACTTCACCATCAACCAAGCCTATGGATCCTGCAAGCAATCCTTCTCCATCAACAACCAAATCAGATCATGCATGAGTTCCAAGACATCAATTTATCTTCAAGAGCTTCAAAGGACTATGTATTATTCTAGCATCAGTCATCAAAATCCAACATTTACAATGAGTTCCAATGCAATATTTATGCTGTAAATGAGGAGGTGAAACTCTTCTAGGGTTCAAAATGTTATTAATTACAGAGTAAATGCATTCCTAGCCTTGAAAACCACGCAGGGCATAAGGTAAGAATATCTGCAGCTACTTCTCTATTAAATGACTTTGTCTTAATTTCTGAGATAAAGATAGGTGGAAAATATTGACTTTAAGGCTTTATCTTATCTTTACAATAACTGTTCTAATAGTTTAAAATATATTCTTTTGTGTAATAACTGCTTAATTGGCTTTATGGATAAAAATTGGCCAAAGGAGTCAGTTGATATTTATGATTGAATAACTACTCTGTGTTGATGTGTTTGAGGCTGCTTTAGCCTAATATTTCCTTTAATTTCATCATTTAAACTGTGTTAAGGCCTGATCTCACTCTTTTCCTTCATAATTCATCATGTTGCCTTTAATAGTTTATGGCTTTCTTTAAACCTTTTTCATCTGTCTTTAATTATGTCTTTATCTTTTAATATTCATAGGTTAAGCCTTTAATCTTCGGTTTTATGCCTTTTAACCTTCATTCTTCATCTCTGGTCTTTGTTGCTTTTTGCGTACAGGTGGATTTGTCACGTTGGAGGGTTTTGTTTAATCAATGCTCATGATACGCTGATCAAAGCTTTGAATTCGAACCCTGTGAACTCGTTTTCTTCGTGATTTTTCCTTAAGGATCGTCATCCTGGGCCTTTCTTGCCACTACTCTAGCTTGTGAGAGGGCTGGCTTATATTCCCACCATTAAACATGAAATTCAACATAAAATATCAATAAATTCTGCTTTTTTAGGATAAAACTGCTTCAGAGGCTCGGCGGAGGTGAAGGAGCTGTGTAGAGGGGAATGAATGCAGCAGAAGGAGATTCCATGGTTGAAACCATAAGAAACAGGGTTTAAACTTGGTTTATGGTGCGAGAGTGGAAAGGGGGTTTTTCAGAAAACCATAGGTGGTTTTCGCGTGGCCATAAGGTGATAAGCGGCAATGGGCTAATCGAACGTGATACGGGTTATAGGACAACACGTGTCATATCAAAACCACCCATTTCGCGTTGATATGGAGCGTTAAATCATTTTGGTGGACCGAGCACAAAAATAATTCTAGACCGTTAGATCTGGGAGATCGACGGCTGGGATCAAACGTGAAGGGAGGAAAGATGTGTGGGAGGAAGAAAGGTGGGACCCAGCTATGACTTCAGCAATTTTGTCGGGTAGCGAAAAGCTATTGGGTGGAGTTGTAAAGAGGGGATAAATGGGAGCTGTTGGATCATGAGGATCAACGACGGAGATTTACTCGAAGAAGCGGAGATAAAATATGGAGGATGAGGGGTCAGGGGGATGGCGAAATTGTGAAGGAGCGATGACCGTAAGATTTGGAAGAGATCAACGGTTAGGATTTAAAAATGAAGGAGAATGAAAAGGGCGGAGTTGACATGTAAGAGTAATGTGGACTGTTGGAAGCGGGGAAATGGATGGCTGAGATTGAATCGGGGCTGCGCACATCAGAGATCCGAACGGACGGGAGGAAAAAATGTGGAGGGAGAGATTGCGATGGAGAAGGTAATGTGCGATGCGATGGAGAAGGTGAAGTGCGATTCGGCGTGGACCGTTCGATCTGAGGGAGATCGACGGTCGGGATTTTATCAGCGGGGAATTCCATCGGTGGAGAAAGGAGTGGGAACGAGGAAAGGGCGATGCTCCGATGTGATGGAACGATGTGCAAACTATCCGATCTAGGGAGAATGAATGGTCCAGATTGAATCAGGATTTCGCATCGGCGACAAACATTTTTTAAGGAAAAAAAGGTCGCGGGGACTGGCGGAAAGCCGAAATGCCGATGGGCCAATGGGCCTAGCGCTCAGTCATGGAGTAGGTCATATGACGAAAAAGGGGGCTAAGGCTAAGCCGAAAGGGGCTTAAATCCTTATGCTAAAAGGAGTTTTTTAAGGCCAAAATGAAGGTTTTTTGAGCTTTTTCAAGTATTTCGATAAGTGTAAAATGGAGGTTTAAACCATTATAAAGGGGTTTTAATGGTTTAAAGGGGTAAATGAAAGGGTTTAAATGGATTTTTCAGAGAAAAGTGATTGATTTGGATAAGTGAGAATGAGTGGGAAAAATGAATGAAACTCTTAGGAAACAGTCTCTTTTGGTATCAACAGGGCAACTTAGAGGCTTTGATTGAATATTTTCAGTGGATTGGTAGACTTAGGATAAAGAACATAGTGGGCTTTCAAGAACTCACAATTTTTTCATAAAAATTCATTTCTTGAAAGCTTAAGAACCTTTTTAGCCATCATGAGATATAACAAAATTTATAAATCGCTAACATTGTGACATTATTTGATGACGGGGTTAGTGGAGAGCGAGGCCCATTTATTTCAATTTTTTCAAGGTTAAGGGGGGCTTGAGCCTTATAACATAGGTCGGGTTAGTGAAAATGGGTGGAGGGAACGGTCCTGCGAGAGTAGGGGGGACCAGGGTTCAGAACATAAAGGGGTTTAAGAGATAGCAGAAGGTCAGGGTTAGGGTCACGTGAGTGCGAGGGAGATAAAGCTTTAAGCCGAGAGGGGCTTAAGCCCTATTTGTATAAAAAAGGGGTGTTTAGTATAAAAATAGGGTTTTTATAAGGTTTTGAGAAGGTCCGATAGGCTTAAAAGTTATATTTAAACAATGTAAAAAGGGATTTTTACATTGTTTAAGGTTTTTAGAGGAAAAATGATGAATGAGGGGGGGTTTAAGAGGGTTTTGATGAAGGGAAAAAGTGGGTCTTTTAAGAGGAAGAGGGTTATGAATGTGAGGGTGAAGGTGATTAAATGGGGCAAGCAGGCCCAATAATGAAGTCTTCTTTGTAGCAGTGGGGTATATTTTTAGGAGACAGAGAGGGGAATATAGTGAAAAATAGTTAAACTTAGGATGATGAAGGCAGTGATATTTCTACAACTCACAATATTTCTCAAATGTTGTTTCTAGAAATCCAAGATTATAACTTAGTCATATTTTGATATCAGCAAAAACTACTAATGACTAACACGGAGCACCATAATTCTTTCTGTGTTTAGCATTTGAAAGTTTTCTTCTAAAGTCTAGTTAAATAATTCTTAACTTCTCTTTAATCATTACTGAATATCGCTTTTTTATCCATATCATAATTCCTACGGCCTTAGAGATCCAATTAGTACAGTTAGCTTACCCTGTGATGCTCTTGAAAGGTTGACGCCACAAACCATCCCTTTGACTCCATAGAAAAATGGATTAGTTTCTGCAGACCTTCTCATCCAACCAACACAATCAATCAAAATAACTAATACCACCACCACTATAACTAGCTTAACATTATTATTCATAATATTAAGGAAAAATTAAATCATAAATAGAGAGAGCCCTCTCTTAGTCTAGTAAGGCTAGGTCCTGGATTCCAAAGCAATTTGATGTCATCCTTTATAGTTTATTCTTGCCAATCTTATAAATTATAGGGCCACAAAATAATGGTGACCATACTGGGGAATTATTGAGTAACTTAACATTTCATCAGAACTCAAAAACCCCAGTCAAAACATTGTATGATTCAAGTATATTCTAATATTGGTTTTGCAGATTTTTGCACAATACTTAGCCTGTTTGTGCTCCGAGTCTAAATTCTGGCTCTTAGAAGAATATTTACTAGATCTCATCCTGACCAAGATCCCCTTGAAATAGTTGACAATCCAAAGAAAATCCTGAGAAAAACCCCCAGAACTGAGAGTCAAACTGTTAGCAAATCCATTCACAAAGAAAGCTCCCTCCCTGGAAACCTCGTAACTTTGCAGGACATCCAGTTCAATTTACATTTTGAACAAATCTTATTCAGGACCAAATCTGATAATTGGAAAACCCAGATAGTTTTTGACCCATCTATCCTACAACAGAATCCATTTGGGGAAGCCTCCACATCCACCCAAGCCGACCTTCAACTTCTCCAACACTTTGAATCACTTCAAGATCTAGTAGAAGGACTCACCTCAGTTTTTGATGATGCTTACCTTCAACAATCTATAGAATTATCTGCTTTGACTACAACAACCTCCTTCGTGATTTCGAAGTATCCTCATCCTTAGTCATCTTGTCTAGGTGTGTCTACAACCCCTACCACTTCCTTGAACATCCCCCACCAAAGTGCCCAAACCACCACGCATACACCCACGATCCACCTTCCTCCATTTAGTAGTCCACCTCCCCTTGTCAACTCTCCTCTTTTCAAACCCCCTTGAGTTCCCCCACCACCAATCATGGCAGCTAGATATGCTCCATTGGTGCTACCACCACCTGTCGTACCCATGCCACAGCATTATCAGTCCAAAATCCCACAATTTGATGGGACCAGTCCTGCAATTGTTCAATAACAAGTTGATAGAATGAATGACTGTTTTGATCTTCAAGAGATAGATGATGAAAGTTTCAAGTTGAGGATGTTTGCTCAAAGTTTGGGAGGAGAAGTAAGAAAATGGTTTAAAGCTTTGACTCAAAATAGTATCCATGACCTCCCTTCTTTCCACCAACTATTCATAAATCAATGGGAAGTTAAGAGAAACCCTCTTCAAATCTTGTCAGGATATGAAAACATCAAGAGAAATACTAGAGAGAGTGTCCAAGACTACTGCACTAGGTTCAACAGTTTTTATAACGCACTTCAAGCTCACATGAAACCCCCACAAGCCTTGGCCTTGGTTAAGTTCCCAGACATTTTTGATCCGGAAATGGCTTATTAGCTCAAAGAGAGAAACCCTGCAACATTGGAAGAAATGCAGAGAGATGCAGTAAGTGTAGAAGCCAACCTGCTTACAAAGAGGGATAGGATGAGAAATGAGTATAGGGTTACTATAAGAGAAGAACCAACAACTTCCACATCCGATTCTAAGATTGATAACCTGGTTATAACTATGGAAAGAATGATGGAAAGGATAAGCCTAAATGAGAGAGCCATTCCTAGGGAAAATCAACCAGCTTCTCAAAACGGAAATCAAAACCTTAGAAGAACCCCCCGTCAAATAAGACAGAGAGAACAAATAGGCCATGACCAACAAATTAGTTCTCCATTCCAAGAGAATTATGCTAATGAAGATGAGGGAGTGGTCGAAGAATTAGAAGAAAGTTAGATTGATCTAATGGGAATTAATGAAGAGGATTATGTTTTCCTTACTAAAGAAGAGCAAGGTTTATTTTCTCTGACTCAACTGAAGTGGAATTTTCAGAGTTTGAGGATTATAAAAAAGGGTTTGATAATGCCATCATGGAGATACATAGACAATATAACCTTAGAAGCAAGAATAAATCTGATAACTCCAAGAAAAAGAATATTGAAATTCCTTCCAAAAAGGCCCCAGAAAATGATCCCAAGAAAACAACAGAAAGTTCAAGGAAAGTTGTTAACATCCCAGGAAAGAATAATATAGAAAGCAGCACTAGTAAACCAGCTATCAACCCTGTCAAAACTGTTCAAGATGATATCCCCACCACAAGTCAACAATCTGAGATTGTTGCAAAAATAGTTCTTGAGAAGGCTGATTGTTCAAATATGCTAAAAATACAGACACCATTCACCATTCAGAACGAAATTGCTAAAATAAAAATCTCAATTCCTCTCACTGAATTGGTAAAAAAGGATGTATACAAGTCTCAGGTCCTAAAGGTGTTGAATGTAGGATAAATCATTGACACTGTCAATCTCAATGATGATAAACTTGAACTTTGTTTTGGGCCAGAAGTAGATGGTAAATCCCAGGAGGGAGGTGTTCCCCCATTTTATGTCAGTTTTTGAATGTTCATGATAAAATACTCCATAATGCCATGTTAGATTCAGGTGCATCACATAATCTTATGCCAAAATCTATTATGGAGAAACTTGTACTTGAGATAACTAGACCCTACAAAGATTTGTACTCATTTGACTCCAACAAAGTCAAATGCCTAGGTCTCATCAAAGATCCCTGTATTAATTTAGCTCAGATCCTAGTAAAGAGTCTAGTAATGGATATAGTAGTGGCTGACATCCATCCTAAGTATGTGTAATATTCCCATTTGCACATGGCTAAATGGAATATTAAAATTTTTCTTTTATCATCTTGTAGCCAAATAAATGGGTAAGGAGGCCCATGTTTATTAAAAACATGAATAAAATCCCTCACATGTGGAAAGGGATAGACATAAGAACTTGATTTTGCACCCACAAGTGTGAAAAGGGGCAAATGCATGAAGACAAGGTCAGGTTTGATCAAGTCAACAACGCTACCATAGGAGGAGTGGCTTACTTTAGAAGACAACACAGTGTGAATGAGGAAGAGGATATTTGGTGGAGGAAACCCTAATGGATGGGGCCCATGGAGAGAAATCTTTCACTTGTTTAAAAGGAGGGCAAGGCAACCATTGTTTCTCATGCTATGATTATTCATCTCATTGTCTATTTAGACAATTGTGCATTCTCTGCTGTTTAGCAAGAATTGCTGGGGAATTCCTGTTTAGGATTCCTTC
This sequence comes from Pinus albicaulis, assembly GCA_034641835.2. Taxonomy (NCBI): domain Eukaryota; kingdom Viridiplantae; phylum Streptophyta; class Pinopsida; order Pinales; family Pinaceae; genus Pinus; species Pinus albicaulis. The sequence goes on from CM076579.1 coordinate 720,824,733, forward strand.
TCGTTATTGAGTAGCTCTTGAAGGATTTTTATTCATTCTCCATATCTCTTGGCTCAAGGCCAAAGCTTCTCCTTTCAGTTACTGCGTTATTTCTGCTCAAGTATAACGCAATGTTGCTGGGGTGTTGCAGTGGAGGACACCATATACCATTTCCTTGGCTCATCTGTCAGAGGAGGGAGCTTCTATTCCTCTGGGAGGTTAGTGAGGGAGATCCAGGAGCATATTTTAGATCATTGGCATCAGGTCAAGCATTTATCTTCACCAACAACGCAGTCCCTTCTCTAGACTGCATTATTTCTGAGTGCATTTGCAGTGGAGACTTTCTCCACATATTTGGAGGGTTAGATATTATGTGAGAGGATTAGCCTTTCATTATATAGATCCTTTGGATGAGATTCAGCCATCTATTGCAGCATCATTACCTATCTACATCCATTTCCAGTTTTGAGTTGCAACTGCTGCCCAGCAACTCCGACATTTCTGCAGATTTTCCATTTTGTGCATATTTCAGCCAATCCCTTTGAGGATTGTGTATTATATGTTTTTAGGGGTTGAGATCTTGATCCCCCTTCTTTATTTGAGCTATTATTGTCATATCTATGTATTATTTACATTTTGCAGTAGTTCTGCCTCATGAATTGCGTAGTCATAGCCAGGGCCTCTTTTATATAGTAGTATTTCTCCATATTTCATGTACATGTTTCATTGAGGCTACATTGCCTAGCTTGAGAGATCATTTCCTCAAGATCTTGTATACATTTTTTGCTGCTATAGTCTAATGAATGGTTATGTGGATGTTCTCACATTTTGGTTTTAATGCATTCACTGTTATTTTCCAGCCCATGCTTATGGTTTGCTGACCTCCACATTGGTAATATCTTGAGATATTCCCAATAGTGTAGTTGTTCTTAAATTTGGAACATTACAATGGTATCAAAGCATGATCTCTAGCTCAGCGTGTGAGTCTTAGCCAAAGAAGATCAAGATTATGAAAAATATGAGTTTACTCTCATCTATTTTTAGATCCAAAGAGAACCTCTCCAAGGAGGTCAAGAAGAATGAGGAAGGAGAAATGGAAGGACCATGCACTTCCTATTCTCACGGAAGAGAAGACATGAAGCATGAAGAACACTTGGAATTCGAAATTCTAAGTGAGTACTTGGCTGAATACCAAGCTAAAACCAGAGCCTTCCAAGAGACTCTATTTTTTCCACAATTTATTCAGTAGAAAGAAGAAAGAACACCCCACAGCTTTGGGATGATGAGAGGCAATATATTTCTATTGTCAACATTTGATGGATCACTCACATGTGTAGCAGAGGTTTGGGTAAAGAAGCTAGAGGATTTCTTCCTGCTACATCCTGTAGTAGATAGCGAGGCTGTAGAAATTGTGGCACTGCACCTTGAAGGTGAAGCAAAAAATTGGTGGATCAACCATCTAAGCCATACAAGGGTTTCTACTCTTGTGGATTTTTCTCAAAGATTGATCGGAAGGTTTGGAAAAAGGAGGGAGGAGCCGTCACCACCAGTTAATGAGGCATGTACCAGCGCTATTGAGATCAGGGAGGAGCAGCCTTCATCTTCATCAATTTGGGAGGCCAACACTTATGAGAAGGAAACTCTTGCAGCACTGCAAGGAGCTTCCAATTTTCACCAAGGTATGATTGAAATTCCATCTCTTGTAATTTCAGCAAACACTTTGGATGGGTCTATATCATTGCATGCATTTGATCCAGAGTAGAAGAATAGCACTTCATTAAGCAATGATGGAGAAAGGAGGAATCATTCATCATGTGAGCATTCAGAGAGCAGCTTCATTCAAGGAGCCATGAAGGAAGCAGTGAGAAGGGGTAGACATCTGGAGATAAGAAACTCTTTCTCCTCTCTAGATGACACTCTCTCAATGAGCATGCCACAGCTCAAAGAGAGACTTCTACTTTCAGTAGATCCAAGGCCTCTTTGGTTTTGGAAGGACATGCATGAGGAGGAGATCTCCCAGAGATATTTCAGTATAGGTGCACTCCCACACTTCATAGAGTGAAAGATTCTTCATCAGTTTGAGGAGATTCTTCCCTTCTCTCAGGAACAGATAGTATATGGAGGACATATTTGGATGGGTAACATCTCTCATGACTATGTTGGACATTCCTTCAGCCATGCACATCATGATGGGAGGTTTTTTCCTACCACCTATTTGGATCCTCATAGGGTCAAATTAATCCTCTGGAAGATTGCATTTCAAGATCCCATGAAATGAAACAATCTGATTTGGGATGATGGTAGCCCTCATGGGAGGAGTACCAAGATGAAATATGGAAGAAGGTTTCCACAATTGGTTGAGTGGATGTGGATGGTGAGCAAGAAGTTGGTAAGCTACTTGCAGATTTATGATACCGAGCAGCAGGAGGCTTGGCTGCACTGGTTACTCTTGAAGGAGTTTGGCCATCATATGGCATACATTCTTTCCAAGGGTATGATGATGGAGAATATGTGGCAAGATGCTGGCATCATGGAACAACAAAGAGTATGGGTGCATAGTGATGATGCAACACTCATATCATTCACTATGTCTTCATCACATATCTTGCATGGTGAGAGCATGAAGCAACAACAAGGACATTTGTTGCTAGGGTTATTCTTGGGAGATCAAGAGCAGATTTGCTCCCATTTCTTGTATGATGTTGTAGGAGTAGGAGATGGCACTATCATGGTGCAAAGGGGATACTCCTTGACCTTTGATGATCAAGAATTACTCCCACCTTGGGGGAGATTCCATATTTGCAGCAACATTGTTGGAGGATTTCCCATCTATGTTGGAGAAGCTGAGAGAAACAACATTGTGCCATCTAGAGACTATCTAGTGCCTCATGCAGAGGAAGGAGGAGATCTTTCTCTGGGTAGATGGATTCTTGCATCTTTGCAAGGAAGTCCCCAGGATCTCATGTGTGGAGATCAAGGCACAACTCATGTTTTACATGTGCCATTGTTGAGGAGGTGTGGAGCCATGGAGACGCAAGGAGGAGATATGGAGGATGACCATCATGATGTGATGAGGAGCACACATCCCTGTCTATCTTATGAGGTCGATGCACCTAAGCAGGTGATTGGATTGCCAGTGGAAGCATGGAGAGTTTTCTCCATTCATATATTCAGTCATCTCTTGTTGAGGATGTCTCATTGCATGGAGACATTTTTCTGGGGAGACCACTAGACCTACAGAGTAGGAGGGATGCTTCACATGTTTAGGCACCATTCATTGATCTCAGAGGAGTGGAGACCTTGGGAGATAACCATATGACAGATTTCCTTCATGGGGAATCATCAACGGTGTCACTATGGAGGATAGATCCATGTTGGAGCTCCGAGTTGTTGGTGGGGTATTCCCAGGATCATCTTGCTTGCATGATATTGACAGATTAGCATATGAGGAGATGCATAGATCATATGCAAATGGAGGAGATACATAACTCTTTGGAGGAGTTAGCACAACCACCTCCTTTCTCTTTGAGGATGAGAGGAGACTCATTTTTGAGCCACTCCATTTGTATACACAAAAATTATGGTAAGGGTATTGTTTATTTGCATGATGATTTGTATATTCATCCCTTAACCATATATGTACAGGATGTTGCTCCAAGAAGGAGCATTATTTTTTCTAGACCCCATGGTCTACTTGAGGCCATGAGTACTATTGGTGACCACTCCTTAGGAGGACTTGGGGAGGAAATGTATTTTGGAGGACATACTCACCTTACACTATGCATCATTTACTTTCTCCATACATTTGAGGAGGGTAGGACAAGAAGCAAGTGGTTAAGAGGCCACACTTTCTGTCATACTCTTTTGCAGTTGAGGGTAAAACTGCATTGGTTACAATTGAGGGACCATTTTCCTTCTCCCTTGCCACACGTGATAGCAAGCATGGTTCTCATTATGGTTCATTATGTTTCTGTTGTCTTTTTATTTGTTGAGAGCATGATTGGGGGAATGACACATTGGTTGGATGTGTCCCTTGAGGGAGAAATCTCCCACATTATTTGCATTGCATGTTCTAATGGGAGCATGAGAGGACCTATGGCCACTACAAAAAAACAATTGTTTCCATTCGAGGTGAGCCATATGATTGATTGGATGCCATATGATGATGACTTCCAACTCATCACATATGAGATGGATTGGGACAACATGTCTCATAACGTTGGAGAAGAGATCCTTGGAGGTCTAGTCTTCATTTTGCCATTTGAGGGCAACATTATTGCAGCCAAATATTAACATATACTCTACACTTATCATAAGTGGAGAGGAGGATAGCGTGAGGTAGGCTATTTTGTCTACCAAGATCATATTTTCAGCCCACCTACATTGCAGGAGCCAAAGGTGGAAGATGTTTGTTAGGAGTTGCCATGTTGGGAGGTAACTCACTTTGTATAGATGATTGCCTGGGGAATGGAGGATCTACATGAGGAAGATGTTCCTCAACATATTTCAGACTCCATGCCTTGGGTGGAGATTCTTCAGTTCTATCCTTACAGTTGCTTGAGGACAAGCAACATTTGGGAGGGGAGGACTATAATATTCCCATTTTAGCACATGGTTAAATGGAATATTAAAAATTTTCTTTTATCATCTTGCAGCCAAATAAATGGGTAAGGAGGCCCATGTTTATTAAAAACATGAATAAAATCCCTCACATGTGGAAAGGGATAGACATAAGAACTTTATTTTACACCCACAAGTGTGAAAAGGGGCAAATGCATGAAGACAAGGTCAGGTTTGACCAAGTCAACAACGCTGCCATAGGAGGAGTGCCTTACTTTAGAAGACATTGTAGTGTGAATGAGGAAGAGGATATTTGGTGGAGGAAACCCTAATGGATGGGGCCCATGGAGAGGAAGCTTTCACTTGTTTAAAAGGAGGGCAAGGCAACCATTGTTTCTCATGCTATGATTATTCATCTCATTGTCTATTTAGACAATTGTGCATTCTCTGTTGTTTAGCAAGAATTGCTGGGGAATTCCTGTTTAGGATTCCTTCTCCTTCTTGAGTAGCTCTTGAAGGATTTTTCTTCATTCTCCATATCTCTTGGCTCAAGGCCAAGGCTTCTCCTTTCAGTTATTGTGTTATTTCTGCTCAAGTATAACGCAGTGTTGTTGGGGTGTTGCAGTGCAGGACACCATTTACCATTTCCTTGGCTCATCTGTCAAAGGAGGAAGCTTCTATTCCTCTGGGAGGTTAGTGAGCGAGATCCAGGATCATATTGCATATCATTGGCATCAAGCCAAGCATTTCTCTTCACCAACAATGCAATCCCGTCTCTAGACTGCGTTATTTCTGAGTGCATTTGCAGTGGAGAATTGCTCCACATATTTGGAGGGTTAGATCTTAGGTGAGAGGACCAGCCTTTCATTATAGAGATCCTTTGGATGAGATTCAGCCATCTATCGTAGCATCATCAGCTATCTACATCCATTGCCAGTTTTGAGTTGTAGCTGCTTCCCAGCAACTCTGACATTTCTACAGATTTGCCATTTTGTGCATATTTCAACCAATCCCTTTGAGGATTGTGTATTATATGTTTTCAGGGGTTGAGATCTTGCTCCCCCTTCTTTATTTGAGCTATTATTGTCATATCTATGTATTATTGACATTTTTCAGTAGTTCTGCCTCATGAATTGCGCAGTCATAGCCAGGGCCTCTTTTATATAGTAGTATTTCTCCATATTTCATGTACATGTTTCATTGAGGTTGCATTGCCTAGCTTGAGAGATCATTTCCTCAAGATCTTGTATACATTTTTTGCTGCTATAATATAATGAATGGTTATGTGGAACTTCCAACATTTTGGTTTTAATGCATTCACTGCTATTTTCCAACCCATGCTTATGGTTTACTGATCTCCACATTGGTAATATCTTGAGATATTCCCAATAGTGTAGCTTTTCTTAAATTTGGAACATTACAAACACTACACCAAAAGCTTGAAATGTTAATGAGAGAAAAATCCCAGGGAGTTAAGGGTGGTCCTAACCCCACCGAAGCATCTGAGGGCGGGGGCCCTTGCGCAGCACCTCTCATTACACAGACCCGGACACGTGGTTGCGGGCCCTACCTACACACGGGATATTACAACCCACCACGCTCCACGAGTCTCGACCTCGATACCTCGGCTTTGATACCACATAGATCCAACCACTACACCAAAAGCTCGAACTGTTAGTGAGGGTGGCATCCCAGGGAGTTAAGGGTGGGCCTAACCCCACCGGAGCATCTGAGGGCGGGGGCCCTAGCGCAACGCCCCTCATTACACAGACCAACACACATGGCTGCGGGCCCTACCCGCACATGGGATATTACAGTATGGCATGATTTTATCATTCTCACGGGGAACCAAGCTACAAGGGACCCTCCAAATTGATATGACTTATGCTACCATACCAATATTTGGCCAACAAAGAATAATGTATAGGGAAAATTTGATGAAATACATGGTGAGAAATCAAGAGAAACCACATAACTATCCCCTTTACTCTGTTCATTTTGACCTTGACTCATTCATTTTGTAAAATGATATAGACAGTGATGCACAAGTAGCTGGAAAAGAAAAGGACCAGGATAAAGAACAAGAAGACCAAATGAAATTTATACAACACAAGGCTAAATTTGAACCTTTTTAGAACATGAGATTTGATGGCTTTTGTGGAAAAGGAGGTTCAGGAGTAGGAGTGTGGGTCTGTAATACTGGAAACAACCATGCAGAGGGTCATTCTTACAAACTAAATTTTCAGTGCACCAACAACATAGCAGAATATGAGGCACTCCTTTTAGGTCTACAATTGTTGAAAATATTAGGAGCCAAAAGAATTTATGTTCATGGGGACTATGAGCTGTTTATTAGATAAATCAAGGGAGAATACTAAGCCAAACATCCTATATTTAGAGCATACAGGAATGCTGCCTTTGACCTCCTAAAAACATTTGAAGAATATGACCTTGCTGCAGTTCCAAGAAATCAAAATATCTCTGCCAATGGTTTAGCATTTTCAGCAAGCACTTGTCAATTACCCCATCCCAACAAGAAATACATAGTGGAGATTAAACACCTCCCATCAGTCCAAGATAACATGAGATATTGGCAAGCATTTGGTAATGACAAACAAATTGAGAATTTCCTACAATCTAAAGGTGAGTTTGAAGATTCCATCTTGGACCTAGATTGTGGAGAGGATTGTCCCACCAAAGGACAAATGAGTATGGATAAACCACCTCATGATTATGATATTAATATTTCAAAAAATGAAGATTTACATAGAACAAAATTACATAAAGGCCTAGAAAAAGAGGAATTTTAAGTACTCCAATTCAAAGATAACATCCTGCCTTGTCCCTTTAGAGAAACTGTTTGACTTCAATGATGTGGCCAGAAAACCAAAGATGGAACCTACAGAGGTAAACATCGAAGAATGTAATTTAGGAAGTGAAAAATATCCCAAGATGATAAATTTATCAAATACACTTCCAGTGACTACAAAACAGAGATACATTTCTTTGTTCAAAGAGTTCATTGATTTGTTTTCTTAGAGCTATGAGGACCCGAGATCTTATGATGCTAGTATTATACATCACAAGATTCCAGTCAAGGAGAGCTAGAAACCTTTCAAACAGAAATTGCACAGGATAATTCTTGTCCTAATGCCCTTGGTTTAGAAGGATATCAAGAAGATGTATGATGCCAAAATCATAGTCCCGATCAGATACTCAGAATGGGTATCCAATATTGTGCCCGTAAGGAAGAAAACATGTGAAATCAGACTTTGCATTGACTTTATAAATCTGAACAATGTATCACTTAAAGATAACTACCCTTTACCAAATATGGACCATATATTGCAAAGGGTAGTGGGCTCCAAAAGGATTTATTTTTTAGATGGTTTTTCAGGGTATAATCAAGTGTTGGTGCATTCTGATGATTCGCGCAAAACAACTTTTACTACTCCTTGGGGGACCTTCATGTATGTGAAAATTCCTTTCAGATTAATTAAAGTTGGTGCCACTTTATAGAGAGAAATTGAAATTTCCTTTTCAAAAGAGATCAACCTTTTCATTGTGATATACCTTGATGATATTACAATATATTCGAATGAAGAATATTTGTCCCATTTAAGAAGATTTTTTGGAAAGTGTGAAAGGTTTGGACTATCTCTAAACCCCAAGAAATCATTATTTATTCTTGAAGAATGGAAGCTTCTGGGCCACATCATATCTGAAGAGGGAATCAAAATTGACCCCAGAAGGATTGAGGGCATAGTTCAAATCAGTCATCCCAGAAACATCAAAGAGCTTCAATCTTTCATTGGTAAGATAATTTTTTTGAGAAGGTTTATACCAAACCTTGCAGAGCTGCTAAGAAACATCACCAACATGAGAAGGTTTATGCAAACTCTAGAAGCATCC